>WNGS01000543.1:18049444-18064014 GCA_020271785.1 Procambarus virginalis | reverse complement strand
GATCATTTTCTACTGTTGTCCATCATGTATACCAGGTGGTAGGTGATTATTCTGTGTCTTAGTGAGTTGGAGGAGACTAGGAGTGGGTGTGAGAAGACTAGGAGTGGGTGTGGAGGAGACTAGGAGTGGGTGTAGAGAAGACTAGGACTGGGTGTGGAGGAGACTAGGAGTGGGTGTGGAGGAGACTAGGAGTGGGTGTGGAGGAGAGTAGGAGTGGGTGTTGAGAAGACTAGGAGTGGGTGTAGAGAAGATTAAGAGTGGGTGTGGAGGAGACTAAGAGTGGGTGTGGAAGACTTAGGAGTGGGTGTGGAGGAGACTAGGAGTGGGTGTGGAGGAGACTAAGAGTAGGTGTGGAGGGAGTAGGAGTGGGTGTAGAGGAGACTAGAGTGGGTGTAGAGAAGATAAGAGTGGGTGTGGAGGAGACTAGAGTGGGTGTGGAAGACTCTAGGAGTGGGTGTGGAGGAGACTAGGAGTGGGTGTGGAGGACTAAGAGTAGGTGTGGAGGAGACTAGGAGTGGGTGTAGAGGAGAGAGGAGTGGGTGTAGAGAAGATTAAGAGTGGGTGTGGAGGAGACTAAGAGTGGGTGTGGAGGAGACTAGGAGTGGNAAGGACAACGTAGTCGCAGATGCGTTGTCAGCATGCATAACCAGACTGACTTTATTTAGGGAGGGGTATGTGACGGTGTTCCCCCCTTCTAATTCTCCCACGCCTGCTGTAAGAGTCATCCACTATTCCGAGCGTTCTCTACGTTGCAGGCATCAGTTGAACATATGTGGAGAGAACAGTATTCTCGATGAGCCGAGAAATTCGTGAAAGAAGAATATTTTGGCCTGTGGATAGCCCTTTAGGGAGCCAAAATGGCGCTGGCGAGTCTGTTCTCCGCCAAAACTGTGTGACGTCAGTGTCGCCAGATTGGTCACCGTCAGCGACGTGGCACTGGGAGCCAATGAAAACCGACTTTGGAAAATGTGACGTCACATAGGCAGGGGGAGTCCAGCCGTAGCGGCGCCTTCGCGCTATCAGTCTTTCACGACGCGTCCGAGAGGCAGGACGTGCGATCGGTCATCCTGTGAGTGACGGATTACCGAGCTCGGTGGATGTAAGCGTCTCCAGTGTTAGCGCGCACTCTGTGAGGTCTTCCTGCAACCCAGATGTGGCTCAGATAAGGAATTGACAGAATATTGAGCAACAAGTGCTCAGGAACAGGTGCGTTGCAAGAAGTGGGCCAGGCATCGTCGCGTGTGACGTCCTTGGCGTTCACCAGTATAAGAGACAGCTTAGTGGCCGGCCAATCCACCGTGAGTGAATCGAGTTGACCACCTTGTCAACTTGGTTGAACGTGTGATCGACGATCCTGTCAAGTTTGACAGTAACCACCTTCGTGGAACCCTACGAGTCAACAGTTGGATGCAAGCACGTCGAGAAGTCTTCCCAAATACCTAGTGACATCTAGACGACGAGGGAATTGACAGTGTAGTGAGCTTCAAGTGCTCTGAAGTCGGGTGCTGTGCGTGTGAGCTTAAGCAGTATCGTCTGGGACGGCTGATAACTTCACAGTGACTTCGTAGTGGTGAGAGGCAGTTCCTCTGGGAGTACAGTGACAAGGACTATTTGGGAAACGTACGACGACCGCCGAGACGTAGGCTGGCTGCCGTAGTTGGGAGGAAAGTTGACGGCCAGGAGACCGACTTCAACCTGCGACGTACTGTAGGGGGAAGCACGGACCTGCAGTGTACAGAAAGCGGCGAGACGCGAAAATCCTAAGGCGTTGGCTTTGGTTTCTGGAGGGTGTACGAGGCGAGAGCCTGGACCAGGAGCTACAAACCAACTGTCATCCTAGGATAGGTGAAGTAGGTGTTTACAGTTACCCTCCCATTTCCCTTTAGTTAGCTATATATACTTGTCAGAATATTTATATGTTGTGAGCAAGTCTCACCTGAGTCTAAGTCACAGAGAGCACAGTGTGTGGTGAGGCTACCCAGAGCGCTCACAGTATCAGTTACATATATATTATGTGTGGGTGTGTGCAAGCACCAGGATTCATTAAGGAATTTACTGTGACTAATTCATTTCTTGTGATTATTATTATTATATATATTGGTAGTAAACCAGATATTGGTGTTGCTATGAGCCAGAATTTATATAAATGCCTGTGTATTGATCTCCATGATTTATTGATATAAATGCCTGTGTATTGATCTCCATGATTTTTGATATAAATGCCTGTGTGTTGATCTCCATGATTTATTGATATAAATGCCTGTGTATTGATCTTCATGATTTATATATATATATGCCTGTAATTTGATTACTGATTTATCTATGTACATGCCTGTGTACTGAATAATATCATATACGTGAAGTGATTGCCAGTGATATATCTTTGAGAGAAAGTATAGATGTAAAGATAAGTTCAGTGATCAAGCGAGTGCATTCACAGTAAATATTATTAAGAATAGAGTAATCTTTTGGTACGGTGAAAAGTCACTGTGAGTGCATTGTGAATAAGATATTGATCGTGAGGCCAGTGAAGTGGTATATCGCAACCCAGTGAAATCATAAGTATGCCATGTGAATGTTAAATACAGTGTTTTTGCGAAAAGTTAAATAAACGGGGATCGTGACAGAATTAGAAAACAAGTACTAGTCTTTTCTCACGGTGCTAGGGCCGGAGTCAGCTGACTTTGACAGGTGACGCGAGGGTTGCCGTGTGTTACCATTTGGTGCGTTCCGGATTATTTGTCATTATTTGCGGCGGAGTGAGCAGCTGCTATACTTTGTTCCTGATACATTGATGCATATATATTTCTCGTTGTCTTTTAAGTAAAATACCAAAACTCTTTGGTGTTTGATATCATCCCCTCCATTGATCTTGTGACCGTGTAAGGAAGTAAGACAGAGTGACTTGCCTGAGACCATACTATTTGAAATTGCTCTTACCACAATTACACCTCACCACTGCAGTGTTACTGGACACCTAAAAAACACCAGTTGGCGACCTTGAAGGCTGTGTGAGAGTTCTGTGTTGGGGCGGGCCACAGATTGAGGGAATAATCTGTGTCTCCACTCATTTCACAACTTAAGGCCGGTTGTGAAATCGACTGGGGGTACTCTCCGGGGCGTGCAGTGGAGCCTAGAGGATCGAGGGAAGACCCGTAGAACGACGGTGAGTAAGGGTTATTGTCGGAGCAACCACCTGGAGAGGAGATCCAGTCTACTGTTGCTTTAACCTTCACTAACAAGAACCGTGAACACCCCGACATTGGCGACCTTGCCAGGATAACGAGCAAGATCAAGGTTGTAATTGTGGTATTAGATATCAGGCCTAAGTTTTCACTCACAGTCACAAGATGAAGGATGATAAAGTAGCCAGTTTTATCGACACCAGAGACGAGCAAGTACTGGAGGAGTGCACCAAGGCACAGCTGCAGACGATCGCCGACCACTTTGGGATCAAGTTGAGAGCTTCCAAAGTGGGAGAAAGAAGACTCGAGATCATGGCACAGCTCAAGGCACGTGATGAAGCCTTCGGAGAGGAACGGCCACAGACACCTGCCAGTGTGGGAGAGAACCTGAGTATCGGTGGCAGCAGCCGGGGATCCAGTGGCAGCAGGCGCAGTGTCAAGCTGGAAATAATGAGGCTGCAGCTGGAAGCACAGCAGCGCAGGGAAGAAAGAGAAGCACAGCTGAGGCGCGAGGAAGCAGAGCGAGAAGCACAGCTGAGGCGCGAGGAAGCAGAGCGAGAAGCACAGCTGCGCAGAGAGAAGAAAGAGAAACACAGCTGAAGCGCGAGGAAGCAGAAAGAGAAGCACAGCTGCGCAGAGAAGAAAGAGAAGCACAGCTGCACAGGGAAGAACGAGAGGCACAGCAGAAACGAGAAGAAGCAGAAAGAGAAAAACAGCTGAAGGAGCACGAAATAGATGCTAGGACGAAGCTGCAGGAGGTTGAAGCGAACAAGGAGATTGAGCTGAAGCGAGCTGAGCTAGGACTAGGTCCACCTGCCCCACCACAACAGCAGGAAGACCGCCGAGTGAGAGAGAGGGATTTGCCCGTCTTCGTGCCTAATGAGGCTGAGGGCTTCTTCGAGCATTTGGAAAGGGTCGCTACATTGAAGAAGTGGCCGAGGGCAGAGTGGGCGGAGCTAGTTCAAGGAAGGCTCACTGGTGAAGCTCGTGAAGCTTACAATATGCTCGATCTCCAGGAATGTACCAACTATGATGCAGTAAAACGGGCCGTGCTCCATTCGTTCAAGCTGACGCCGGAGTGCTATAGAAAGAGGTTTAGAGAATGTACCCGATCGCCAGGAAAATCGTATGCAGAGACGGCGAGGGACATGGAAAGGAAATTCTTGAAATGGCTGGAGTCAGAAGGAGCAAGGTCGGCTGAACAGATCAAGAGGCTAATGGTCATGGAAAAGTTCCTGTCCGTTCTCTCTCCCGAGATTAGGTTGAGAGTAAAGGAAGCGGACATCAAGGACCTGAGAGCCGCAGCCGATCGAGCTGACATGCTAGAAGAAGCTTTACGTCCACATCGAGAGGGACAGCACCGACCGCCCGTATTCTCTAGCTATGGGAGGAGTAATAGAAGGTCGGACGGATGGAGGACGGGACCGAGTTCTCCCATGTCCTACCCCTCAATGGAGACAGCAGAGGACAGAAGAGTGCTGTGGAACCGCCGAAGAAGTCACCGAGGGAGAGCTCAAGAGATCTTGTTATCGTCACGGCCGGAGATGCTGAGCATGAGTCTTTGGAAGGCGCAAGAGAAGTCCGCGGAAGGAGAAGGATTCGCTGTTTCAACTGCGGGTTAATAGGACACATGGCGCGCGAATGCAGACGTCCTAAGCAGCGAGGTTACGTTGCTTTTGTGCGGGTAGAGGACCAGTTAGCCGAAGGAGTGCGGGATGGACCCGTACTTAGGAAGAAGGAGGCTAACCCATTCGTGCGTGAGGGAACTGTAAGGGTGGGGGACGCAGACCCCATCCCGGTAATGATGCTGAGAGATACTGGGGCGGAATTTACCCTGGTGAGCAGAACCCTTTTCCCTGAGTGTCACGAGAATACCTGTGTAGGAGAGGCAAGTGTGAACACTGTGGGAGGCCCAGTGCAGATGCCCCTACACCGGGTAACCCTGAGTTCGGATTATGGATGCCAAACCCTAGTAGTGGGGGTCTGTGCGACGATGCCCGAGATGGAGGCACAGGTCATTTTGGCAAATAACGCATGTGAAGGACGAGTCCTCCCGAACCTCGTGAAGGACGAGGAGTGCTTGGAGCACTTCGAGAAGAAAGGCGGAGTGTTCAACGCCTGCGGGGACGAGAAAGGAATCGCCATGGAGGCGTTCCCTATCTGTGCTGTAATTCCGAGGCAGTGCGACGGACGAGGAGAGCGTGGATCTGATAAGGCCGACGAGGAGACGTCCGCCGGCCTGGGAATTGATCACCTCGTTATGGAACCCGGAGAGCGAGTGGAGGGCGAAGGCAGCCCAGAAGGTGAGGGACAGGTGACCCTCACCGGTTCTCCTGGGGTGGACCGCACTCGTCTCGAGGAGGTGCAACAGGCAGAATTCCCCAAATTGATTCGAGAGGCAAATGAAGGACGTGTTGGTCCCGAGAAAGCTACTCACTTTACCAGGCAAGAAGGCATGTTAATAAGACAGTGTAAACCTGTAAGGATGGAGGTCGGAAAAGCCTCTCCAGGTACGAGAGACCAAGTAGCGTTACCAGCCAAGTGCAGAGCGGCAGTGTTGAGTCCGTTGCACGCTGTTGACTCTGCGGGTCACCTAGGGGTGACCACGATGCGACGTTCAACGTCGAGAGAAGTGGCTGGGCAACTACAACATCTTTTCTCTTGGGTGAGGAGGCCCAGGGAAGATCAGGCTGACAGTGGAAATATATTCCGGTCTGAACGTGTCAGACGAACAATGACGAGTTGGGGAGTGATGCAGATTCGGTCGTCGCCCTACCGATCGCAGTCGAAGGGGGCGGTCGGAAGACTCCACTCCACTCGGAGACAGCTTTGAGAATGTTCTGCGTAGAGCAGGAAGATGAGTGGGAAGAGACAGCGGACCCTGTTTTGTTGGCCATTCGCAAAGCAGTGGCAGAACCGTTAAACTTCTCACAGTTCCAGCTGGTGAACGGACGCGAGGTGTGGAGCCCTCGGTCCGCAATAGGTAAGCAGTGGACGCCCAGGATGACCTTGAAGATGGTCTGCAGACACATGAGGAGTGTCACACATTGGCGGCTGCAATACTGGCTGCAAGCAAAGATTTTCAGTGGAAAGGACAACGTAGTCGCAGATGCGTTGTCCCGCATGCACTAACCAGACATGACTCTTATTTTAAGGGGAGGGGTATGTGACGGTGTTCCCCCCTTCTAATTCTCCCACGCCTGCTGTAAGAGTCATGTCCACTATTCCCGAGCGTAGGTTAGGTATAACCTAACCTAACCTATAAAGATAGGTTAGGTTAGGTTAGGTAGGGTTGGTTAGGTTCGGTCATATATCTACGTTAAATTTAACTCCAATAAAAAAATGACCTCATACATAATGAAATGGGTAGCTTTATCATTTCATAAGAAAAAAATTTGTGAAATTATATTAATTCATGAAAACTTGGCTTATTAGGCAAATCGAGCCTTGCATAGTAGGCTGAGAAGTGCGTTCTGGCTACTAGGTACGACATATATATATGTCGTACCTAGTAGCCAGAACTCACTTTTTGGCCTACTATGCAATGCCCGATTTGCCTAATAAGGCAAGTTTTCTGAATTAATATATTTTCTCAAATTTTTTCTTATGAAATGATTAAGCTACCCATTTCATTATGTATTAGGTCAATTTTTTTTCATTGGAGTTAAAATTAACATAGATATATCACCGAACCTAACCAACCCTACCTAACTTAACCTAACCTATCTTTAGAGGTTAGGTTAGGTTAGGTAGCCGAAAATGTTAGGTTAGGTTAGGTTAGGTAGGTTAGGTTGTCGAAAAACAATTAATTCATGAAAACTTGGCCTATTAGACAAATCGGGCCTTGCATAGTAGGCTGACAAGTGCGTTCTGGCTACTTTGTACGACATATATATATATATATATATATATATATATATATATATATATATATATATATATATATATATATATATATATATATATATATATATATATATGTCGTACCTAGTAGCCAGAACGCATCTCTCTGCCTACTATGCAAGGCCCGATTTGCCTAATAAGGCAAGTTTTCATGAATTAATGTTTTTTCGACTACCTATCCTACCTAACCTAACCTAACCTAACATTTTCGGCTACCTAACCTAACCTAACCTATAAAGATAGGTTAAGTTAGGTTAGGTAGGGTTGGTTAGGTTAGGTAGGGTTGGTTAGGTTCGGTCATATATCTACGTTAATTTTAACTCCAATAATATAAAATTGACCTCATACATAATGAAATGGGTAGCTTTATCATTTCATAAGAAAAAAAATAGAGAAAATATATTAATTAAGGAAAACTTGGCTTATTAGGCAAATCGGGCCTTGCATAGTAGGTTGAGAAGTGCTTTCTGGCTACTAGGTGCGACATATATATATATATATATATATATATATATATATATATATATATATATATATATATATATATATATATATATATATATATATATATTTAGGGGTACCACAACTGGTTTAATTAGAGGGACCCACATCTTCGAAGAAGAAAATAAATAGTGTTCAGAGAAGACCTTGTGGATTCTCACCGAATACTTTAATCTTTTCCTCTCCTACCACCCCTATTTTTTTTTTAATATTTTTTTATTTGATTTTATTGCAACGCTACAGTTTACAGAAAACACACACTTATATAACAATATATCAGTCAGTGTTTGAAGACCTCGTCCAGCTCTTCAGGGGTCGGGTGCGTACCCAAGATACAGCACGCATTTCCCCTCTGAACAGCGACACTCAGGCGCTGGAACATGAAACTGGCCGCTCTTGGGTCTCTAGTCTTTCCAATGAGTTCCTCGCCCACCTCCTTCAGGAAATTAAGCGCACATTTACCCCAGGCGCCCAGAGTCTCAGAGCCTATCGGCACGAACCTGTAACAACGTTCTAGGTCCCTGTACTTGTTAGTTTTCTGAATCTCTCTGAAGGTGGCCGCCCCGCCTCCCTCAGCTGTGCTATAAGGTAGATAGGTATCGGCCAATGTAGATGCACACGTGTAGTCCCACACGACCTGCTTACCTTCCCTCCATGGCTGCAAGGTGACTCCATCTGGGCGTTTTTGGCTGTTGTCAGGTCTGCACAACTGGGGTTCCCTTTGTGCTGGACACCCAGCTGTAGCCAAACTTCTCTTGATGATGTCATTGACTGCTTCGTGTCTGGCAATCTTTCCCTGTGTCTTACGACAGATGAGACCATGGCTGCTATATTGGTCTGCCCGTGGATGGCCGCAAATACACCGGTGCTCGGTGGAGATAGGGGCGGCATGGCGCAGGGCAACACCAATACTTAGGGTCCGATGGTCCAGGCGGGTGCCCAAGGCGGAATTAGTGACTGCCAACAGGAAGTCCCCGGCATGGGGCGCTTGCACAGCTAGAAGACGCGCTTTGTCCTTCCTGGAAGCTGCCTCCAGCAATGATGTGCCTATGTTTTCCACTATGGGGCTATCCCATTTGGACTGTTTGCAGTCATTTGGAAAAGTTGGTCAAGGGCGAGAGTTGACAAGAGTGTCCCACTGACCGGTTCCTTCCGCGAATTTGGGATCATGAATCCCAATGGAGTCTCTTAGGGATTCCAGTAGTATTTCCTTAACCAATTCATCTGTAGCACTGGTCGAGGATAAGAATGCCGGCAATGCTAACTGTGTTGCCTTGCGAATACCTATTCCCCCGAGTCTAACTGGGAGCGTTGCTTGGTCCCACTGGTCATCTTGCAGGGAGAGGTTTAACACTTTCACGGTTATTGACCTTAGGGCGAGTCATATTCTGTTAATTTTGGGCTGTCGAAGGAGGTAGCACACCTTAGGAAATAGGTCAGTCTGGGCAAAGCCAGGCACCTTGTGAGAAGGTACAAAGCATCGTGGGCGTCTAAGGCCCTATCTTCCCTCCATCCACCTTAGGTCGTTCAGCTTTTCTTCGAGGACTACCTCAATAGCGCTCGTGCCCAGAGGTGCCCCTAGCAGCACACTGTCGGTGGGAGCGATCACTTGGCTCCTGGCAATATGATTCGCACTGCATCTATGGTTGGTTGGCTAGATGAGATGATTTCACACTTTAATGGGTTTAGGGTGAGTTCTAACTCCTCTCCCTTAGATTTCACCAGCAGTAGTTCTTCTAGCAGGGACTCCTGTGTCCCTGCACAGGGTCCCTGCATCGTCCAGGAACCAGATGTTGAGTTCGCTGGTCAACCTGCTTGTAACCTCTTAACAGCCATGCAAAAAAGAAAAGGGGAAGTGGGTCTCCCTGCTGGACACCTTCTGCAGAAACAACTTCATGTTCCCCAAACAACAGTGTCGATTCCCTACTGTACCCTGCTGAGACGAAGGGGAGTAGAGAAGGAAAGCTTGTTCGAACTGCTTCCTATCGTCCTTGAACAGGTATCACTTTGTGCACCATACCTGCAACCGGACTCGTCCAATACCATCTACATGGACCACAATCATCTTCACTTCCTAAAGCCAGCCCAACTCAACCATAGAATACTTTTACAATGGGCTTGCTAGCTACAACATTTCCGCCTGGAGATTGCTACAACCAGAAGTCTAACTACATCACATCAGACGCCCTCTCCAGCTTCACTAAGGTAGAGCCTACTCCACCTAACACTCTAATCCCCGAGAACGTGACTACTCCGGAACTGCAGGCTTCGGGGGACAGTTGTGACTATAATCTCTTCCCAGTGATTGAGCCTGCTATTTCCTACTTAAAGTTACGTCCAGTTTACAGGTATAAGATGCTACAATCAAGATACGTTCTACAGTAGCTTAAACGTATGTCAAGGCAGCCACACGCACCTGCATACCCCCGCCCCCCTAATCCTGCACACCTCTCGCACCATCGGAGGGGGGGCACAGGTCGCTCACCCGGTGGCGACACCTGCCCCTCCGCCCCCCCCTCCGGGACAAGGCAAGTACCAAACTACCGAGTTGTGGGTCTTCTCCGCATTCTCATTGGCCGTTGGAGAACACGCCACTTCAGCCCTGCACCAAACCACGTTCCACGCCAAGGCGACATCAGGGTCGACTTGCAGTACCACGATCAGGAATATCTTGTGCTCTTAAGCTGTGGACTCCTATGTGATTCACCTCGTGTGATCAAATAGCGGTTTATAGCTTGCGCATATATTCCCAGCACCATTGTTTATATTGACCATTTTATATAGTTCGTGTATGTCATTTATGTACCATTATTAACGTAATATTAGTAATTCATGTTTATGTTAGTTCTTTTTCACTTGTTAAACTGCACTTTGCTCAGCCAAGAATTGTCTTTATTTAACTTGTTTCCTAGAGTAATTAAATTTCATTGTTTATATTTGTGTTTCGTGTGTCTTACCTTCCCTTCCCACAGACTATCAGGCAAGCAGGCGCTTTTTTTGTTTCTTTATGTGCCAGGCCATTGACAACTGCTAGATGGAAGACTGCCGAACACCATTTCCAAACACTTTACCGTCACAATATATTATATATATATAGTATTTATATGACCGAAAGGGTAAGATTTAATAATTCTAACACGAATTGTTCTCAATATTTCTTATTTTGTCCTCGTTCACGTGTCCGATGGCAATTGAAAATCAGTTCTCGCAAAATTCATTTTTATTTCTAGTCTGACGCGACACTTGAACGCGTGTTCGGTAATAACGTAATGCATTCTCACAGACTTTTAGTTTTCACACCACACACGAAACTATAACCTGGCACACACTAAACAGAGTCTTACTTTTTGCTATGTATTTAAACAGCTTTCATTTATTTATATCGCGCATTTGGGTGGGGTGATAGGTTACAACAGTTTTGGATGAGGTAGACAAAAACTTTCAAACACAGGCTAGAACATGAAACACTGAGTATGTGAAGGTAAGATTTGAAGAGTAACTGCACAAGGCCTATTGGCCCATATTCCTTGATGCTTCTATATTGGTGCGGAGTCCTGAAGTGGGGAGAATTATGTTGTGCTTAATGGCTGTTGATTGCTGGTTGTTGACTTCTTATGTGTAGTGCCTCGCAAATATCAAGGCCGCCTGCTATCGCTGTATCTATCGATTGTTTCCGTGTTTTTTGTTAAGATTTCACTGGTGAGGTGACTGGTTGTTTGAAGAGATTATATGTTCCTTACTGGCGCCCTGTTGCTTATGCATCGTAATCGCCTGGAAAGTGACGTTGTTGTCTAGCCTATATACTCTGAGTTCTTTGTGGCTTACAGTGCCAATGTGGGCATTTGAAGGCATAGGACGACGTTGGTGTCTTTTAAAGTATTCTGCTTTAAAGCCGTGCTGCCTTTATATAGATATATGATATATATATATATAGTTATATATATAGTATATACTATATATATATATTATATATATATAATATTCTATGTCGTACCTAGTAGCAGAAACGCACTTGGTCAGCCTAATATGCAAGGCCTGATGTGCCTAATAGGCCAAGGTTTCATGAATTATTGTTTTTCGACGACCTAAGCTACTACATAACCTAACCTAAACCTAACTTTTTCGGCTACCTAATTAAACCTAGCTATAAAGATAGTTTAAGGTTAGGTTAGGTAGGGTTGGGTTAGGTTCGGTCAATATCCTACGTTATTTAACTCCAATAAAAATAAATTGACCACATACATAATAAAATGGGAAGCTTACCATTTCATACAAAAAATTCATAGAAAATAAATTTAATTTTCCAGGAAAACTTGGCATTATTAGGCAAATCGGGCCTTGCATAGTAGGCCAAAAAGGTGGAGTTCTGGACTACTAGGTAACGACATATTAGTATATATATATATATATATATATATATATTATAGTATATTATATATATCATAGTATATATATCTATATATATATAATATATATTATATATATATAGATATATATATATATATATATATATATATATATAATAGGATATACCCGGGGCTACCGGAAGGGAGGGACGCGTGGAGGAGGCTCTATTGTTTAGTGAGCCATTACCTAGGGACATCCTGGCGTCACCGTGCATAGCCTTCACAGAGCGCTGTGTGAATGTCCTGGGAAGGTGCAGGAATGGTGGAAGGTTGTCTAGAGTGGACCTCTCGAACAAAAACGGATCAAACAGGTGGGTGTCTAGTGTATGGAATACAACGGCAGTGAGGGCCACGCTGGCGCCCTCTAGGCCTCCCGCGGCTAAGGTGTGGGGGGGGGAGGGGGTGTTGTTTGTCGGTCGGGCGAGGGGGGCCACTCATGTGCCACGCAATGTTTATAGAAATACGTTTGGGAAAGAAAGAATAAAATAAATAAAAATCAGTAATCATGTTTCAGAGCTAATGTAGAGCTCATAGTGTGTCAGGATTACACGTGTATGATCATTTCACCATTGTGTGCAGTCGGATATACAAGGAAAATTATACCAGTGCTAAGTGGTCACCCACAGCCACCCCCTCCCCCCTCAAGCCGAGACGAGGCCCGCCGGTCAAGACCCCCACTCCTCCCTGCCCCCGGCCTCACCTCACCACAGTACCCCCTGCCATCCCGACCACCCAGCCCACCCTGCGCCTGGGTGTCTCCCCCCCGCCTATTCACCGCCCACACATTGCTTGTTGTAGGGATGTGTTACCCTCCATGCACACAGATATGGAACAGGTCACAGCAGGCATTCAGGGTCCTCCCAAAGAAATGAGGGAGACCATCAGTTGCTCATACGAGTGGTGATTTGTGAGGGGACAGCTAGCCACCCACCTGCCACCACCCGGTTCCACCCCTACCGTCGCACCACCCCTGCCATCCCTCCCACGCCGGCCAATGTCTCAGCCCGCCCGTGGGATGGAGGGGACTCCACCCACTAACCAGGAACCCCTCAGCCAAGAAATCACGGTCCTGGGAACAGGGCATCCAGATGTGCAACCAAAGGATCCCAGACTCAGAGGAACGGAGGCGGGTTTGTGACTAATCTCACAGCCTTAGAGGCGATGAAACCCTACGTCTACACAACAACTGTGAGGGTTCATGGACGGCACCGGTAGAGAGGGAAGGCCCACAGGCCCCCCCCACCCCGGCACCCTACAGCACATCCCAGCAAACTTCACTTCATCAGATGACCTCCTGGGGGCCATCAATGCATCCACCACCAGAACTCTTCCTCACATTCAAAAGCTGCGCGCCCATTTGCAAGCAGGGATATACAGACCTTCTAAAGGAAGGGAATGAACGGTCTGCAAATCTTAATACCGCGGCTACCATCAAAGCTTGGCATAACTTGCTCCTGTTTGGCAATATTTGCTTAGGCGTACTCGCAAGAGGAGGCAATGTCACTCGCCTCATCAGTCACGTAGGAGCAATAAATAATTTCCCCAGAGCTGACAACTTGATACCCATCCCTCCCGAACCGCAAAAACCGTCGTGGCAGACCCAAGAGTTCCAATGACAATTTTTAAGCTAGGAACACAAGTGACCAAAAAAATTGAGAGGGCAACACAGTAGGAGCAATTAGGTTACTTACCAGCGAAGACACAATCGCCCCCTAGAAATCCCGCTCCGCCAACTCCTGAGAGAGAAGCACCCTCCTAGAGTACCGTAGGAACCCACTGCTCGGGACACAAATGTCCCAGACATGGGACCTCGTATGCCTCCAAGCTTCAGAGGTATACAAAGCCATTATGACATTTCCGCCAGGCTCGGCAGGGGGATACAGTGGAGTAAGACCTCAGCACCTCAGAGAGATGGTAACATCCAGTTCTCGAGAGTGCCGGGACACTATTGTCAGAGGTCACGAAGTTGTCATACGACTGCCTCTCTGGGTTGATCCCAGATACAATTAAACCTTTTGTCTTCGGAGCATCCCTTTGTGCTCTTAAGAAGAAGGATGGTGGAGTCAGACCCATTGCCGTGGGCAACACACTTCGGCGCCTTGTTGCTAGGGCAGCTGTCAGAAAAATTAGACATAGACGCTGCAACGGTGCTTCGACCCCATCAACTAGGTTTTGGTGTCCCCATGCTGTGAAGCAGCGCTCATGCAGCACAAGCCTTATCAAGCGACCTCCCAGAACATAAGGCATTATTAATTATGACTTTAAAAATGCCTACAACTAGGGAAGGGGGAGCCGGTCGACCGACCGGGGGAGCCGGTCGGCCGAGCGGACAGCACGCTGGATTTGTGATCCTGTAGGTCCTGGGTGTCGATCCATGGCGCCGGCGAGAAACAATGGGCGAGTGTTCTTGTCATCCTATGCCCCTGTTACCTAGCAGTACAATACGTACCTGGGTGTTAGTCAGCTGTCATGGCTGCTTCCTGGGGGTGAGGCCTGGTCGAGGACCGGGCCGCTGGGACACTAAAAGCCCCGAAATCATCTCAAGATAACCTCAAGGTAAAAAGGGTGTGGTACG
>WNGS01000543.1:18018227-18040926 GCA_020271785.1 Procambarus virginalis | reverse complement strand
CTACTATTATGGCAGCTATTGGAAGATAGTTGTGCTTTCTGGGTTCGAGTCCCACTGGTGTTTGGTCTAAAGATTGTTAATCTTCTCTTGTGGTTCATGCAAGTATGCTTATAGCATAGACCGAGTTCTCCCACATTGACAGTGGCTTGATGAAAAATGCTTGAGTGACCCCTCACTAATCTGGCGCCCTTTGGAGGTGGAGATATTTGAGGTAAATACTTCGAAGTCTCTATCTCTTTTAAGGTCTGACTTGGTGTAGTGGTTAAGGCATACTAGTTATGGCAGCTATTGAAGATAGTTGTGCTTTCTGGGTTCGAGTCCCACTGGTGGTTGTCTAAAGATTGTTAATCTTCTCTTGTGGTTCATGCAAGTATGTGCTTATAGCATAGACACGAGTTCTCCCCATTGACAGTGGCTTGATGAAAAATGCTTGAGTAACCCCTCACTAATCTGGCGCCCTTGGGAGGTGAGATATTTGAGGTAAATACTTCGAAGTCTCTATCTCTTTTAAGGGTCTGACTTGGTGTAGTGGTTTAAGGCATACTAGTTATGGCAGCTATTGGAAGATAGTTGTGCTTTCTGGTTCGAGTCCCACTGGTGGGTTTGTCTAAAGATTGTTAATCTTCTCTTGTGGTTCATGCAAGTATGTGCTTATAGCATAGACACGAGTTCTCCCACATTGACAGTGGCTTGATGAAAAATGCTTGAGTAACCCCTCACTAATCTGGCGCCCTGGAGGTGGAGATATTTGAGGTAATACTTCGAAGTCTCTATCTCTTTTAAGGGTCTGACTTGGTGTAGTGGGTTAAGGCATACTAGTTATGGCAGCTATTGGAAGATAGTTGTGCTTTCTGGGTTCGAGTCCCACTGGTGGGTGTTGTCTAAAGATTGTTAATCTTCTCTTGTGGTTCATGCAAGTATGTGCTTATAGCATAGACACGAGTTCTCCCACATTGACAGTGGCTTGATGAAAAATGCTTGAGTAACCCCTCACTAATCTGGCGCCCTTGGGAGGTGGAGATATTTGAGGTAAATACTTCGAAGTCTCTATCTCTTTTAAGGGTCTGACTTGGTGTAGTGGGTTAAGGCATACTAGTTAGCTATTGGAAGATTAGGAGCTTTCTGGGTTCGAGTCCTGGTGGTGTGTTGTCTAAAGATTGTTAATCCTCTGTGGTTCATGCAGTGTCTTTGCTACACTATAGCCCCGAGTCTCCCACATTGAATAGTGGCTGGATGAAAGTAACCTTCACTAATTGCTCCCTTGGGTGGCCTTGTGAGGTGGGATATTTGAGGTAATACTCGAAGTCTCTCTCTTTAAGGTCTGAGTGTGGGTTAAGGCATACTAGTTATGGCAGCTATTGGAAGATAGTTGTGCTTTCTGGGTTCGAGTCCCACTGGTGGGTGTTGTCTAAAGATTGTTAATCTTCTCTTGTGGTTCATGCAAGTATGTGCTTATAGCATAGACACGAGTTCTCCCACATTGACAGTGGCTTGATGAAAAATGCTTGAGTGACCCCTCACTAATCTGGCGCCCTTGGGAGGTGGAGATATTTGAGGTAAATGCTTCGAAGTCTCTATCTCTTTTAAGGGTCTGACTTGGTGTAGTGGGTTAAGGCATACTAGTTATGGCAGCTATTGGAAGATAGTTGTGCTTTCTGGGTTCGAGTCCCACTGGTGGGTGTTGTCTAAAGATTGTTAATCTTCTCTTGTGGTTCATGCAAGTATGTGCTTATAGCATAGACACGAGTTCTCCCACATTGACAGTGGCTTGATGAAAAATGCTTGAGTGACCCCTCACTAATCTGGCGCCCTTGGGAGGTGGAGATATTTGAGGTAAATGCTTCGAAGTCTCTATCTCTTTTAAGGGTCTGACTTGGTGTAGTGGGTTAAGGCATACTAGTTATGGCAGCTATTGGAAGATAGTTGTGCTTTCTGGGTTCGAGTCCCACTGGTGGGTGTTGTCTAAAGATTGTTAATCTTCTCTTGTGGTTCATGCAAGTATGTGCTTATAGCATAGACACGAGTTCTCCCACATTGACAGTGGCTTGATGAAAAATGCTTGAGTGACCCCTCACTAATCTGGCGCCCTTGGGAGGTGGAGATATTTGAGGTAAATGCTTCGAAGTCTCTATCTCTTTTAAGGGTCTGACTTGGTGTAGTGGGTTAAGGCATACTAGTTATGGCAGCTATTGGAAGATAGTTGTGCTTTCTGGGTTCGAGTCCCACTGGTGGGTGTTGTCTAAAGATTGTTAATCTTCTCTTGTGGTTCATGCAAGTATGTGCTTATAGCATAGACACGAGTTCTCCCACATTGACAGTGGCTTGATGAAAAATGCTTGAGTGACCCCTCACTAATCTGGCGCCCTTGGGAGGTGGAGATATTTGAGGTAAATGCTTCGAAGTCTCTATCTCTTTTAAGGGTCTGACTTGGTGTAGTGGGTTAAGGCATACTAGTTATGGCAGCTATTGGAAGATAGTTGTGCTTTCTGGGTTCGAGTCCCACTGGTGGGTGTTGTCTAAAGATTGTTAATCTTCTCTTGTGGTTCATGCAAGTATGTGCTTATAGCATAGACACGAGTTCTCCCACATTGACAGTGGCTTGATGAAAAATGCTTGAGTGACCCCTCACTAATCTGGCGCCCTTGGGAGGTGGAGATATTTGAGGTAAATGCTTCGAAGTCTCTATCTCTTTTAAGGGTCTGACTTGGTGTAGTGGGTTAAGGCATACTAGTTATGGCAGCTATTGGAAGATAGTTGTGCTTTCTGGGTTCGAGTCCCACTGGTGGGTGTTGTCTAAAGATTGTTAATCTTCTCTTGTGGTTCATGCAAGTATGTGCTTATAGCATAGACACGAGTTCTCCCACATTGACAGTGGCTTGATGAAAAATGCTTGAGTGACCCCTCACTAATCTGGCGCCCTTGGGAGGTGGAGATATTTGAGGTAAATGCTTCGAAGTCTCTATCTCTTTTAAGGGTCTGACTTGGTGTAGTGGGTTAAGGCATACTAGTTATGGCAGCTATTGGAAGATAGTTGTGCTTTCTGGGTTCGAGTCCCACTGGTGGGTGTTGTCTAAAGATTGTTAATCTTCTCTTGTGGTTCATGCAAGTATGTGCTTATAGCATAGACACGAGTTCTCCCACATTGACAGTGGCTTGATGAAAAATGCTTGAGTGACCCCTCACTAATCTGGCGCCCTTGGGAGGTGGAGATATTTGAGGTAAATGCTTCGAAGTCTCTATCTCTTTTAAGGGTCTGACTTGGTGTAGTGGGTTAAGGCATACTAGTTATGGCAGCTATTGGAAGATAGTTGTGCTTTCTGGGTTCGAGTCCCACTGGTGGGTGTTGTCTAAAGATTGTTAATCTTCTCTTGTGGGTCATGCAAGTATGTGCTTATAGCATAGACACGAGTTCTCCCACATTGACAGTGGCTTGATGAAAAATGCTTGAGTGACCCCTCACTAATCTGGCGCCCTTGGGAGGTGGAGATATTTGAGGTAAATGCTTCGAAGTCTCTATCTTTTAAGGGTCTGACTTGGTGTAGTGGGTTAAGGCATACTAGTTATGGCAGCTATTGGAAGATAGTTGTGCTTTCTGGGTTCGAGTCCCACTGGTGGGTGTTGTCTAAAGATTGTTAATCTTCTCTTGTGGTTCATGCAAGTATGTGCTTATATATATAATATATATATATATATATATATATATATATATATATATATATATATATATATATATATATATATATATATATATATATATTGTTGGGGGGTCACGGTTCGTGTTAGTGAAGGGTTAAAGACACGGTAGACTGTATAAGTATAGCAGCTGCTCACTCCGCCGCAAATAATGACAAATAATCCAGAACGCACCAAATGGTAACACACGGCAACCCCTCGCGTCACCTGTCAAAGTCAGCTGACTCCGGGCCCTAGCACCCGTGAGAAAGAATAGTACTTGTTTTCTAATTCTGTCACGATCCCCGTTTATTTAACTTTTCGCACAACACTGTATTTAACATTCACATGGCATACTTATGATTTCACTGGCCTCACACTCAATATCTTATTCACAATGCACTCACAGTGACTTTTCACCGTACCAAAAGATTACTCTATTCTTAATAATATTTACTGTGAATGCACTCGCTTGATCACTGAACTTATCTTTACATCTATACTTTCTCTCAAAGATATATCACTGGCAATCACTTCACGTATTTGATATTATTCAGTACACAGGCATGTACATAGATAAATCAGTAATCAAATTACAGGCATATATATATATATATATATATATATATATATATATATATATATATATATATATATATATATATATATATATATATATATATATATATATAAATCATGAAGATCAATACACAGGCATTTATATCAATAAATCATGGAGATCAATACACAGGAATGTATATCAATAAATCATGGATATCAATACACAGGCATTTATATCAATAAATCATGGAGATCAATACACAGGCATTCATATCAATAAATCATGAAGATCAATACACAGGCATTTATATAAATTCTGGGCTCATAGCCTAACACCAATATCTGGTTTACTACCAAATATATAATAATAATAATCACAAGAAATGAATTAGTCACAGTAAATTCCTTAATGAATCCTGGTGCTTGCACACACCCACACATAGATATATATGTAAACTAATACTGTGAGTGCTCTGGGTAGCCTCACCACACACTGTTCTCTCTGTGACTTAGACTCAAGTGAGACTTGCTCACGACATATAAAATATTCTGACAAGTATGTATAGCTAACTAAAGGGGAAATGGGAGGGTAACTGTAAACACCTACTTTACCTATCCTAGGATGACAGTTGGGTTGTAGCTCCTGGTCCAGGCTCTCGCCTCGTACACCCTCCAGAAACACAAGCCAACATCATAGGATTTTCGCGTCTCGCCGCTTTCTGTACACTGCAGGTCCGTGCTTCAACTACAGTACGTCTCCGGTTGAAGTCAGTCTCCTGGCCGTCAACTTTCCTCCCAACTACAGCAGCCAGCCTACGTCTCGGCGGTCGTCGTACGTTTCCCAAATAGTCCCTTGTCACTGTACTCCCAGAGGAACTGCCTCTCACTACTACGAAGTCACTGTGAAGTTATCAGTCGTCCCAGACGATACTGCTTAAGCTCCACACGCACAGCACCAGACTTCAGAGCACTTGAAGCTCACTACACTGTCAATTCCCTCGTCGTCTAGGCATATCACTAGGTATTTGGGAAGACTTCTCGACGTGCTTGCATCTAACTGTTGACTCGTAGGGTTCCACGAAGGTGGGGTTACTGTCAAACTTGTTGCTCAATATTCTGTCAAACATGTTGCTCAATATTCTGTCAATTCCTTATCTGAGCCACATCTGGGTTGCAGGAAGACCTCACAGAGTGCGCACTAACAACTGGAGATGCTTACATCCACCGGAGCTCTGTAATCCGTCACTCAAACAGGATGACCGGTCGCACGTCCTGCCTCTCGGACGCGTCGTGTGAGACTGATGGCGCGAAGGCGCCGCCACGGCTTGACCCCCTTGCCTATGTGACGTCACATTTTCCAAAGTCGGTTTTCATTGGCTCCCAGTGCCACGTCGCTGACGGTGACCAATCTGGCGACACTGACGTCACACAGTTTTGGCGGGAGAACAGACTCGCCAGCGCCATTTTGGCTTCCTAAAGGGCCTATCCCACAGGCCAAAACATTCTTCTTTCACGAATTTCTCGGTTCATCGAGAATACTACTCTCTCCCACATATGTTCAATTGATGCCTGCAACGTAGAGAACGATCGGGAATAGTGGACATGACTCTTACAGCAGGCATGGGAGAATTAGAAGGGGGGGAACACCGTCACATACCCCTCCCCTTAAAATAAGAGTCATGTCAGGTTAGTGCATGTGGGACAACGCATCTGCGACTACGTTGTCCTTTCCACTGAAAATCTTGGCTTCCAGCCAGTATTGCAGCCGCCAATGTGTGACACTCCTCATGTGTCTGCAGACCGTCTTCAAGGTCATCCTTGGCGTCCACTGCTTATCTACTACGGACTGAGGGCTCCACACCTTGTTAGTTGACTGGGAAGAATTTATGACAACATGTCAATATATTTTTTTTTAGTAAATTGTTGGATATTTCCTATCTTTTCTTCACTCTTCCTCCCATAATTTCCCTGCCCACTCCTTTCAGTTCTACTCCTCGTTTCTTAAGAGATTTTTTGAAAGTCTGGCTGTCATTATCTTTATCGAGTAAGACGTTCTGACCTAGGCTGAGCATGGCAGGGACCAATGTTCTCATTATGAAGGGGACTGCGCGTCATGCTATCCCGCTTAAAAAGCTTAAAATTCCTCCACCGTGGGTATAACGTCTTCCACTATTGAAAATCTGTATATCCTCAACCCCCTCCTCCTCTAGGAGGGAATAGCAGTAAGAATTAATCCTCAACCGAGGCAGGAATGAAGTTGACACACATTTCACCGCTTGTTTCGGAGGAATGAGGAGTACTCATCTCGTGTGAAGTATTATATACCGCCTGCTACAGGACGCACATGTAAGACCGCTGTGGTGCAGCCGCGTTCAAGCTGCACCACAATGTATGGGATTAGCATCAGGTTCTCTAATAGTGATACTAACTCCGTCTATCATATTGGTGCTAAGATGCACATAAATCTTCTTATTGTTGCTATAATCACTTCCGTTTAGGGAGATTATCTTGAGATTATCTTGAGATGATTTCGGGGCTTTTTAGTGTCCCCGCGGCCCGGTCCTCGACCAGGCCTCCACCCCCAGGAAGCAGCCCGTGACAGCTGACTAACACCCAGGTACCTATTTTACTGCTAGGTAACAGGAGCATAGGGTGAAAGAAACTCTGCCCATTGTTTCTCGCCGGCGCCTGGGATCGAACCCAGGACCACTGGATCACAAGTCCAGCGTGCTGTCCGCTCGGCCGACCGGCTCCCCGGTCGGCTGGATAGGAGAATGTATTCCAATCCAATAGATGTATAACTCCAATAAGATGTATAACTAACAATAGATGTATATGGGATGTGTAACTCCCATCCAATAGATGTATTAGATGGAAGAATACATCCAAAATATTTACGGATTGCTTGCCATATCTGGTTGGTGCAAACTTGTCACAATATATGCAGAGAATATCAACCCCTTCTCTAGACATTGGTGGGAAGAGAGTAGTGTTAACAACACTCGATATGTTTTTCTTTACAAATATATCATAGTCACTATCGGGAATTATGCCTAACACTTTCCCAAGTGCGTTCCCGAACGATAATGCAACTCTGCATTCTCTACCCTCCCTCAGTGCTTATATTCACCTCGCTAATCACCGTATTTATTTTGATACAAGACTCTGTCTCAATAGCATTGCTATTTCTCCCTACACAAGGGTCTCTCTCTTACATAATTACCTTCCCGGGGGGGGGGGGGGACAAAAACAAAAGAAAAATTCATGTAAATTTGAAGAGTTTACGTAAATTTTTCTTAGTACATGGTACGTCTAACAATGTAAAAATTCCAAGTAGTGCTACTAGCTAGCTAACTGAAAACAACAATTTAACCTATAACTACAGACACAAGTAGTGACTGTTCTCCACTTGTTCAACACCGCAGGAGACACTGCAACTTACAACAAGCTTCACACCTGTAGGGTCGCTTCCAGGACTGTTAACCTTGACCTGTCCGGACTCGCCAGACCTACGGAGGGGAGTGTGAGGGAGGTAGGCATGCTATAGACTTGAGTTCTTGGATCGCAGGCGTAGACGTGGCTGCAACTGGTAGAACACATCTGGATCAACAATGAGAGGATGCCTCTTTGGATCCTGGATCATATCTTAGGTTACTGACATCTGTTAGTTTGAGTAACTGGAGCCCAAAACCTGGCTATCACTCAGGTGACCTACTGTCACAACAAGATGCCACACTACTGACACAGGTCTCCTTCTTGATTTGACTGTACCCCGTGGTCTACAAGGGAGACCCAAGCCGAGACATGCTAACGACTATGATGGTCACTTGACAACCATAAGGGAACTCAAAAGGGAGACTCTTGGGTACTTGACACCCAGTATTCCAAGGCTTCTTAAAATTAAAGGTCGTACTTTACCCTTACCCTTTCATTCCATTTCTTCAAGGTGCAGGACCATTATTCCTCATTTCTTTCCTCTTCGTGCTTCTGCATGTTTCTGCCTTTCTCTTCTTGGTGTAGGTTCATCTTTTTACAAAGACTAGCCCCATCTCTCCTCAACCACTCTCTGTGGTCTGTTCTGTCCGACTTGACGGTGTGGCTGTCTCGGGGCTATCCATAGGGAGTTCCACATGTTGGTCGGTGCAGACCCTCCACACTATGATGTGTCCATAAACAGGTAACAACCGTCTGTTGAGGGTCAAGATAAACATAAGTGGTGTGTACATAGTCACAACTCAAAACATCATCCCTGAAGGGATTTACAAAACAGGCAGACCAACAACGACAAGTGCATAGAGTTATAGCAGTGCCTTACCTAACTAGCTAAACATAATATACAACAATACATATGGAAAGCAGAAATTGGCCACCTAGGGTGGATCGAGTCTGGTTTTCGATCTGGTCTGCATGGCATGGGTAGGTCTAACATGTCCACTCAGCAACTCTAACAGGGGATCACTTTCCTCTTCTGTAGCCTCATTGGTATCCTGATTGTCTAGCTCTGCATGGGACAAGTGTAATTCTTCTTTGGGGTGGAATATTTTTAATTTATTAACATGGACCAACTTCTGCTCCCTATCATAAATGTGCTTGATTAGGACATTTACAGGGACAGTCTTTCGAATCACTGTGTAAGGTCCCTTCCACCTATCCCAAGGTTCACATTCTTAAATGTAAAAAAAAAAACTTCGAATAGATTGAAGGACCAATAACCTCGGTGTCATAAACTCAGCTGCAGCCAGCGTCTTGGACCTCGGGCGCCAGGTTTCGGGGATGTGGGTGTGGGAACGTTGGCGATTTCTGTCAAGGGAAACAGAACCTTAAGAACAGGCCTATAGCCTAGGCAGGAGCCTTGATTGGTGGAAGGCAAGAGGCCTAGGGGGCGGAGCTTATCAGGGCATTTTGGTCGGTTCGTTCAAGACCTAGAGCAGGACTTTGCTTTCATTGGCTCGAGTTTTGAGAGGCGGGGCTTATTGGGCCTAGGAAAGCCAGAAGTGGGTGGAGCTTGATTTCCACTGATAGCTTGTTTAAGAAATATTTGTTAAGTGTGTCTTAAGGAGTGACTGGAGATAGATCCCCTCAGGACTTGGGGGCAGCCAATCAACATCTGGCCACATTGCAGTACTGAGGTATTGTGGACTTGAGTAATTCATGTATATTGGTATTACATTCTGTTGCCTCTTAGGATGTTTTATCAGACAAGGATATTTCCCATTTTTTTTTATTTCAATATACGTGACTTAAAATAATAAAATGATTTAATGTATTTTGTGTTTAGTTATCTCTGTCCCCTTTTATTAATGCTGGGTGATATTTATATGTGGTATTTATGTGCGGTTTTGGAACCCTCTAAATTCTCACAACTTAAAAGTTACATAATTTACTCCCCAAGCAATTATATTACTAAGTAAGTAAGTAATTATAAAAAAGAAGGCACCAAGTAAGTAATTATCAAAAGAAGGCACCAAACTGGGAAGGCTTTGTAGCACCATCAAATGTGCGGAATAATCAGAGGGCGCTAAATATCACCAAGGATGCCAATATGAGAACAAAAACGCATAAGACGAACGATATCAAAAGTATCCGAGTCACCAAGAATTCTATCGAGGGACAGGTGACCGCGAGGGGCGGTCGGAAAGCAAGACACACGCTCGTCCCGGAAGTTAGGACATTCAAGAAGGACATGCACGACCGTAAGAGGGACAATGCAATTGGGACAATAAGGAGCAGGGCGGCGCTCCATCAAGTGACCATGGGTTAAGCGAGTATGGCCAATACGCAACCTCGCCAGAGCAGTTTCCCATCACCGGTTACGGTGATAGTAGGACGGCCACGAGGAAACACAACATTTAAGAGTACGGAGTTTGTTACCAGTAACAGACGACCAAGAAGCCTGCCAACAGGTTAGGATGGAGGAATGGATAACCGGGTAAAAGTCGGAATATGGAATACCTTTACGAGAGATGGGACAAGAGCGGACAGCTTCCTTGGCGGCAGCATCCGCACGCTCATTTAAAGACACGCCAATATGGCTGGGAACCCAACAAAACTCAACCGACTTAAACTTACTGTGAACAAGAAACAGCCAATGCTGGATCTTGACAACTACTGGATGAACTGGATTAAAGGACCCGAGAGCCATGAGGGCACTACGAGAGTCAACAACTACCACAAAGGAAGACTGACAACGAGAAAGCAGGAGACGAAGAGCATAGAGAATAGCATAAAGCTCCGCTGTAAAGATGCTAGTCTCCGGAGGTAAGCGACACATGTAAGTGCGATCAGGAAAAACAATAGAGTAGCCAACACCGTCCGTAGACTTAGACCCATCGGTGAAGACAGAAACGGAGCGGGAATGAGAAGAAAAGTGCTCAAGGAAAAGGCGTTTTAGAACCGTAGGAGGGGTAAAAGTGACACGGGTCAAGGATGTACAAAACTGCGGAAGGGGGACTCTCCACGGGGGTAAAGAAAGAACAACACGAGGAGAAACATTAGAAACACGAACGGAAAGAGAATCCTGTAAGCGAGATAACCGGACAGAAAGAGGGAGGTGGTGAAGAGGAACAGGAACCGCAGGAGGGGCAAAAGTTAAAGCACGACAGAGGCGAGAGGAAGGATGTTGTAAGGACCGCGCAAGATAGCGAAGACAGTAGCGATCACGGCGGTCCTGGAGAGACAGGAAGCCAGTGTCAACATACAAGCTAAGGACGGGAGTCGAACGAAAGGCACCAGAACAGAGGCGCAGCCCAGTATGGTGCAAAGCATCAAGACGGCGAAGAGCAGAGGGAGAAGCAGACGAGTAAACAGGGCAACCAAAATCCAGCTTAGACAGGACGAGAGAAGAATGCAAAGCAAGGAGAGTGCGCCTATCCGCTCCCCAAGAAGTATGGGACAATACTCGAAGGAGGGTAAGGGCCTTAGAGCACTCAACACGGAGGTAAGAGACATGGGGAGACCAAGACAAACGAGTGTCAAGGAATAACCCCAAAAGCTTCGTGGAATCTTTGTACTCAAGGGGATGACCATAAAGTGACAAAGAGGGACGAAGAACGACCCGTTTCCGAGTAAAAGACATGGCACAAGTCTTAGAAATAAAGAACTTGAGGCCATGATCGGTGGCCCAAGACGACACAGCATCAATCGCAAGTTGAAGCCGGCGTTGAAGGAGAGGCGAATCATCACCCTGACAGCAAAGGGTAAGATCATCGACATAGAGAGCGGAGAAGACACCTGAAGGAAGAGAGGAAAGAAGACCATTGAGGGCAACCAGAAAAAGAGTAGTGCTCAGAACACTACCCTGGGGCACACCTTCGTATTGCTGAAAAGAGGCAGAGAGAGCGGTACCAAGGCGCACCCGACAGGAACGACGAGAGAGGAAGCTGTGAAGAAAGAGAGGGAGATGACCACGAAGGCCAAAAGAATGAAGCTGGGATAGAATATGATATCGCCAGGTGGTGTCGTAAGCCTTTTCCAGGTCAAAAAGGACGGCAACAACAGAGGTCCTCGCAGCAAAAGCAGTACGAATATAGACCTCCAAGTTCACCAGAACATCTGTCGTGCTGCGGCACTTGCGGAAACCAAATTGAGAAGGGGAGAGGAGGTGATGGTGTTCCAGGAACCACATCAGACGAACGTTAACCATACGTTCAAAGAGTTTGCAGACACAACTTGTGAGGGCAATAGGGCGAAAGTCCTTAGGGGAAGTTCCCAGAGACCCTGGTTTGCGAACAGGGAGGACAACGGCATCGAGCCAGTCCTCAGGGACTGACGACGACTCCCAGATCCGATTATACAGACTCAGTAAATACTGAGACGTGCACGGAGGGAGATGGCGAAGCATCTCATAATGAATACCATCGGAGCCCGCCGCCGTAGAACCGCAGAGGGCCAGGGCAGAACGAAGTTCAGAGAGAGAGAAGGGATCATTATAGGAAAGTCGAAGACGAGTGCAGAAATCTAAAGGACGAGACTCAAGGACAGGTTTACGAAGAAGGAAAGATTGGGGAAGATGAAGACCAGAGCTAACAGAAGAAAAGTGGGAACCCAGTTCGGTAGCGACCTGCAACGGGTCCGCCACAAGAGTACCACGGAGGTGAAGGACCGGGGAAACATCGGGAACGAACTTACCCGCTATCTTGCGGATACGCTTCCATATCTGTAGGGAGTTTCGGACGTAATTGTGGAGACATAAGAAGCCCAACATTCACGTTTAGCCGTACGGATGGCCCTACGGGCCACCGCACTCGCTTTCCGAAAGAAAAGAAAAGAATCGGTCGTCTGCCGACGGCGGTGCCTCTTCCAGGCTGCACGCTTACAGCGGACAGCCCGAGCACAGTCCGCATTCCACCAGGGAACGCACTTCCGTGGACCCCGAGAGGAAGAGCGAGGAATAGAGCGGAGGGCAGCGTCGAAGACAGTGTCATGAAAAAGGAGGAGAGCGCGAGGGAGAGGCAGAAGGGAGAGGTCAGAGAGAACAGCACTGAGGGTAAATAGGTTCCAGTCCGCTTTAGCAAACTGCCACCTAGGGAAAGAGAGGGAAGGGCGAAAAGAGAAAAAGGACACAAGGATGGGGAAATGATCACTGCCATGGAGGTCATCAAGAACCTGCCACGTGAAATCTAAGTAAAGAGAGGAAGAGCAGAGAGAAAGATCAAGACAGGAAAGGGTGCGAGTCCGAGAGTCCAAATGAGTGGGCTCACCAGAATTCAGAAGAGACAGGGAAGAAGAGAGGAGAAATGGCTCAAGAAGGCGACCTCGGGTATTTGTCAGAACATCACCCCAAAGAGAATGACGACAATTGAAATCACCCAGCAGGAGCACAGGCTCCGGCAAGGAGTCCAGGAGGTGTTTCAAATCAGGAAGAGAAAGCGGGACACTCGGGGGGAGATAAATGGAACAAACTGTGTACCATTTCCCCACAAAGATACGAGCAGCAGAACAATGGAGAGGCGAAGGAAAAAGTAAAGGAACAAAGGGAACATCAGCACGAATCAAGAGAGCAGAAGAATTAGGAGCCCCAGCAACGGCTGGGGGGGGGGAGAGAAAGGAATAGCCACGAAAACGACCAGGACGAGCACCAAGCATCGGCTCCTGGAGACAGACAGAAAGGGGTGAAAACCGCGAAAGCAGAGGTTGGAGTTCGAGGAAATTGGCGTAATAACCTCGAACGTTCCTTTGAAGAATATACAACGACGAGAAGAGAAAGGACAACAACAGAAAACAAGGCGAAAGCGCAACATAGCACGTTAAAGAATACAAGGGTCGGGATCAGGGTCAGCAAAGTCAGGGTTAGCGGGGCATGGGTAAACTGAGCAAAGACGGAGGGAAGGAAGCGGGAGAACAGACCAGAGGTGGGTCCGGAGGAGGAGGAAGAAGAGGAGGAGACAACGGAGAGGAGCAGTCAAGGACAGCAGCAGGAAGAGGGGAGTAGAAAGAGGGGAGTGCACCTCAGCAAGGGCAGCAACCGAAAGGGAAGCAGGGGCCAAAGAAACCTCCATAGCAGGAACAGGGGGCGCAACCACTGAAATGGGAGGGGAAGGAGCAATAGAGCCAGTAGTAGGGGTCGAGGAAGAAAGCGAAGCCTTCTTACCGCCGGGGAGGAGGAAGGAGAGGAGCCAGGCTTACGCTTCTGACTTAAAGAGACCGGTGTCCCAGCAACTACGTACCGGGCAACGGATTCCAGTGTCTCAACAGGAGAAGCTGAACGAGAGCACACACGACGGCCGTTAGGAGAGCGATGGACATCCGCCTGCACCGACAGGCGGCGGGGAGAGTCAAGAGATGGAGGAGAGGATGGGAAGGAGGATCGGAGGGAGACGAGGAAGAAGACACAGGAGACACGACAGACCGGGTAGAAAGAAGGGGAACCCCAGACAGAGGACCAGGAGGGACCCTTCGGGACAGAACTCAAAGGAACAGAGAGGAGGCAGTGGGCGTATCAGGGTCCAAAGCCCGGAAACGGTTGTGAGTGAGNGCCTAGGCAGGAGCCTTGATTGGTGGAAGGCAAGAGGCCTAGGGGGCGGAGCTTATCAGGGCATTTTGGTCGGTTCGTTCAAGACCTAGAGCAGGACTTTGCTTTCATTGGCTCGAGTTTTGAGAGGCGGGGCTTATTGGGCCTAGGAAAGCCAGAAGTGGGTGGAGCTTGATTTCCACTGATAGCTTGTTTAAGAAATATTTGTTAAGTGTGTCTTAAGGAGTGACTGGAGATAGATCCCCTCAGGACTTGGGGGCAGCCAATCAACATCTGGCCACATTGCAGTACTGAGGTATTGTGGACTTGAGTAATTCATGTATATTGGTATTACATTCTGTTGCCTCTTAGGATGTTTTATCAGACAAGGATATTTCCCATTTTTTTTTATTTCAATATACGTGACTTAAAATAATAAAATGATTTAATGTATTTTGTGTTTAGTTATCTCTGTCCCCTTTTATTAATGCTGGGTGATATTTATATGTGGTATTTATGTGCGGTTTTGGAACCCTCTAAATTCTCACAACTTAAAAGTTACATAATTTACTCCCCAAGCAATTATATTACTAAGTAAGTAAGTAATTATAAAAAAGAAGGCACCAAGTAAGTAATTATCAAAAGAAGGCACCAAACTGGGAAGGCTTTGTAGCACCATCAAATGTGCGGAATAATCAGAGGGCGCTAAATATCACCAAGGATGCCAATACGAGAACAAAAACGCATAAGGCGAACGATATCAAAAGTATCCGAGTCACCAAGAATTCTATCGAGGGACAGGTGACCGCGAGGGGCGGTCGGAAAGCAAGACACACGCTCGTCCCGGAAGTCAGGACATTCAAGAAGGACATGCACGACCGTAAGAGGGACAATGCAATTAGGACAATAAGGAGCAGGGCGGCGCTCCATCAAGTGACCATGGGTTAAGCGAGTATGGCCAATACGCAACCTCGCCAGAGCAGTTTCCCATCGCCGGTTACGGTGATAGGAGGACGGCCACGAGGAAACACAACATTTAAGAGTACGGAGTTTGTTACCAGTAACAGACGACCAAGAAGCCTGCCAACGGGTAAGGATGGAGGAATGGATAACCGGGTAAAAGTCGGAATATGGAATACCTTTACGAGAGATGGGACAAGAGCGGACAGCTTCCTTGGCGGCAGCATCCGCACGCTCATTTAAAGACACGCCAATATGGCTGGGAACCCAACAAAACTCAACCGACTTAAACTTACTGTGAACAAGAAACAGCCAATGCTGGATCTCGACAACTACTGGATGAACCGGATTAAAGGACCCGAGAGCCATGAGGGCACTACGAGAGTCAACAACACCACAAAGGAAGACTGACAACGAGAAAGCAGGAGACGAAGAGCATAGAGAATAGCATAAAGCTCCGCTGTAAAGATGCTAGTCTCCGGAGGTAAGCGACACATATAAGTGCGATCAGGAAAAACAACAGAGTAGCCAACACCGTCCGCAGACTTAGACCCATCGGTGAAGACAGAAACGGAGCGGGAGTGAGAAGAAAAGTGCTCAAGGAAAAGGCGTTTTAGAACCGTAGGAGGGGTAAAAGCTTTAGTGACGCGGGTCAAGGATGTACAAAACTGCGGAAGGGGGACTCTCCACGGGGGCAAAGAAGGAACAACACGAGGAGAAACATTAGAAACACGAACGGAAAGAGAATCCTGTAAGCGAGATAACCGGACAGAAAGAGGGAGGTGGTGAAGAGGAACAGGAACCGCAGGAGGGGCAAAAGTTAAAGCACGACAGAGGCGAGAGGAAGGATGTTGTAAGGACCGCGCAAGATAGCGAAGACAGTAGCGATCACGGCGGTCCTGGAGAGACAGGAAGCCAGTGTCAACATACAAGCTAAGGACGGGAGTCGAACGAAAGGCACCAGAACTGAGGCGCAGCCCAGTATGGTGCAAAGCATCAAGACGGCGAAGAGCAGAAGGAGAAGCAGACGAGTAAGCAGGGCAACCATAATCGAGCTTAGACAGGACGAGAGAGGAATGCAAAGCAAGGAGAGTGCGCCTATCCGCTCCCCAAGAAGTATGGGACAATACTCGAAGGAGGGTAAGGGCCTTAGAGCACTCAACACGGAGGTAAGAGATATGGGGAGACCAAGACAAACGAGTGTCAAGGAATAACCCCAAAAGCTTCGCGGAATCTTTGTACTCAAGGGGATGACCATAAAGTGACAAAGAGGGACGAAGAACGACCCGTTTCCGAGTAAAAGACATGGCACAAGTCTTAGAAGTAGAGAACTTGAAGCCATGATCGGTGGCCCAAGACGACACGGCATCAATCGCAAGTTGAAGCCGGCGTTGAAGGAGAGGCGAATCATCACCCTGACAGCAAAGGGTAAGATCATCGACATAGAGAGCGGAGAAGACACCTGAAGGAAGAGAGGAAAGAAGACCATTGAGGGCAACCAGAAAAAGAGTAGTGCTCAGAACACTACCCTGGGGCACACCTTCGTATTGCTGAAAAGAGGCAGAGAGAGCGGTACCAAGGCGCACCCGAAAGGAACGACGAGAGAGGAAGCTGCGGAGAAAGAGAGGGAGATGACCACGAAGGCCAAAAGAATGAAGCTGGGATAGAATATGATATCGCCAAGTGGTGTCGTAAGCCTTTTCCAGGTCAAAAAGGACGGCAACAACGGAGGTCCTCGCAGCAAAAGCAGTACGAATATAGACCTCCAAGTTCACCAGAACATCTGTCGTGCTGCGGCACTTGCGGAAACCAAATTGAGAAGGGGAGAGGAGGTGATGGTGTTCCAGGAACCACATCAGACGAACGTTAACCATACGTTCAAAGAGTTTGCAGACACAACTTGTGAGGGCAATAGGGCGAAAGTCCTTAGGGGAAGTTCCCAGAGACCCTGGTTTGCGAACAGGGAGGACAACGGCATCGAGCCAGTCCTCAGGGACTGACGACGACTCCCAGATCCGATTATACAGACTCAGTAAATACTGAGACGTGCACGGAGGGAGATGGCGAAGCATCTCATAATGAATACCATCGGAGCCCGCCGCCGTAGAACCGCAGAGGGCCAGGGCAGAACGAAGTTCAGAGAGAGAGAAGGGATCATTATAGGAAAGTCGAAGACGAGTGCAGAAATCTAAAGGACGAGACTCAAGGACAGGTTTACGAAGAAGGAAAGATTGGGGAAGATGAAGACCAGAGCTAACAGAAGAAAAGTGGGAACCCAGTTCGGTAGCGACCTGCAACGGGTCCGCCACAAGAGTACCACGGAGGTGAAGGACCGGGGAAACATCGGGAACGAACTTACCCGCTATCTTGCGGATACGCTTCCATATCTGTGGCAGGGGAGTTTCGGACGTAATTGTGGAGACATAAGAAGCCCAACATTCACGTTTAGCCGTACGGATGGCCCTACGGGCCACCGCACTCGCTTTCCGAAAGAAAAGAAAAGAATCGGTCGTCTGCCGACGGCGGTGCCTCTTCCAGGCTGCACGCTTACAGCGGACAGCCCGAGCACAGTCCGCATTCCACCAGGGAACGCACTTCCGTGGACCCCGAGAGGAAGAGCGAGGAATAGAGCGGAGGGCAGCGTCGATGACAGTGTCATGAAAAAGGAGGAGAGCGCGAGGGAGAGGCAGAAGGGAGAGGTCAGAGAGAACAGCACTGAGGGTAAATAGGTTCCAGTCCGCTTTAGCAAACTGCCACCTAGGGAAAGAGAGGGAAGGGCGATAAGAGAAAAAGGACACAAGGATGGGGAAATGATCACTGCCATGGAGGTCATCAAGAACCTGCCACGTGAAATCTAAGTAAAGAGAGGAAGAGCAGAGAGAAAGATCAAGACAGGAAAGGGTGCGAGTCCGAGAGTCCAAATGAGTGGGCTCACCAGAATTCAGAAGAGACAGGGAAGAAGAGAGGAGAAATGGCTCAAGAAGGCGACCTCGGGTATTCGTCAGAACATCACCCCAAAGAGAATGACGACAATTGAAGTCACCCAGCAGGAGCACAGGCTCCGGCAAGGAGTCCAGGAGGTGTTTCAAATCAGGAAGAGAAAGCGGGACACTCGGGGGAGATAAATGGAACAAACTGTGTACCATTTCCCCACAAAGATACGAGCAGCAGAACAATGGAGAGGCGAAGGAAAAAGTAAAGGAACAAAGGGAACATCAGCACGAATCAAGAGAGCAGAAGAATTAGGAGCCCCAGCAACGGCTGGGGGGGGGGGAGAGAAAGGAATAGCCACGAAAACGACCAGGACGAGCACCAAGCATCGGCTCCTGGAGACAGACACAAAGGGGCGAAAACCGCGAAATCAGAAGTTGGAGTTCGAGGAAATTGGCGTAATAACCTCGAACGTTCCATTGAAGAATAGACATCGACGAGAAGAGAAAGGACAACAACAGAAAACAAGGAAGAAACAAAGGCGAAAGAGCAACATAGCACGTTAAAGAATATCAGGGTCGGGATCAGGGTCAGCAAAGTCAGGGTTAGGGGGCATGGGTAAACTGAGCAAAGACGGAGGGAAGGAAGCGGGAGAACAGACCAGAGGTGGGCGGGCGGGGTCCGGAGGAGGAGGAGGAGAGGAGGAGACAACGGAGAGGAGCAGTCAAGGAGCAGTCAGCAGGGAAGAGGGGGAGTAGAAAGAGGGGAGTGCACCTCAGCAAGGGCAGCAACCGAAAGGGAAGCAGGGGCCAAAGAAACCTCCATAGCAGGAACAGGGGGAGCAACCACCGAAATGGGAGGGGAAGGAGCAATAGAGCCAGTAGTAGGGGCGAGGAAGAAAGCGAAGCCTTCTTACCGCCTGGGAGGAGGAAGGAGAGGAGCCAGGCTTACGCTTCTGACTTAAAGAGACCGGTGTCCCAGCAACTACGTACCGGGCAACGGATTCCAGTGTCAACAGGAGAAGCTGAACGAGAGCACACACGACGGCCGTTAGGAGAGCGATGGACATCCGCCTGCACCGACAGGCGGCAGGAAGAGTCAATAGATGGAGAAGGATGGGAAGGAGGATCGGAGGGAGATGAGGAAGAAGACACAGGAGACACGACAGACCGGGTAGAAAGAAGGGGAACTCCAGACAGAGAACCAGGAGGGGGACCCTGCGGGACAGAACTCGAAGGAACAGAGGAGGGGGCAGTGATTGACAATAAAAGGTTCCTCTCCCTCTCGATGTTGGGTACTACAGTTCTACGGGTGCAAGAGTATGCCTCTTCAAGCACCCGGGCGTCAAAATAGAAGAAGTCCAAAAGAAAAACCAAAACAAGCAAAAGGTCGGCAGGAAACGGCAAGCAGATAGGAGAAGAGGGGGAGAAAAACGAAACAGAAGGAAAAGGAAAAGTGGCTCAGCAGAATTGGAGAGGACAGCAGCAGGAGCACAAGGCTACAAAAGGGGACAGAGGACTGTCCCAAGGAGCATCACACTCTGGCAGCCGCCCACTAAGCCCCCCTCACGACATCAACGAGCTGAGCGGGGAGGGGGGAAGTTGAGGTTGAGCCCAACTGTGAAGTTGATGTGAGGGAGGACACAGACACATTCAGTGGTGGAGTAAAGTGTTCTATATTTGTTTCCATTTGCTCTATGAGCCGTGTATGTAATTCGCTGTAATTTGATTCCCTTTTTTAAGCAGTAAAATTGGTTATAGGGAGGTTTCCCTTGGTTATCAATTTTTTAATTATATTGGCCAGCACTTTATTTTACCACAGCACAACAGATTACTGTTGTGCTGTGGTAAAAAGTGAATTATTGGTGGATAATTTACTGGGGAAGTCATTTACAAGTTTTGCCGTGAGTGGCAAGGATGTACTGTGCTGTACTGTGATGTACCATGTTGTACCGTGTGTAAACTGTAGACAAGTTGTGTCCTTGGTGGAATGCGTTGTGTACTGTGAAGGATTCCGTGAGAATTAAAGTCATTTAACGTCACCGAGGGTCACAATTTACTTAACGAGGTCATTGTTGTTTTGTTGAACAGTGTTGTGATTAACGTAGAGACGGGTATCGGCAAGTCACAGTGAAGTTCACGCAGTGGAGGAATTGTCAAGTGAAGACTAACGTAGTATTAACGATTTAGCGAGCTGTCATTAACTGATTGATTAACGTAAGGGGTTGACCGGTCTATTATGATCGGAGTCAATTGCGCTGTAATTAAGCTGTTGTAATTGTTGGACTGATCAAATGTCTGCGGGCAGAGGGATTAAGCACTCGTAGCTAATTAAAGAGAATTAGTGCCCGCTACTTAGGGAATTCACCAGGTGTTGTTAATGATGATGTTTACACAGTGTCTTGTAACCTTGTGTGGTACAGTAGTCTACCCTCGTTAAGGTAATCTTGTCGTAAGACCGAAAGTGAACTGTCAGTTGAGAGACAGTAGGCTTTATCAATACTCGTCTGAAAACCGCCTCGTTACTTGGTACCTCGTTGAGAGCAGCGAGCGCCAGTCAAGTTTTGTGATTATAGTATTTGTTCATCGTGAAGCCGTGACAATATTGATTGCAAGCTTGCGTCACCAGTGGGCACTAATTTGTTCAGTTAGTGTCATTAGTCAGTCAGCGACGACGGGATAAGGATACCGTGGGTCCATCAAGCTGTTGAATAGCTGTTCTTAATGCGCCACTGGAGTGACAGTAAAGTAACGTAAACTCTTTGTTGTAGTAGTTCTAGTTTTGTGTGTGTGTGAATAAATTGTTATATTTAGAAAACAGTTGATTATGTCAAACCTTCCAATATTACTGCCCTACATTTCATGTTCTGCAACGCTTTGCCTGCTTATGTTCATATCAAGTCTGTATCTAAACCTAGAGTCCATTGCACAGAACCACACTTCTATAAATAACGAAGTGAGAATCCGTCGGCTACCCTTTATTAGCTTGTTAACTAGGTGGAACCAGCGACCTAAGACGTTAAAAACGCTTGTGCTCTCTAGAGTGGAGTACTGCTGCACAATGACAGCCCCTTTCAAAGCTGGAGAAATTGCTGACCTGGAGAGCGTGCACAGATCCTTCACTGCTAGAATCCACTCAATAAAACATCTAAATTACTGGGACCGACTAAAGAGCCTAAATCTGTACTCCCTTGAGCGCAGGCGGGAGAGATACATAATAATTTACACGTGGAAAATAGAGGGGCTGGTCCCAAACCTGCACACGGAAATAACACCACATGAGACCAGAAGACATGGAAGGATGTGCAGAATACCCCCGTTGAAAAGCAGAGGTGCAACAGGTACTCTGAGAGAGAACTCTTTCAACATCAGAGGCCCGAGACTGTTCAACACGCTTCCGCTACACATAAGGGGCATAACTGGCAAACCCCTCACAGTGTTCAAGAGAGAACTGGATAAGCACCTCCAAAGGATACCTGATCAACCAGGCTGTGACTCATACGTCAGGCTGCGAGCAGCCGCGTCTAACAGCCTGGTTGATCAGTCCAGCAACCAGGAGGCCTGGTCGACGACCGGGCCGCGGGGACGCTGAGCCCCAGAAGCACCTCAAGGCAAGATAAGTGACAGGTGTTACCCGTGTGGTTTCGCCTGGCGGTTTGCTCCCACTGTCCTATGCTCTTAGGGGTTAAGATTAAATATCTGCCACTGGCAGCTCTTGCTGTTTAAGGTCTGCCTCTCTTGTGAGGTAATTACGATTAACGTAACATCGATAGGAATTAATTCTTTTGATAATTGTCAAAGAAAAAAAATCTTACATTTGTATGATGATAACCGCATTACCATTTGAATCAACAATTGACGACGTCTGCTACCTAAGGATTAAACTTATAAAATTTTCTTAGTTACGAAAACATTAAAAGATTAGTATTATGTTCTGAATTAGTTAGGCACAATGCAAATCACAGTAATGTGACAAATCTATGAATAAATTTTCAAGCTGTACAATGGAATGGAACCCATACTCCCGATCACCTCTGGCACATGCACCACCAACTGGACCACAATGGGGTTAGAGAGTATCTCAAACGGACATGCTGCTAGACTTGCATCGAGTTTGGATGGCACTATCGGGTACCACAATCCCATCATGGTAAAGTCAATAGTGCACATGCCAGAGCTGATCACAAACAGATTCGATATCATCATTCAGCCTCAATACCTATTCAGTTGTCAAGTTTTTACAATGAGTAGTCTTACCTATGCCACTGTGGAAAACAATTATTATCTGATCTTCAAATCCAGCTAAACACACAATTGGTCCTGGAATATTGATGATGTCCCTCTGTATGCCAGAAGTGGAGAAGATGCGAAGGTTCCGACGATCTGTCGCAACAGCAACCCATCCAGACCCAAGGCACACAGCAAGAATATCTTCTTCCTCTGGCATATCAACGTACCACTCCTTGTTTGAGCCCCAGGCCGAGAAGTGGTGCACTACCAATTTACTGAGTAAAATATATAACCTCAGCAATTTATCAAGGCATAATTTACAAAGGTATTAATCCTAGGAGGAGTCAGAGGTCTCAGATTACTAAGTTAATCACAAGCAAGAGAGGTCAAGGAATCC
>WNGS01000543.1:18000880-18018127 GCA_020271785.1 Procambarus virginalis | reverse complement strand
CACCTCTCTCCTGTTCCCTGCATGCCATGCATGGTGTTGATACGGAGAGTTCTTCTCCTAATAATTATTCAACAACGCGAGATAATGAGGCTGGGTTTAGAGGTGATATTATTTGCGTTCTCGTCATATGATATTATAGAAGGGAGTTTATAGACGAGAGCGATGGAGAAATTCGTTCCTCCAGGCTAATCTGTAATAACAAAGGGTACTGTTATATTGTGATCTTCAGGCCAAAAACACGATATTATTTGATCTACGGTTAACACAGTATCAGGTTAATAATTCTTAGGAAAGAATACTGATATGAAGTGAGAATAGAACTTAATTCTCTGAAATGTAGATGTTATCTTTCCTTCTGCTAAGTTTTTGACGCAACCACGCCATAAAGTAGGAAGATTTGGCGAAATAATTAGGCAGTAGGAAAGGAATTAATATGGTTAATCTACAAGTTAGTAACATTAGTAATTACTGCTGTTAGTACAAGTATGATTTATGAAGTACTAAAAATGATGAATAAGTGAGTGTTGGATATTTCCAACAGTCCCTGTACTGAGAGAAGAGGCGGTAAACGAAGCAACCTTGGGAAAAATTGAGATTTCCATAGATGAGGTCAAAAAGAATCTGGTAGAATTGGACATGGCAAAGCTTGTTGGGACTAAAAAAATCTCCTCGTTGTTTGTAAAAGAGTGGTGCGGAAGAACTGTGTGGTTGCCATTCACTATGGTGAACAACAGATCAGAGAAATCAGAAGGTCTATTGAAAAGTTGGTAGACAGCTGATGTAGTCCCAATATACAAAAAAGGCAAGAGGCATTGAACTAAAAGCTGGATTCCCTAACTTTCATGCCATGCTAGGTAGTGGGCAAGATCAAACGATATTAGAATATCTGGAGAGAAGGAGTTTTGTAACAGAGCAAACAGCATGGGTTCAGGGATGATAAATCATGTCTCACAGGTTTAATAGAATTTTATGACCAGGTGACAAAAATTAGGCAAGAAAGAGAAGGGTTAGAAAACTGCATTTTCACGGAATGTCAGAAAGCTTTTGACACAATACTGTTCAACGTACTGGTACAGAAGTTAGAGAAACAGCCAAGAATAACAGGTAAGGTGCTTCAGTGGACAAAGACGTTTCAAAGTAAAACAAAAAAAAGCAAGTTACTTTGAGAAGAAGAGCTCAGAGGAAAGGCTTCATGAATTAATCGACAAATCCCTTCACGACAGAGAGTTTGGGGAAATATGATCACCACCGACAAAAATCTCAGGGGAATTGACTGTAGATAAAGACAAACTATTTAGCATAAATAGAATACGAACAAGGGAACACAGGTGGAAACTTAGTATTCAAATGAGCCACAGAGACAATAGAAAGAATCTTTTCAGTGTCAGAGTATTTAACAAATGAAATGCACAGGAAGTGATGTGGTGGATGCAGACTCCATACACAATTTTAATTGTAGATATGATATAGCAGAATAGGCTCAGGAACCTGTAAACCAGTTGATTGATGGTTTAAGGGTAAGAAGCTCCACCCTCGCAATCCTAGCTAGGTGGGTACTACTAGGTAAGTGCACACACACTCGCAAACAGCTTTTTAGGTGAAATTTTAAATATAACAATTGTTTCAATTATAAAAAATTATATACATAAACTGTATTAAATTTTGAAAATACAAGGGAGGGGAGATGCTACCCCCTTGCAAGTTAGTGTGGGCGAACATGAGATGATTCAACTCGCTATGCTCCGTAATGTAACTGCGTCAGAAGTACCAATTACATATAAATATGAAGAGAGTCTGGCATGAAATATTAGCAGCCACTTTCTTTAACTTTCGAAGCTCGTTTGAAAAAAATGACAGTTATGAGTAACTTGAGTAATTGCAATTAAATCACCTCATGACTGCTTTTCATTTTACATAATTTCGGAACATAATTATATATATTTTATTTTTCATAATGCTTTTTGACAAAACTTTAACTAATTTATTCCAGGTTATCATCATATACATTGATACATTAGTATTGCAGAGAATTATCCAATTTTCACCTTTTGTCCCACACATCTCCTTCATGTTCTAATCTGAATATCCTTACACGATATTTTCCAGTCTCACTGCATGCAAACTACCATTGATCCCCGAACTAAATCTGCTATCACATTTCTACAAAAACCAGCACTTTGATTATCACTAATGCAGTTACTATGCAACAAGCCTTTGTAAAAAAAAAGAACTTCAAAATAACATTTTAATGATATAAATGCACTATTTGAAGTACTAGGTACCAAACTATCATTCACTATTTTACCAGAAACATGGCTCAGTAAAGATCATACCCAACTATACAACTTTGCCGGATATAAAGCCATTCACAACTGCAGGGCTGATAAAAACGGAATTGGTACATCTATCTATTATCAAGATAGCTTCACTTGCACCAGTGTCATTAGCGACAGAAACGACTACTGTGAATATACCTTTGCTCAATTCTTGATCAAATCCTTTAAATACTCTATAACTATTGGAACTGTTAAATAGATTTTCCAATACTAATATCACTGCATTCTCAGATAATATAATAAATCTAATCATCAACAAATAAAATCTTCAAAACTCACATCATCCTAGGTGGTCATTTCAAAATTGATCTTTGTCAAGAAAATAGTTGACTACTTCCTAAGTAACATGAATTCTGTTATTCTAATCCCCATGATCATCAAGCCCACCTGAATCATTGAAACATCTGCTTAAACCTTGGACCACATGTGGACTTACATAACAGCCCCCTTGCCTCCGATATAATCACTAACAGAACAACCGACTACTATGCTACCTTCCTCGAAGTAAATATGGTCACATTCGGATACCAATAAACTAACCTTCAGACAACACAACAAAGCAGAAATAGACAATCTCATGAATGCACCTCACAATATAAACGGGGAATCTGAATTGAATAATACATACGATATAAATTCATTACCCAACATATTTCTCTCCAAAACTCTAAGATTCTATAGCACACACTGTCCTCTCCACACCAAGAAAGTAACTGCTAAATGATTAAACAACCCCTGGCTCACAAGTGGTATACTTAAGGAGGAAGCATACAAGAAACGGTACTCTTAGTTTCACTGGGTACAATAGTGTCCTTTAGTTTGGAATAATTCTGTTCTGAAGGAGATAATTTCTTGCTAGCTAAATACACTGCTTTTTCCTGACCATCTACTTCCTGTAATAACACTCTTACCTAGGAAGCATCGACCTCCAGCTTTAAAAAGTGTTTACCTGTAAAATAAGTGATCACTGGAGAACTTACCAATTCCTGCTTGATATTCCTGAAGGCCTTCTCCATTCTTGCTGCCCACTTAAATCCAGCCCCCTTTGTTCAACAATTTATACAAGGGGGGGTAATTTAGTTGAAAAGTTCTTCACGAATTTTCAAAAATATGTTACTATCCCTACATAAGACTGTAGTTCCCCCACTAATGGTGGGGCTGGGGCATCCACAATAGCAGGTACATTTCTGTGAGGAGTAAAGCCCATTACCTGGAATATGCTACCCTAAATATTCAATGGCATTGGTCTTCAATGCTGTTTTACCCTTATTAATCTTCACATTGTGCTCTTGCAGAAGATTCAAAACCTTTTCTAATCTAATATCATGCTCTTCCTCATTTTCCCTGCATACAATAATGTCGTCTAAATGCTAGCCACACTCCTTATGAGTATTATTCACTAATAATTTCTGGCTCTTCTCTTCTACAGGAATTTGCAAGTAGGCATCTTTTAAATAAGTCTTATAAAAAATTGCCCTCCTGTAAACTACTGATAACTCATTTGTCTTGGGTAATAGGTATTTTTCACAATGGAATCTGTTATTTAATTCTTTTAAATCTGCACAGAGTCTCATGGATTTCCAATCTATCTTCAACACTGATATAATTGGGCTGCACACTCACTATGTGTAAATGGCTCTTAAATGCCCTCTGCTACATGCCTTTTCACGGCTGATTCGACCAGTTGCTTGCAATGAAATGGAGCTGTCCTTGCTTTGAAGAAATTAGATGAAGCCTCACTTTTCAGATGAATTTTTGCCACCATACTATTAATTGGCCTTCCTGCATCTACTGAATATTTTTCAGGGTAATCAGGTCTTCATAGGTGTTTGTATGTGGTAGCTCTGGCGCACATATTACCAAGGACATTATAAACTATTGTACCCAGTGAAACTAAGAGCATCGTTTCTTATTTGCGTCTTCATTATGTATACCACTTGTGAGCCAGAGGTTGTTTAATCTTTTGGCAGTTACTTGGTGAGGAGAGGACTGTGTGTGCTGTAGAATCTTAGAGTTTTGGAGAGAAAGATGTCAGGTAATGAATTTAAACCATGTGTAATATTCAATTCAGATTACCAGTTTACATTGTGAAGTGCATTTATGAAATTGTCTATTTCTGCTGTGTTGTGTTGTCTGAAGGTTAGTTAACTGGTATCCAAATATGTCTATTTGCTGTGAGGAAGGCAGCATAGTGGTCGGTTGTTCTGATAGTGATTATATCAGAAGCATAGGGGGCTGTTATGGAAGTCCACATGTGGTCCAAGGTTGAAGCAGATGTTTCAATGATTCAGGTGGGCTTGGTGATCATAGGGATTAGCATAAAGGAGTAGCAACTCGGCCTCCCTTGTATTTTCAAAATTTAATACAATTTATGTGTAAAATTATTATTTTTTTCAACATTGAAACAAATGTTGTATTTAAAATTTCACCTAAAAGCTGCTTGCGAGTGTGTGTGCACTTACCTAGTAGTACCCACCTAGTAGTTGTGGGGTTGTTAGGGTGGAGCATCTTACGTTTAAACCATCAATCAACTGGATTACAGGTTCCTGAGCATTTGCTGCAATATTACATCTACAATTGAAAGTGTGTATGGATTCTGCATCCACCAGATCACTTCCTGTGCATTCTATTTGTTAAATCCTCCAACACTGAAGAGATTCTTTCTAATGTCTCTGTGGTTCATTTGAATACTATGGTTCCACCTGTGTTCCCCTGCTCGTATTCCATTTATGCTAAATAGTTTGTCTTTATCTACCCAGTCAATTCCTCTGAGAGTTTTGTAGGTGGTGATCATATTTCCCCTAACTCTTCTGTCGTGAAGGGACTTTAGGTTTAGTTCCTGTAGCCTTCCCTCTGAGGTCTTCTTCTCAAAGTAACTTGCTTTTTTGTTTTACTTAGATACTTCTTTATCCAGTGTAGCACCTTACCTGTTATTCTTGCCTGTTTCTCCAACTTCTGTACCAGTACTGTGGACAGTATTGTGTCAAAGGCTTTCTGACAGTCCAGGAAAATGCAGTCTTCTAACCTTTCTCTTTCTTGCCTAATTTTTGTCACCTGGTCATAAAATTCTGTTAAAACTGTGGGGCATGATTTACCATCCCTCAACCTCTGCTGTGTTGGTGTGTTCCACACCTTCTCTCCAGATGTTCCAATGTATATTTTCCTCATGGTATTGCCCACCACCTAGCATGGTATAAATGTTAGGAAAATCAGCTTGTAGTTCAATGCCACTTGCATGTTGCCATTTTTGTGTATTGGGAATACATAAGCTGTCTACCAACTTTTCAATGGACCTTCTGTTTTCTTTGATCTGGTCTTCACTATAGTGAGTGGCAACCACAGTGCTTCTGCACCCCTCTTATACAATCAACGAAAAGAATTTTTACACCTAACAGGCTTTGTCATGTCCAATACTACCAGATTAATTTTGACCTCATCTATGGAAATCTCTAATTCTTCCCAAGGTTTCTTCGTTTACCGCCTCTTCTCTCAATACAGGGACTTCTCTCATCTCTCCTTCTGCTCTCGTGTATTCTGTTATATCTATAGTGTCTCCATATTCTTGTATTTTCTTGCGGGGGGATGTGTATTTGTATATTTATATCAGTCTCCATGGTGTAGTGGTACGACGCTCGTAGGGGGGTAGAAATAGCCTAAGCTACTTTATCCCTTTGAGATGTATTTCTTTCTTATCTCAGTAAACATACTTGAACTTGAACTTGAACGACGCTCGCCTTGCGTTCCGCGAGCGCTTTGTCCTGGGTTTGTATCCTGGCCGGGGAGGATTTACTGGGCGCAAATCCTTAACGGTAGCCTCTGTTTAACTCAACAGTAAAATGGGTACTTGGTTGTAAAAACGATTCTTCGCGGGGTCGTATTCCAGGGAACACAGGATTAAGGACTTGCTCACTAGTAAGGACTTACTAGTGGCTGTACAAGTATGTAAGAACTCTTGTATATAAATAAATAAAAAAAATATGCTGACTGAACCATGGATTCCTCATATGCTTTCCTTTTTCTCCATTTAGGCTAGGATAAATTTGTGTGCTGAATGTATTCACCTTGTTGAATTGACCTAGTTGTGTTTGGGGGGATGAGGGTTGAGCTTTCGGCCCGCCTCTTACCGTTAATCAATCAACTATTACCAATTGTTTTCATACACACACACACAATAAGCAGCTTGTAACAGCTATCTAACTCCCAGTACATGTTTACTGCTAGGTAACAGGGGCATCAAGTTGAAAGAAATTCTGCTCATCTGTTTCCGCCGGCGCTGGGATCGAACCGGGATCCTACAATTACGAGTCCTAAGCGCTGTCCACTCAGTCAGAGGCTCCTGAATGAGCATATTTAGTCGGAGTAATTACCTAAGTGTAATTATCTAAGTGTAGTTAAAGGATGAGAGCTACGCTCGTGTGTCCCGTCTTCCCAGCACTCTTTGTCATATAACGCTTTGAAACTACTGACGGTCTTGGCCTCCACTACCTTCTCCCCTAACTTGTTCCAACCGTCTACCACTCTGTTGCGAAAGTGAATTTTCTTATATTTTTCTTCGCATCTGTGTTTAGCTAGTTTATATCTATGACCTCTTGTTCTTAAAGTTCCAGGTCTCAGGAAATCTTCCCTATCGTTTTATCAATTCCTGTTACTATTTTGTATGTAGTGATCATATCACCTCTTTTTCTTCTGTCTTCTAGTTTTGGCATATTTAATGCCTCTAACCTCTCCTCGTAGCTCTTGTCCTTCAGTTCTGGGAGCCACTTAGTAGCATGTCTTTGCACTTTTTCCAGTTTGTTGATGTGCTTCTTAAGATATGGGCATATCTTAGTGTGCGTGTGTGTGTACTCACCTAGTTGTACTCACCTAGTTGTGCTTGCGGGGTTGAGCCCTGGATCTTTGGTCCCGCCTCTCAACCGTCAATCAACAGGTGTACAGTTACCTGAGCCTATTGGGCTCTATCATATCTACACTTCAAACTGTGTNGGAGAACCAGGAACGAGTATGTCAGTGTGAGAAGAGCAGCTGAGAAAAGGTATGAAAATGATATAGCTAACAAAGCCAAGACTGAACCAAAGCTACTACACAGTCACATCAGGAGGAAGACAACAGTGAAGGAACAGGTGATTAAACTTAGGGTGGGCGAGGACAGGTACACAGAGAATGACAAAGAGGTGTGTGAAGAACTCAACAAAAGGTTCCAGGAGGTCTTTACAATAGAACAGGGAGATATCACGGCGCTGGGAGAGGTGGCAGCAAACCAGGTGACCTTGGATAGGTTCGAAATTACAAGAGATGAGGTCAAAAAGCACCTATTGGAGCTGGATGTGAGAAAAGCTGTTGGGCCGGATGGAATCTCGCCATGGGTATTGAAAGAGTGTGCAGGAGCACTTTGCTTACCACTCTCCATAGTGTATAGTAAGTCACTGGAAACGGGGGACCTACCAGAAATATGGAAGACTGCTAATGTAGTACCAATATACAAAAAGGGTGACAGACAAGAGGCACTGAACTACAGGCCAGTGTCCTTAACTTGTATACCATGCAAGGTGATGGAGAAGATTGTGAGAAAAAACCTAGTAACACATCTGGAGAGAAGAGACTTCGTGACAACCCATCAACATGGGTTCAGGGAGGGTAAATCTTGCCTTACAGGCTTGATAGAATTCTACGATCAGGTGACAAGAATTAAGCAAGAAAGAGAAGGGTGGGCGGACTGCATTTTTTTGGACTGTCGGAAAGCCTTTGACACAGTACCCCATAAAAGGTTGATGCATAAGCTGGAGAAACAGGCAGGAGTAACAGGTAGGGCGCTCCAGTGGATAAGGGAGTACCTAAGCAATAGGAAGCAGAGAGTTACAGTGAGGGGTGAGACCTCAGACTGGCGTGAAGTCACCAGTGGAGTCCCACAGGGCTCTGTACTTGGACCTATCCTGTTTCTGATATACGTAAATGATCTCCCAGAGGGTATAGACTCATTCCTCTCAATGTTTGCTGACGACGCCAAAATTATGAGAAGGATTAAGACAGAGGAGGACAGCTTGAGACTTCAAGAAGACCTGGACAAGCTGCAGGAATGGTCGAACAAATGGCTGTTAGAGTTTAACCCAAGCAAATGTAATGTAATGAAGATAGGGGTAGGAAGCAGGAGACCAGATACAAGGTATCATTTGGGAGATGAAATACTTCAAGAGTCAGAGAGAGAGAAAGACCTGGGGGTTGATATCACGCCAGACCTGTCCCCTGAAGCTCATATCAAGAGGATAACATCAGCAGCATATGCCAGGTTGGCTAACATAAGAACGGCCTTTAGAAACTTGTGTAAGGAATCTTTCAGAACATTATATACCACATATGTCAGACCAATCCTGGAGTATGCGGCTCCAGCATGGAGTCCCTATCTAGTCAAGCATAAGACTAAACTGGAAAAGGTTCAAAGGTTTGCCACCAGACTAGTACCCGAGCTGAGAGGTATGAGCTACGAGGAGCGACTGCAGGAATTAAACCTCACTTCGTTGGAAGACAGAAGAGTTAGGGGGGACATGATCACCACATTCAAGATTCTCAGGGGAATCGACAGGGTTGATAAAGACAGGCTGTTTAACACAAGGGGCACACGCACTAGGGGACACAGGTGGAACTGAGTGCCAAATGAGCCACAGAGATATTAGAAAGAACTTTTTTAGTGTCAGAGTGGTTGACAAATGGAATGCATTAGGAAGCGATGTGGTGGAGGCTGACTCCATACACAGTTTCAAGTGTAGATATGATAGAGCCCATTAAACTCAGGAAACTGTACACCTGTTGATTGACGGTTGAGAGGCGGGACCAAAGAGCCAGAGCTCAACCCCCGCAAGCACAACTAGGTGAGTACAACTAGGTGAGTACACACACAAGGAACTTTTTCCAGAAGGAACTTTTTCAGTGTCAGAGTAGTTAACGGATGGAATGCACTATGCTCTTTGGGCGCACTACAAGCTTAGGTGTACAGTTACGGTGCATAAAACATGTAGATATTTATATATAATATGTGTATATAGGGTAATAACACTGCAAACAGTATTGTTGGGGGAGAAAGTTTAGTGCGTGTGACCTTGAATGAGTGAGGGAGCCGTCAGCTGTGTATAGCGACGACTCTTAGTGCCTGAACTAACTATATCAGCTTAGCTGTACAGTTGTGGTGAACAAAATATATACATACTTATATATAACGTCTGTATATAGTGTAATAACACCACAAATGGTATTGTTGGGGAAGAAAGTTTAGTGCGTGTGTTGAGGGAGTGGCAGCGAGTGGCTGGCTGGTGTGTGGCGGTAACTCTTTGTTGCTTTTTGACTCTCAATACCAACTTAGTGGTTCGTTATGGTGACCAAAACATGCAGATACTTATTTAAAACCTGTGTATAGAGTGTAATAGCAACAAACTATTGTTTGTTGTTTTATAAACATAATAATAGAATCACAAATATGCACACCATACTTTTGAGTATAGTGATTATTCACCACTTTTAATATTTAAATATATTACAATACACACTATGAATAATATTACTGCAAAAAAATAAAAAAAATCAATCGGAGACATTGAAACAATTAGGTAATAATATCTTTGTGGCAACTCCCACCTGTCAGCGTGGGTGACATTGACCGGCTCTGACAATCGCTCTGTCAACGCCCACTTTTTGCCAGACTTCCTCTGTCAATTGCGCCCAAAATATGTCACCTACGATTTTTTTTTATTTTTCGCGTGCTCAGGGGACACAAATTAACGTGTTTAGAAGACGACAAATATTTTTTGAATTTTTTTTTCCTTGCGCACAGGGGTGTAAATGTCCCCAGGACCCCTGAGCAGTGTAAGGGTTAAAATGGGACTAAGTAAGCTTAAAGGGTCAAATAGTTTACTGACATATGAGAGTAACTTTCTCATGGTTAGGGGAGAATTATTAGTTTCCACAGACTTAATATTAATTCGTTAGTGGAAGTATTCCATTCCATTCCTAGAACTTTCAATTCATATGGTACATGATATTCGGGAAATTCTTTTTCGATGATTTTTTTCAGTTGTTGATGATTAGAGAACTACGATTGTAAAGGTATATTGGCTCCCAGTAATTCGCAGTTAGCCTCATGATAAATTTCCACTAATTTGTTTTCATTATTAGTGGTTCCCTGGAAGTTATCGACATATAGGGTGTTGCTAATTTCAGCCTTGTAGGGGCTATTAGATTTCTTTAAATGAGTATCCAAGGTGGCTTTGAGTAAGAATGGTTAAGATGTTGCCTCGAATAAGACTGATGCAAATCTATAGGTATATAACATCACTGTTAGACTCCTGTGGATCCTTTACCAGAGAAATTTAGTAAAGTCACAATCTTCTTCTTGCAAACCTACTCTCAAAAGGCTTCACTGATGTCAGCCGTGTAGGCGTAAATGCCAGAGCGAAATAGTAACAAAACATCTTGTCGTCTTAGGGTTAGACTAGGCCCGGTTTGCAGGCAATCATTTATAAACACGCTATCTGCCTTTATTTTGGCACTGCATTTGAACACGATTCTAAACTGTGTTGTCACTGAATCTTTCATGACAGCATGATGAGGCAAATAATAGCCTAATTTATGGTATCTTGGTCAACAACTTCTATGAATTTGTTAGCAAATTGTTGCTGTATCAATTCGTGATACAGTTGCAATACGTCAGGTTGTTTTTGTAGCCTAACTAACTGTGATTTTAATTGAGTTGATGCCAAAAATTAATTTACAGGAAGCTGTGGGTGGTTCGGCTTTCACGGCAATTTCACCCAATATTGGTTATCTCTTTAGATAACTGTATCGATATATTGTTGGTAAGTCCATGTGTCGTCTGGACTAGCTTGCTCGGACTATACCCAAGGTGTCTAAATCCCATAATTTGTACACAAGGGGGATTAGATTCATCATCCTCGGTTATATCTCTGATTTGATGTGGTGACCGCTCTAAGCCTAGTCACTCCACTATTGAATTATTTTGTTGATTAATTGTAGATTTAGATTTCTGCTGGGGTAGCACCGGTCCTGTGAGTAGTTCCCCCCAGCTGACTGCAACAAATTCACACCTCATTGCCTGGTGCATCCAGTAATAAATGTATAATAGTAATAATTAGCTCCAATGAGAATACCCACATTGCTGAGACAGTCTGAATTTATCTTATAATTAGCAAGCCTCATGACACTGCATTTAAGAAGTTTAACTGTGTTTCCAAGTCCTGTAACTTGTAGATCAGAGGGGATCTTGTCAACGACTATGTCTTGTATTTTGCTGGTATAGTCCCCTAGACCTACCTACAATTTGACTACTTGGTAGTCACGAGGTCCACTACTTGTTAAGAATGATGATTCCTGGCTGCGCCGCCAGAGGGTGCAGACATCAGGGTTAAGCTGTCAGTCGTCGTCTGCCGTTGCTGAGTGGTGGTATGCTGTGGGAGGTGTGGGGCGCCCGCTAGTCGGGGCTCCACCTGCTGGTATGGAAGCGGCTGGTGGTAGCCGTATTCGACGGATAGATACGGTACTAGGACTCAAGAAGTTATCGCCTACCCATGTTGCGGTGTCGTTTGCCACGTCACATGTTTATCAAGAGTTTGTGGCTCGCTGGGGTGGCTGCTCGCTTCCTCTTCCGGCTTCGGCTGTGTCTGTGGAGATATCGGATCCCTGGGGGCCCTTGTCGTTTGTGAGTGTTCACGGTGTGCCGGTGACCTTCCCCGAGGCAGAACTCATGTCATTATTTACGCGGTTTGGTGCGGTGGTAAAGCACCGGTTCTACATTTTGATTGCGGGCCAGCTGAAGGCGATCCGGCTGGGTACACGCACGCTCGTTATGCAGATCACGAGCCCTATTCCATCCAGGGTTTCGTTCCGCGGGCTCTCTATGCGGATCTTTTATCAAGGTCAAACCCACACGTGTTTCCGGTAGTCGCTCCGTCTGGACCTGATCTGTCTACCCCACCAGTGCGCTCGAGAGACCTAGGGGCACCTGCTTCGGACCTTCGCCATTTGGTGGATGCGGAGGTGCATCCACATCCGGTTGCTTCCGTGGTGACCTTGGATGGTGCTGTAGGGGTGGCGCCTGCGTCTCCTGCTGAAGAACATTCCTCGTTGACGCGTGCCTCTTCTCCCTGATATGGTCTCCTTGAATGGTAGTAGCTTTTGCCCCGCGTCATTGAGGCTGCTGTTCTGCGTGATCGTGCTGCCTCTTCTTTGGGGCCGCCTGCTGATGGTTCTTCTGGGGCGCCGCTTGCAGGGGGTGACAGTTCCGACGATCAGCGGCCTCGTTTTAAGCGCCGTCGTTCGGCTCTGGTTGCGTCATCTCGCCAGACGTGGGCAGAGGAGCATGATGTGATAGATGATGATGCTGTGGACGACGCTGTGTTGCCTCCTGTGGTGCCTTCTGTGTTGGGCTCTGTGCCCCCTGCTGGTGGCTCTCCTCATTGGGCAGTTGCCCCTGGTTACCGCGACCTCGTAGTGGTGTTGTTGAAGGATGTGCGACGGGGGGTCTCTGCTCCTGTTCCGATTGATGGGGGCAATGGGGTGCATGCGGAACCACCCTCTGCGGGGCTCGGTGCGATGCCTGGCGTCGAACGAAGTGAGCGCCCTAGTAGGCGGACCACTGTGCAGCCTGGTGTGCTTCCGAGTGTGCGACCCTGTGACTGGCTTCCTAGGGGGAACCCATCCCTTTCGTCCTCCCGTCTAGCGAGGTGATCAACAGATCTACGACTTCTCTGTGTTTTAAGACTGATGACCTGGTGCGTCCTGTTCCCTGGCGCCTATCTACCATCTGGGTTCCATAGGCGCAGTGTTTCGTCATGGACGTGCTGGATTCAATGCCTCGGCCTACTGTGCCTCCTGGATGTCCGCTTGCTGAAGGCGACCAACTTATTTGGGATGCTTATTGCTTACGGTTTCCGGCTCGGGAGTACCCAGAGAAGTATGAGTGATTCGTGTGGTTGGTTTATGTCTGTGTTGTGTGTGATGTTTCCCCAGTGCCTGCGTGCACAGGTGGGTGTCCTTGTCTGTGCGTAGCTCCTTCATGGCCTGTTTGTTGTCTTTGCGATTTGTTTTGTGCTTTGCCTTTGGTATGGGTGTTTGTGCTGTGGTTGTGTGCAGTTGTGGGTGTTTGATGTTCTTTCCTTCCTGTCGTTGTGTGCGCCCCGTGTGTTGTCGTGGCTGGCGTCTTGATATGGGGTGGTGTGGTTGTATGTCGCATGGGTTGTGTGTGCGTGTGATTATTTCTATGTCCTTGAAATTGCATTATTCTTTGTACATGTTTTATGTTATTTATGTTCTAGTAAGTAGTTTTTGGATTTCATGTTCTAGGGGTGGTTGGCTTTCTGTATGTATGTTGTAATTTTTGTGTATTTTTTCTTGTACATTTTTGTTATTGTCCTTCTGACATTTATTTGTTGTGTCTCATATGCATTTTCTGACCCATGCTGTTTGTGGGTTTCTTTGCTTGTGTCCTGTGTGCTTTCCTGTGACCATTTGTATGTATTTTATGTCTGTTTCATGGTGCTTGCTATAAGCACGATTGTTTGCATTTATATGTTGTTTTGCACTTGCTATCTGTTTTTGTACTTTGTTTTTTTACATATCAATAAAAAAATAACTTGTTAAGAATCCAAAAATATTTAATTTCACTCGATTAATAGTTTTCAGTTTTAACTGATTAACTAGGTGTTGAGTAATGAAGTTTTTTTGTAAACCTTAGTCAAAGAGACCACGAATGGGAATTCTTGACTTCTTGTTGAATAATTTTAATTGAGCCGTAGGTTAGTGTTATTACCCGACTCTGTTGCAAGTACATTTATTTCCTGATATACTTTACAGTATTGTACAGATGTGGAGTTACTTGAATCTTTATGAGGATTCGTTGACTTTGTTTGGTCATTACCACACAAGGTATAATGATGTCTACCTTTGTTGCACTTGTTGCATACACGTAAGGTGACTGTACAGCTATTAGGGTCATGAGAACCCATGCACTTTGTGCATCTACGTAATTCTTGAAGACGTTTAATCCTAGAATTATAGTCTGAGTAGGTACTACACTTGTAAGTGAGGTGTTCCTGTTACAAAACAAACACTCTCTCTCCTGTTGGATTTGTCGTCTTAGCAGGAGTATCAACTACAGTTTCAAAATAAGTACCTATGTTCCTACTCTTGTTTCTAACAAAAGGAGTAGTAGATTTCGTTTTGTGTTTATTAGATTTAATTAAAGTCAATTTTCGTTTTATCGAATTCTTAGTATTAGGCTACTTGAGCTCAGATTTTATTCTATCATGACCCTTTAGCCTATTGACAGTGATTCTCAATCCCTCAAATATTTGATCACGAGAGAGAATCTCTCTTCTGTAATGTGAGCAGATTTCTGCTCAAATATTACGAGGAAGTTTCCTCTGAAGTAGTAACTTAAGTGATCATTCGGAAGTTGATACATTCACTTTAGTACCTAACGCTTTCACAAGAGACTCTACTTCCATCCATAAGTTCTGAAAAGAGTCTGGTCTGTTACTGGGTGAACTCATATCTAATAATTGATAATATAAGTTAACTACACTCAATTATTTGTAGCAGTAATTAACCTCCAACAGGAGGTAATTGACCTTCATAATTATGATAAATAACTAAATCATAATTATGAATGTATGAAAATTTGATTTCCATATTGATAGAAGTTTTAGAATGAGTATGAACATTAAATGATGTCCAGAATGTATCCCAATTTTCTTCATCTAGTCCAGCAAATGTAGGCAAGTCCAAAGAAGGTAAACGTGCCTCTGCTTGTAATACACTGGGTTAAGATACAGTTACATTTGGATTTACTTTATGGTTTTCTACTAAAGCAAGTAGAAAGTAAACATTAATTTATCTTGGGTGTCATCTTCATAACGAGATGTTTCTGCTATGGCTTGGTCTATTTCATCAGCGTCAATGTCATCATTTAGTACATGGATGTTAGACGCAATCACAGACTTAATTTGTTAAAAGTTATTGTTAGCTACTCTCAGAGATATTTCCAGCTGATGATAATCAACTGGAGTCGCCTTGGATGAGGTTTCAGACTTATTAAGCAGTCTAGTTAAATGGCCTTTAAGACCTACTAGGGATCTCTTTAGTTTTTCAGGAGTAGTCATGGTGGATTTAGGTTCACGTTTAGTGGGGCTTGAACAAGCGTTTCTGAAGTAACTTGGATACTTGTTCATTTAAGTATCGTGAGGATAGCTTAATATATTCTTGACTAGGCTATGCACTACCTCGTTTAGCTGTTGGGTTACCAACCTAATAACGAATAACTAATATTTCAATAATACTTAAATGTCACTACGGGAATACTTCCCGTTAGCTCTTCAATTATCACCATCAGTTGGTATAGTGACATTCAGTAGCACTCAAAAAATACACGAAATAATGGTAAATACACATTTCATAAGTATAGGTCCCACCCTACTCAGGGTCAGCACAATATTAAATAATATACACACACCAGTACTGTCTAGCACAGGATTAGTTCAACTAGTTCCTACCTAGAAATTTAACTAAATAATTTAGGCTGAAATTGTACTTAACTCAGTACAATTACAGTCAAAAATCCTACCCCTTTAGGGTTGGCATAAATACAAAAGTAATGGTCTAATAATGTAAGTACATTAGTGCTATTTTAGGGGATTTTTTTTTATAATTTTTGATATATAGATAATTTGTGCACTTATAAACACAAGTGAAGAGAATAAGTATGTACAGCTAGTTTGGCTTGCTAGCCACCACTTCTATGGTGGTTGATATTGTTATGAGCTGTTGCTCCTGGTGACCATAAAATTCTTAGCTCGGTGTGAGGTATAGGTCTAAGGGTTAAGGGCTATTGGCTGTGACCACTAAGGCTACTTTATACATGGAATATTTGTAGAAAGTATTATAATAAATTTATGTGGGTTAGGCTATAATATGGGGCAGTCTATTGGAAACCATATATAATGAAAATATATATGTATAATAGAATGCGAGAACTTATAAATATATATGTGTTATATAATGAAAATAATATGATGTGAGAACATTAAGATGACTGTATATTATAATTATTAAATATTGAGCAAACTCGCACACACTCTTTGGGGGTGGTTGAAATAGTACTAAGAAACTACTATGTTACTAGCACAATGAAATAGATTGCAGTTCACATCAGATAAACCATTACGACATAAAGAATATCTGTAAATATTATATAGCAAAATATAAATGGTTAGTAAATAAAAGTGATCTTATATGGAAGATCAATAAGGAACTAAATATTAGAAATTGCTACTGATAATTATGACAGTGGCTTAGCTGTATTGCTGAAATAGAAGCACGCGTCAGAAGTGGCACATCAACAGGCTTGTCAAAACATGCGGTCCTGGATCATGTGTGGAGGGGAAGCTTATCTCTCATCTTGTCGCTATGGCACAAGCTGAAAACACAGTTAATTTGTAAAAGCTGCCTATACCAAGGTTAATATTCACCTATTTCTGAATGAATGGGAGGGCTCAGTCCAGAATGGAACTTACTTTTTGTTATGAGGAGGCCCTGTGTCTTAACGACGAGCAACCCATGCATTTGTCACCTTGAGATCTCAATTAAACAAATAAAGATGGGACTTAAAGATATTATGCTCGCCGAGACGACCGCCTGACCGATAATGGAGCCAATCTGGTATCCTGGCACTTGCTGCTGCAAGAATGTCCTCAATACGGGCAGGTGAATTACGCGAACTCCGAACACCACTTATAGTTATGAATATGGCCGCCCTTGCTCTCCTTCTCCCTCTCCGGTTTCGCCCATGCATGCGCAATAGCAGGGGTGTTGATACGGAGAGTTCTTCTCCTAATAATTATTCAACAACGCGAGA
>WNGS01000543.1:17987463-17999882 GCA_020271785.1 Procambarus virginalis | reverse complement strand
TCAGTCAGCAGATTACAGAACCAACTAGGAACGAAACACGCTGGACCTGATATTCACGAACAATGAGGAGCTAATCAGAGACATACTGTCTCAGACACTACGTACTCGACACACAAGCTCATTGAAGTGCAAACGAACATTAATAACGGTAGTAGGCCAAGAGAAACAACAAGCGAGAAGGTATTCAATAAATTCAATTTTAATAATAAAGGATAGACTGGAGAAAATAAACAGGAACTTACAAACATTCAATGGGAAAATGTCCTAGAAATAAATCCTACACAAGGATATAAAAACTGACTTCTGAAGCATATGAAGTCTGTCTGAAACTGTCCTTTGAGGAAAGCCAGAAAGAGGTCCAATGTAGAACGAGAACGCAGACGACATTACAAAAGTAGGAAGAAATTAACGGAAATGCTTAAGCAACCGACACTCTCCATACAGAGAGAAATAATTTAAACAAGGAGATTGAAGACATCGAACAGAGACTGAAGCATTCCTATCAGACTGAAGAAAGGCAACTAGAACAGAAAGCAATTCAGAAATAAAGAAAAACCCAAAATATTTCTTCACATATGCTAAATCAAAAGCGAAACCACTGCCAGTATTGGACCTATTCGTATAGTGAAGGTTCATACACTGAGGATGACAAAGAATTAGTGAAATCTAAAAAAGCAGAATGAGGACATGTTTAGCACTCCGATACAACAGCATGAAAGTGGAAGATTCGGACAATTTTTTATACTCAAACACCTGTAAATATAACTGATATCAACACGAGCGTGGCAGATTTTGAAAGAGAAATTGACAATATGCCCAGCACTCAGCCCGGTCCAGACTCATGAATTCAATATTTATAAGAAATGCAAAGTGCCAGTATAGAGTGGGAGGAAGAGCTTGGACACAGGGGAGATACCAGATGCGCTTAAAGCAGCAGACATTGCCCTCTACACAAGGGTGGTAGCAAGCATTGGCAAAGAATTATAGACCAGTTGCACTAACGTCCCACATAATAAAGTATTTGAGAGAGTGATCAGGAGTCAGGTCACTAGATTCATGGAAACAAATGACCTCCACAATCCAGGCCAACATGGATTTAGAGCAGGAAGATCATGCCTCTCACAGCTACTTGACCACTATGACAAAATCACTGAGGCATTAGAGGAAAAACATAATGCAGATGTCGTGTACACAGATTTGCAAAGGCATTCGACAAATGTGACCATGGAGTGATTGCACACAAAATGAGGTCAATGGGTATAACTGGTAAAGTAGGACGCTGGATACTCAATTTCCTGTCGAACAGAACACAAAGAGTAACAGTCAATCAAGTAAAATCGAGTCCGAGCGCAGTTAAAAGCTCTGTACCTCAAGGTACAGTCCTTGCACCACTGCTGTTCCTTATTCTCATATCAGATATAGACAAAACACAAGTCAGCTTCTGTCATCCTTTGCAGATGATACAAAAATTAGCATGAAAATTACCTCTGCTGAAGACATTGATAAACTACAACAGATATTAACAAAGTTATAGATTGGGCAGCAGAAAATAACATGATGTTAACGGTGATAAATTCCAGGTACTCAGATACGGCAAAAATGAGGATCTTAAACATAATACAGGGTACAAAACACAATCGAATCTGCCCATAGTAGGAAAACAGCGTGTCAAGGATTTGGGAATAATGATGTCTGGACGACCTAACGTTTAGGGAGCATAACCAATCAAGTATTGCGTCAGCCAGAAAAATGATAGGATGGATTACGAGAACCTTCAAGTCCAGAGATCCCATCACAATAGTTGTACTCTTCAAATCACTTGTGTGTCGTCTTGAGTACTGCTCAGTACTCACTTCCCCCTTCAGAGCAGGAGAGATTGCTGAAATAGAGGGAATACAGAGAACATATACGGCACGCATAGACGAGATAAAGCACCTAAATTATTGGGATCGTCTCAAAGCTCTCCAAATGTACTCACTAGAAAGGAGACGAGAGAGATACCAAATAATATACACATTGAAAATACTGGAGGGCCAGGTCCCAAATCTACACAGTAAAATAACAACGTACTGGAGTGAACGATATGGAAGAAAATGCAGAATAGAACCAGTGAAGAGCAGAGGTGCCATGGCCCTATCAAAGAACACTGTACAAACATCAGAGGTCCGCGGTTGTTCAACGTCCTACCAGCTAGCATTAGAAATATTACAGGAACAACCGTGGACATCTTCAAGATGAAACTAGATTGTTTCCTTCAAGGAGTGCCGGACCAACCGGGCTGTGGTGGGTATGTGGCCCTGCGGGCCGCTCCAAACAATAGCCTGGTGGACCAAACTCTCACAAGTCAAGTCTGGCCTCGGGCCGGCTTGGGGAGTCGAAGAACTCCCAGAACCCCATCAACCAGGTATCAAATAGGTAAACTTAATGAAACGGACAGAAAGATCTAGGAGTTGATATCACACCAAACCTGTCTCCTGAAGCCCACATAAAAAGAATAACGTCTGCGGCATATGCGAGGCTGGCTAACATCAGAACAGCATTCAGGAACCTGTGTAAGGAATCATTCAGAATCTTGTACACCACATATGTAAGACCAATCCTGAAGTATGCGGCCCCAGCATGGAGCCCGTACCTTGTGAAGCACAAGACGAAGCTGGAAAAAGTCCAAAGGTATGCCACTAGACTAGTCCCAGAACTAAGAGGCATGAGTTATGCGGAAAGGCTGCGGGAAATGCACCTTACGACACTGGAAGACAGAAGAGTAACGGGAGACATGATCACAACCTACAAAATCCTCAGGGGAATCGACCGGGTAAACAAGGATAAACTATTCAACACTGGTGGGACGCGAAAAAGGGGACACAGGTGGAAACTGAGTACCCACATGAGCCACAGGGACGTTAGAAGGAACTTTTTTAGAGTCAGAGTAGTTAACGGATGGAATGCATTAGGCAGTGATGTGGTGGAGGCTGACTCCATACACAGTTTTAAATGTAGATATGATAGAGCCCAGTAGGCTCAGGAATTTGTACACCAGTTGATTGACAGTTGAGGGGCGGGACCAAAGAGCCAAAGCTCAAACCCCGCAAGCACAAATAGGTGAGTATACACTCACACACACACACACACACACACACACACACACACACACACACACACACACACACACACACACACACACACACACACGCACACACGCACACACACGCACACACACACAATATGACAGTCAATGCAATTGAAAAACCTGATTTTAGGAGAGGACATTGTGGCAACCTTAGAAAAATTTTTAGTGAGTATAATTGGACAGACTTGTTGCTAGGCAAGGAAGTGAATGAGATGTATGTCAAGTTTTGTGAAATATATGATAAAGGAACAAAAAATTTATACCAAAACAAACAAGCAGAACTAGGAAACAAGATTGGTTCAACAGAAAGTGCGAGAGGGCCAGAGACCAAAAGTCACAAAAATGGAATCAATACAGGAAGAGGCCAAACCCCCAAACTTACCAGCGATACAAAGATGCGAGAAACAACTACACGGCAGTGAGGAGAGAGGCAGAAAGAAATTTTGAAAAAGGGATTGCAGACAAATGTAATACAGAACCAGGTCTATTCTATAAATTCATAAACAACAAATTGCAGATAAAGGATAATATTCAGAGGTTGAAAATGGGAAATAGATTCACGGAAAACGAAGAGGAAATGTGTGAAACATTAAACGAAAAGTTCCAAAGTGTGTTTGTACAAAATGAAATCTCCAGGGAACCAGATACAATAAGAATTACAGAGAACAACATAGAGCACATAGAGGTGTCTAGAGGTGAAGTGGAAAAAATGCTCAAGGAGCTAAATAAGAACAAAGCAGTTGGTCCAGATGGAGTTTCGCCATGGGTTCTGAGAGAATGTGCACCTGAGCTCAGCATTCTCTTCAACTGATTTTTCAGGCATCCCTGTTTACAGGAGTTGTAGCTGATGTGTGGAAAAAGGCTAACATAGTTCAATCTACAAAAGTGGAGCAGGGAAGACCCCCTTAACTATAGACCGGTATCATTGACAAGTGTAATAGTCAAAATATTGAAAAAATAAAAAAACTAAATGGGTAGAACATGGAGAGAAGAGATAATATCAGACAGACAGTATGGTTTCGATCGGGAAGATCCTGTGTATCGAATTACTCAGTTTCTATGACCGAGCAACAGAGATATTACAGGAAAGAGATGGTGGGTTGACTGCATCTATCTGGACCTAAAAAAGGCTTTCGACAGAGTTCCACTTAAGAGGTTGTTCTGGAAACTGGAAAATATTGGAGGGGTGACAGTAAGCTTCTAACATGGATGAAAAATTTTCTGACTGATAGAAAAATGAGGGCAGTGATCAGAGGCAAGTATCAGATGGAGAAATGTCACAAGCGGAGTACCACAGGGTTCAGTTCTTGCACCAGTGATGTTATTGTCTACATAAATGATCTACCAGTTGGTACAGAATTAATGAACATGTTGCTGATGATGCTAAGATAATAGGAAGGATAAGAACTTAGATGATTGTCATGCCCTCAAGATAACTGGACAAAATAAGTACATGGAGCGCCACTGGCAAANACAGCACTGTAAGGTCCAGGACAATATTACTGTATATGTCCTGGACAGTACTGTAAGGTCCAGGACAATATGTACTGAAATGTCCGGACAGTACTGTAAGGTCCAGGTCAATATGTACTGTATATGTACTGGACAGCACTGTAAGGTCCAGGACAATATGTACTGTATAGTACTGGACAGTACTGTAAGGTCCAGGACATATGTACTGTATATGTCCTGGACAGTACTGTAAGGTCCAGGACAATATGTACTGTATATGTACTGGACAGTACTGTAAGGTCCAGGACAATATGTACTGTATATGTACTGGACAGTACTGTAAGGTCCAGGACAATATGTACTGTATATGTACTGGACAGTACTGTAAGGTCCAGGACAATATGTACTGTATATGTACTGGACAGTACTGTAATGTCCAGGACAATATGTACTGAATATGTCCTGGACAGTACTGTAAGGTCCAGGACAATATGTACTGTATATGTACTGGACAGTACTGTAAGGTCCAGGACAATATGTACCGTATATCATAACTGAACTTGGGAAACAACTCTTTTTAACTATAATTTGTATTAAGCAATAAATGTTATTGGGAAATATTGTAATTTAAGTAAATGTATTCTAAAGTTTCCTTATGTTTGTCATTATGCATCAAGAAGAACACAAACGTGGCCAGAAGGAAGACGAAAGCCACGATTGTATATGTTTAGTGAATCTTTATATGTTGTGATTTGTAGATCTTGTTAGTGACATTGTTTGTGAATCTTGTTAATTCTTTTATTTGTGAATCTTGTTAATGCTTCTGTTAGTGACTCTTGTTAGTGACATAGTTTGTGAATATTTGTAGTACCTTTGTTAATCTTGTTATTACTTGTGTTTGTGAATCGTGTTAGTGATATTTTTTGTGAATCTTGTTAGTGACATTTTTTGTGAATATTTTTAGTGACATTTTTGTAAATATTTTTAGTGCCATTGTTTGTGATTATTTTTTGTGCCATTGTTTGTAAATCTTGTTAATGTATCTGTTTGTGAATCTTGTTAATGCTTCTGTTTGTGAATCTTGTTAGTGACATTGTTTGTGAATCTTGTTAGTGACATTGATTATGAACATTTTTAGTGCCATTGTTTGTGAATCTTGTTAATGCTTTTGTTTGTGAATCTTGTTAGTTCTTTTGTTCTTGAATGTTGTTAATGCTTTTGTTTGTGAATCTTGTTAATGCTTTTGTTTGTGAATCTTGTTAGTGTCACTGTTGTGAATCTTGTTAGTGACAATGTTTGTGAGTCTTGTTAATGTTTCTATTTGTGAACCTTGTTAGTGACAATGTTTGTGAATCTAGTTAGTGCCACTATTTGTGAATCTTGTTAATGCTTCTATTTGTGAATGTTGTTAGTGAGACTGTTTGTGAATCTTGTTAGTGACACTGTTTGTGAATCTTATAATGACATTGTTTATGAATCTTGTTAATGCTAGTGTTTGCAATCTTTTGGCAGTATTATATTTTACAATTCTTCTCGACATTATATTGTGTGAATCTTGACACAATATATGACTATTGAGAACATTATGAATGCATCTTGACAGTGCTGTGCTGGAGACAGATGTTATTCAGCATAATATATAGTAGAATACTTAGCAATAAATTTCGATGCAAATTAATTTTATTTTATGAAAACCACTCGATAATTTGGACACAAAATGTATAGCATAAAATTATTAAAAAATTTCCATGCTAACTCGTATGATTGGTAGCAAGGAGCGGGATGTTCTCCAGAAGCACTGCTTATTAAGCTGCAGAAGAACTGTGGGAGGGAGAGAGGTAATAGCTTGCACAGATGTCTCACAGCATGTTATGATTCTGTACCATGTAAAATATATTATATTATACATTAATACAATGTTAAGAGATATATTAATTCGAACCTAATTATTAAATTTAGACAACTCTGACCACTGATCTTTCTTCAGTATATACAATACTGTCATAAAATATTTTTGGAAATAACTATTTTTTTAATTTGTGTGAAAATAGTGTACCTGATAATTTTTCGGGCCTGAGATACATAATATGTATAATGTCTTAAAATTGACCTTCCTAATATGTTTATTATGTAGAAAAAAATAAAAAAATATCCAGAAGAACTGAGATAACATCATTCTGCTCCCTGTTAATATAAATAGTATACATCAACTCTTCCTTAATTATCCAAGACATGTTTTTGACTGCTGATCTTCATTCTGCATGTAAAATAGCACCTGTGCAAATTAATTAAAGGGGAGCGACCTCCATGGCACAGCTTATAGGGGTCGACCCGAGCACCACAGGGTACCCAATTTAGAGTGTGTGAATATATATTATTGTATATGACAAAAATGGCTGGATAAATTATTGTAGAATGAATCTTTTCAATATATCTTAGAATATGAGGCACGAACAGTTCCTGGGAGTCTTGCTCCCCCACTCTCTTCCCTTCTCTGCTCTCTCTCAATGTCCCACTTCCTCCTCTCTCTTCACATGTCACCCTCTTCATGTCCATAAAGAAGGATCAACGACACCCAACCCACAATAGCTGGTCACTGTTTCCTCTGCCCATATTATTCGTCCCCCCCCTCCTCCTTTGTCAAAACAGAAGGGAGGGATTATTCGTCCCCCCCTTCTGTTTTGACGCCCGTTGTTTGAGAAGGCATACTCGCTCACCCAGAGAACTGAGGTATCCATCGTCGCAAACGAGGGGACACTTTTATTGTCACTCCTCCTTTCGTTGCTGAGCCCGATCTCGATGGATTGACGGTTCTTAAGGTGGCGATTGTGGGGCATATACCCAGATCAACCCGTTCTTGCACAAGATAGCACATATATGACTTAATGCTTAAAGTCAATATGTTGAATATGAATTAGTACATATGTGGTATATTCACAATTACATTTTTTCCAAGGCCCAAACTCATCCTCACGTACTAATTTACGTCTCACAGTACCCGTCCATCGATGTAGACAGCAGAATAGTCATGATTGGTTCAATTATAATGAAAATTATAGTTTTCAGGTTTCACATGGGTTGTGAAACTTACCTGCTATTGTTAATGCTCTTAGAATATTACAGATCAGCTACATCCTATTGAAGGCTCGTAGTTTTGTTTTGAGAAATATTAGTTGTTCTTAGTAAATTATAATAAGCACTATAATTTATTACATAGAATAATAGTGCTTCACCAATCAACATTATATACACTAGTTTGTGCTTTAAAAATCTTTTAAGAATGTATTGTAGGAACGTCAACATAAAACGATATCCGTTGGAATGTCTATGGGGTAAACTACTGCAAACAGGATGGTATAGTGTCTATTACCTACTGTAGGATGGGTATAGGGTCCACTACCACCTGTTAGGTGGGTAAGGGGTCCATACCACTTGTAGGATGGGTCTGGGCCCAATAACTACCCATTGGATAGGTATGGGGTCTACTACCGCCTACTGGATGGGTATATGGTCCACTACCACACACAGGATGTGTATGGCGTCCACTACCGCCTGCAGGATGGGTATGGGGTCCACAATCAACCACAGGATGAAAATTGTGTCTACTAACGGTCGCAGGATGGGTATGGCCTCCATTGTCGCCCACAGCATGAGTATAGGGTCCAGTTCCGTCCACGGAATAGGTATATGGTTAACTACCGCCGACAGGATGAGTACATCGTCTACTACCGCTCACAGGATGGGTATGGAGTTACCTTTTTTTGAGATATATTCAAGAGTTGTTACATTCTTGTACAGCCACTATTACGTGTAGTGTTTCGGGCAAGTCTATGGAATACGACCCCCACGAAGAAGCCAGCTTCCTCAACTGTATGAATTCTTGCTTCCTCATACCCTTAATCACTGAATCTACTAGAATCACTGATAGCACTGCCTCAGCTCTTGATCACATCTGGACCAATATAACCTCTCCGCTTACTTCAGGGATAATCAACGATAGCACTACAGACCATTACCCCACATTTCTCCTAACATTAACAATCCACCTCTAGAGACAAGGGAGATAAGCTTTAGGCTGCGTAATGAAACTGCCATAGGCAATTTTATAGCTGCTGCTGCTAATGTCAACTGGGAGTTCGAATTAGGTAACATAGGGGACATCAACCTAGCAGTGCAATCTTTTCTACAAAAAACTCTCAGCCTTTATAACACCCACAGTCCTATGCTAACGAAAAAAGTCACTACTAAAAGGCTCAACAATTCTTGGCTTACAAAGGGAATACTTGAATCCATTAATAAAAAACATGACCTTGAGAAGAAGTATAGGTTAGGAATCGTCTCCAAAGAATTTTCAAAGAATTACTCATCATTGCTATCTAAAATAATTCGGAGAGCCAAAACTAAGTACTACGAAGATAAATTTACCCACACAAAGGGCAACATTAAGAAAACATGGAGCACAATTTCACAAATATTGGGATCAAAGAAGATTTTAAATAACAAACCAATACTCCTGTCAAATTATGATGGTCTGCTTTCAGCCTCTGACACTGCTTTTGAGTTCAATAGGTTCTTCTCTTCAATTGGGTCATCCCTTGCAAATGATATTCCATCTTCCAGTACTAATATTCAGGACTATCTTACAGGTAATTATCCACAGTCTCTGTACCTAATGCATATTAATGCCACTGATGTTACTGACATAATCCTTTCCCTTAAAACCAAGTCTAGTGCCCTTGAGGAGACGCGTAGTTACGTCAGGACCTGCAGAGACTTACTTGTCTCTGACAAAAGTAAAACTTCAGATTATTAGCTCCTGCCATTGCATTGCTCTTCAACAAGTCACTTGAACTCCGAACCTTTCCAGATATTCTAAAAAAAAAGCGAGAGTAAACGCTGTCCACAATGTGGTGATCCCACTGATGTTAACAACTTCAGACCTATATCAATTCTGCCAAACTTGTCTAAAATATTGAAAAACTTATCTACAAGCAGCTTTACTCTTATCTAGCCAAACGCAATATACTTAGCTCTTGTCAATATGGCTTGAGACCCCGAAATAGCACTAACGATGCGCTTATTAGTATGATTAACTTGCTACATGCAGCTCTTGATAAAAATGAGTTCCCTATTGGGTTATTTGTGGACCTGCGTAAGGCTTTTGTTAGAGTTATACCTCAAATCTTCAATACCTCAATCTTACCTTACTGACAGGCTCCAGTATGTTTCTGTGAATGATTCAATTTCTCCCACCCTACCCATCAACATTGGTGTTCCCCAGGGCAGCATACTTGGCCCTCTCCTCTTTCTCATCTACATTATTGATCTTCCAAATGACTCCCAACATCTCAAACCAATTCTATTTGCTGACTACACGACCTTCATTTACTCCAGTCCAGACCCCCTTGCTCTAAATGTCACAGTGAATACTGAGCTAAATAAAGTCCATCACTGGCTCACTGCCAACAAACTCACCCTCAATATTGACAAAACTTTCTATATTTTGTTTGGCAATAAATCCTCAAATGAAATAAATCTCAGGATTAACAATACCCAAATTTGTAACAAAGTAGATGGCAAATTCCTTGGCGTTCTCATTGACCGCAAGCTGAATTTCAGGGACACATTCTAAATATTTCAAAGAATGTTTCAAAAACTGTTGGCATTCTTTCTAAGATCAGATATTATGTACCTCGCCCTGCCCTGGTGACACTCTATTACTCTCTCATCTATCCTTATCGCAACTATGGTATCTATGCTTGGGGTTCTACTACCCAAAATCATTTACGTCCTCTAATTACCCAACACAAAGCTGCCATTAGGACATTTCTAACTCTGGCCCCAGACATCACTCGGCACCCTTACTCAAATCTCTGAATATGTTAGATATTAAGTCACTACACATCCTCTCAAGTGTATTTTATATATATAAAACGCTGAACTGTAATGTCAATCCCGACCTTAAAAGCTTCTTAGAAGGTTGTAACAGATCCCATGAGCACCACACCAGAAACAAATACCTATTTGATATTCCAAGAGTACCACTTAGTCAAACTAGAAATGCTTTTCAAATCAAAGGACCTCGAATGTTGAATGACCTTTCCAATTATGTTAAAGACTGTACCTCTCCCAACCAGTTTAAGATAAGAACTAAGTACCACCTAATTTACTCAATGTAACCTACCTCACCCCTAAATGTCAACCCATGTCTACGATTTTTAACAATGCTGTTTATTGACCAAATTGTATTTGTGTTTTTTTCTGCCATGTTTCCCCCCTCCCCCTTTATCTTTTTATCTTTTTTTTATCTTTTTTTTTCGCGACAATTTATACTTTAATCTAAGTTAGTATTAAGTTTTAGTCTTAGTATTTTTCCTGCCCGAAACGCTTTGCGTAATAGTGGCTTTAGGCATTGTATGTACTAGCTCTATCAATGAATCCATCAACTTTTGTATTTCACCTAGTATGTATGTACTTTACCTGAATAAAAATTTGTATTTGTATTTTGTATTTGTATTTGTAATCGTTTTTGCAACTAAGTACACATTTTACTGTTGAGTTAAACAGAGGCTACAGTTAAGGATTTGCGCCCCGTAAATCCTCCCCGGCCAGGGTACGAACCAATGACAAGGCGCTCACCCATAGGTGAGCTAAACTACCGCTCAACTACCACCCATAGGACGCGTATGGGGTCCACTACCGCCCACAAGGTGGGTATGGGGTCCATTACAGCTCACAGGATACGTATGGGGTCCACAATCACATACAGGGTGGGTGTGGGGTCCACTACTGCCTACAGGATGGCTATGGGATCACTACCACCCCACAGAATGGCTATGGGGTCCACTTCCGCCCCCAGGATGGGTATGGGGTCCACTACCACCCGCAGGATTGGTATAAGGTCCACTATCACCCACAGGATGGGAATGGGGTCCACTACCACCCACTAGATGGGTATGGAGTCCACTAGTACCCACAAGATGGGTATGGGGTCCACTAGCACCCACAAGATGGGTATGGGGTCCACTACCACCCACACGATGGGTATGGGGTTCACTACCACCCACTAGATGGATATGGGCTCCACTCCCACCCACAGGATGGGAATGATGTCCAATACTGCCCACAAGATTGGTATGGGGTCCACTATCACCAACAGGATGAGTTTATTGGGTCTACTTCCTTCCACATGATGGGTATGGGGTCCACTATTACTCACGGGCTAGGGTATGGGGCAACTACAGCTCACGAGATGGGGTATGGGGTCAACTACAGCTCAAGGATAGATATAAATTCCACTACTTCACATGGGGTGTTGGTGTTGGGAGTGGTGGTGGTGGGAGTGGTTGGGGGTTACAAGTAGAACGTTGAATTTCAAGAAAGAACAAGTATATATTATGTCTAAAGCACTAATACGCACAGCGTTTTGGGCAAGATCTGGAAAAAACTTAAAAACTAAGACTTAATTACTAAGTTTAACAACATTGCTACTCGTGTCGTCCACCATACCATTTTGGGTCCTCTGCCCACCCAATTTACCTCTAACTGTCTATACCTGTAAACTTGGTTTAACTTCAGGAACGTGTCTTCACCATCACACGCCCTAGTACTCAGCTCTGGGTCCCACCTCAGTCATGGACCCTCATATTCTGGTAATCTCACAGTATAGTCTGTCTACTCAGGTCAGCCTATATACCTCGCTGACTTGAGCTACAAACCTTGGCCTAAAAACTCACACACAGGGATTCGGCAGCCCTCACTGTTCACCCGGGGCTCTACTCTCGCCCCGCCCCCCCACTCTTGTACATCTTTAAAGTACTTGGTTGCGAAGTGGTTCCTC
>WNGS01000543.1:17967037-17977927 GCA_020271785.1 Procambarus virginalis | reverse complement strand
GTGAGACACCATCGACCAGTGGACAGGCGCTGGAGCTACGCATTGTGACGGTACAACTGCAGGTGCCATAGGTAAGGAGCCTGTAATGTCTTTGAGGGACTTTAATGGACTGGAGGGACTACAGCAGAGACCCCAGGGTCGTTGTGAGGAACCACTTCGCAACCAAGTACTTTAAAGATTTACAAGAGTGGGGGGGGGGGCGAGAGTTAGAGCCCCGGCGTGAACAGTGAGGGCTGCCGAATCCCTAGTGTGTGAGTTTTTAGGCCAAGGTTTGTAGCTCAAGTCAGCGAGGTATATGGCTGACCTGAGTAGACAGACTATACTGTGAGATTACCAGAATATGAGGGTCCATGATGAGGTGGGACCAGAGCTGAGTACTAGGGCGTGTGATGGTGAAGACACGTTCCTGAAGTTAAACCAGTTTACAGGTATAGACAGTTAGAGGAAATTGGTCGGGAGAGGACCCAAAATGGTATGGTGGACGACACGAGTAGCAATGTGTTAAACTTAGTAAGCTATCATTAATCCTTCCTTGTGTCCATGTGGAAAAGGCTGGTCTAACTAAGGTTCTGACGCTCTAGCTAGCAACAGCAAGATCCTAATATCAATTTGTCCATATAATTGTGGGAGTAAGAGGAGGGTTTGGTGAGAGAAACTGATTACACAGGAAACAGTTGAGAGCAGGTCACAACCGGCAACAGTGTGTGTACGGACAACAGGCAGCAGGCTGGATTCTCCCGCATCCTGACAGGAGTGTTACCCGATATTGTTTACAGGTGAAAGACAGACAACCGTCTCAACAGGATGTGGGGAGTACTCACCATCTGATTTTTTAATCTAACCCCATCCCCTGTATTCATTACATTTGTGGTGCCCATGTCCGAAAGAGCAGTTATCGTTGCACAGTCTATAAAAATTATAGCAGGAAGACCTCTAAATTAAAGGGTCTATAATCCACACATTAAAAAGCGTAGTAGTCGAACTCAAGAAAAATTGTTAAGTAATTGGTAGAACACCTGAAGAGTAATGACACAGACAGACAGTATGGTTTTCGAACAGATAATCCTGTGTAACAAATCTACTTAGTTGTTTTATGAAAGAGCCAGAGACTACAGGAAAGAGACTAAAAAAAAAAGTTTATTGACAAAGTTTCAAACAATAGCTTGTTTTGGAATCTGGAGCATGTGGAGGGATAACAGGCAAACTGCTAACATCGAAGAAAAGTAGCTAACTGACAAAATGACGAGGGCGGTAATCAAAGGCAAAGTATCAGACATGAGGAGTGTTACAAGCAGAGTACCACAGAGTTCTTGCACCAGTAATGTTCATTGTTATATCAACAATGTACCAGAAGGAGTACAGAATTATATAAACATGTTTGTTGATGCTAAGCAATTAGGGATGAAAGGTGACTTAGACATTGGCATGCCCTAAATCATCGTCATTTTTTAAGTACTATATTATGGAATGTGGAATAGGCCACACATAGCTTACAAATTATGTGGAAAGGCATTAACGAACTCTGACAAAGAAAGAGATCAAGGGATGGTTTCGATAGTAGACCATCACCAGAAGACCACATTAAGGACATTGTGCAAGGAACATATGCTACAGTGTCCAATTTCAGAATCGTTAATAATTACATGGATAGTTGAAATATTAAACAAACTGTTCACTACTTTTGTAAGACCAAAATTAAAATATGCAGCAGTTGTATGGTGCATATATCTCAAGAAGCACATCAATAACTGGAAAAGATTAGAAGGAATGCTACAAAATGGCTTCCAGAACGGAAGAATATGAGAACTACGAGGAGAGGTTAGAGGTGTTAAACATGATAGAACAAAAAAAGAAACGATTTGATCAATATATTCAAAAGTAGAATTTGGTACTATTGAATTTGGACAAACGGGGAAAGGACAAACGTATTTATGTTGCTAATAAAACCTAACCAACCTAGGCCTAATATATACTATCTGAAGCCTAATATAGTGCACATTTGTGCTATACTAGGCCTAGGAATATTTAAGTTTGTTTTTTTAGCATTATTTCTTCCGGACTATAAAGTGAAAGTACCAAAGTTTACAAATTGCTTATTACATCAAAATTTGTACAAAAAGTAAAAATATGTCAAAATATGCCCATATAGTTACAAAAAGTACTATCTAAACAGGAGGATGGGTTGAAATAAACACACACACAAACGCATGCACACTGTTTGTGGACGTCAGTTGCATGTTTTAATATGAAGATGAACTCTCAACTTTTAAAGAATGACCATGTCAAAATAACTCGCACCTTAGGCAGAGGGTAGACTTGACAGTTATGCAGGAGATACTTAACAATCTCCAGGTGGCCCTCTGATGTAGCTACGTGCAGCGCTGTCCTGCCGTCGTAGTCCTTCGTCTGCATGTCGGTTCCTGAGAGCGAGTGTCTGAGGAAAACAAAATTAGTTTGTGAATAATGGCAATGTCTTATCTCTTTCGGCTATTTGGATGTATTAAGCAACTATAGGTATAAACTCTTTGACGGCATTTTTGTTTTATTTAACTACACAATCCAATATATATATTAAAGACCATAGCCATACAGTATAGGCGTGCAAAAGTGCAAGCTTTATGGGCTGTGCTGAACCTATAAAATAGATTTGAAACTAAATTCTTTTGAATAACATCACATATTGGAATCTTGAAGCATGATACTGTTGATATGCTTGCAAAGATAGCCTGTAGTAGACCAGTAGTAAAAATGAATAAGCATTTCATTAGCAGTGACAAAGAGAGTACATTAACAAATATCTGTTGAAACTCTTACTCACCTAACAAATTCACAAGGACTTTAATACTGTAGCATTACACATTATGATGAATACCATAAGGAAACATTTATATATGAACTAATAGAGCAAGAACTCGGTAATGTTATATTATAGTAACCATAATACGTCGTGTATACAAATGTCAGGCAGCTTTCTGAAAAATAAAATGTCTAATACACAATATGTCAACTTTGTGAGAGAAAAACCATGCATTTCCTTGAATATTATATTGTAGAATGTCCCACATTGACTCTTTCATCCCCCTGTGTTAAGATATGCTGAACTCTGTAAATAACAGGATAAAAAAATGTCACTTGTGTATTTTATGTAAAGATTTACTCCAAGTCTTTTGCACCCTTCTAAGTGCTTTATCAAGAACTGAGTATATGATATATTTCGAGAATCTAGATAGGTACTTAGAGGGTTTTTATAGCCAAGAGCATTCCATACAATTTACTCTGGAATAATAAGTTAATATAGAACTCCCCTTTTTGGATTGCATTGAGGGTAGAAATAACGATAAATTTACATTCAGTATTTTTAGGTAAAGACACATACAAACTAAAATATGATTTTTCCTCATATCATACTAATTCAGTTAAGCAGAGTGTACTCAACGGTCGTAAGCTAAGTGCATATAGAATTTGTGATCCGCTTACCTAGAAGCCGAGCTTAAAATTTTGTACATCTCATAAATCTTAAAAGAAACCAGTTTTGAAATTACCACATAACCCTCACTTAAATAAACTGACCCGAGAATGCAAGTGATACAAGACATAATATTGTTTTCAATTACCCAAATACTGTACAATTAGGGAACGGGTTTGCAATAATAGAATACAGGATGACAGAAATCCGGGAAGTGTCGGAAATTCTGACACTAACATAATAACATACTAGATTACTAACACCCAATATAACCAGTGAACCTGGTTATACTAGTTACATTAGTTAGTCATAAAAGGATTACAGAAAACGGAAAATTCGTGACGTCAACATCAAAACATTAATTTAACACAACAACTATTCTTTAAACCACCAGTCTAGAAATTAGAATCAGTAAAAAATTATTCTCTATGACTGAATCTAATATAATTATCAGTAAAATCAAAGTCTACCTTCCTAAGTCAATTTAACAAACAGAAATAGAACCATATTTCGGGAGACGCCATGGAGGAGGCAGCTCGCTCGGGGAGAGCCTGACATTTTTTTTTTTTTTTACATGCAAAGCATGCAATGTAAATACAATAAAAACAACACATAATACAGAACAGAACAAAATAAAACAATAGACCACCGGCCAGAAGGGCCGACAGCACAACACAACTAACCACAAACACGATAAATGCATAGAAAAATACAGCATACATCAAGGCACAAAGCATAATACAATGGCAAACTAGCAATCATATTAACATCACAAACAAAACTTTCATAAAACAAAACATACATCAAAAGGTATAACAAGAAACATAACAGTACAAACAATACATACCAAACAAAACATAAAGAACAAACACGTACAACAGGTAAAGCAATATGAAAACACCAGGTCAAACGTACAGCACAGAAACAATACAGGAATAAAAACACCCCAAACCAACCGCCCCGTAACAAACAAAGGGCGAGGCCAAAACAAACAATAATAATAAATAAGCAAACCACGCAAACCAAAAAACAAAACAGGTACAAACACAACAAACTACATGCACTGGCCTGTAGGACCGAGAATAAAACACAACATAAAGTACATCAAGAAACATAACAAGACACTTCGCACAGCACCCAACTAAGAATACCAACAAAAACAACAACTACAGTAACATGAAATCAGTGTACATATTTGCTCGGGAACATATCCCGTGGAAACCGCACATTGAACGCCTCCCAAAGCATCCACGTTTTCCAGGAGGCGTGGCCTAACATCGGGGGCGCCATGTGAACCGGAATCCCGGAAACAAACGCCCGCAGACGTGGAACCCACACGGTATCCCTCCGGATGCCAGTAGTCGCCACCCGATCCCATACACCCGGAACCCGCCCACCAGTAAAGTCCTCCGGCCGTTCAAGCAGCAGGAACTCGGCAATCCGGGCCACCAGGTCTCCAAGCCAGACGACATCAGACGACTGCAGGAAACCACGGCGGCACGCATTCTTTCTCAAAGTCACCACCAGGCCACGCCCAGCACCAGCATCCTCACCACCCCCGGCACCGGCCGCCACACCCCACTGTGGAGAGCCCCCGGGCGGGGAAGGAACAGGAGGCACACCCGAGACACAGGCACCAGCCCCAGCAGGCACATGTACCTCCGCCACCACCAACTGTGGAGACAACGACCCATCGGGAGCCACGCCGTCAACACCAGAAGACCCACAGTCACTGAATTCCCCAACATCAGCCCAGGCAGTAGACGAACGCCTGGAACGTTTGGGCTCCGGCCGGATATCGTCAGAGCCGGAAGCAGATCCAGAAGCACCGGCACCACTAGCCGGACGAACCGACGCCCGACGCAGAACGACAGCAGCCTCTACCACAGGAGGAACCGGACCACACACAGCAGGAGGCTCCGCAGCCACCCCAGCGCCCAGCACAGCAGGGACCCGAGGCGCGGACGCAGGGCCAGGATCTGCATCCGAAGACGAGGAAGCAGACGGTGATGCTCCACAGGGATCACCAGGAAGGTCCACGGGAGCTGCAGGGCCAGAGACATGGTCAGGAGGAACATCCGATGGCACTGCAACACCCGGAGGAGGGGTCTGCGACAACCAGGGGAACTTCGAGTGACGCTGGGGGAGCCTCAGCAGAGAACGGAATGTTCACCTCCTCACCCCCGGAGTCATCCTCCAGAGGGAGCGGCGGGAAATCCTCTTCACGGAACAAGTTCACGGGAGCGACCGGATCAGCAGTACACCCGGCAGCCTAATGCCCCAACAAGCCACACCGGAAGCAAGTACGGGGTTGTCGGGCATAAAACACCCGCATGTAGTATCCCAACAGCCGGACAGAGGACGGAATGTCCGACTTCAGTCGCATCTCGAGGGTCCGAATGTTGGTCTTCACTCCTGAATACGTGCCGGACGAAAGTGAGTTCATCCGCACACTGATGACGGAGCCGTACCTCTGGAAGAAACGCCGGAAGAGTGTCTCAGGAAACTCCATGGGGGCGCCATGAACACTGACGTACGTCACAGCTCCACTACGGTCCGAAACCCGGAGCCTTCCTGCAGCTGCAAAGTACGTCCCTCGTACCTCTGAAGAAAAGCATGGTACACCGCCTCACCCACAAACTTGATGATGACACGGTGAGCAGACACCATCTCAACACCATAAACGTCCCGAACCGGGACTCGAAGCATGTCACTCAACACCACGTCCACCAGCAGGTAACCAGCACGGCCAGTAAACTCCAATCCGATGGAGTTTAACCGCACGACAGCGGGAATAGGGACGCCCATCGCAAAACTCGTCACGTCCCCACCACCAGGAACAGCAGGGAGGATAGACACCCCAACACCCCTTGCCGGCGAAAACGGCAACTACCCCAAACTGCTGGAGCGGTCAAGCGACACGTCCTCACTCAACGGTAGCGCAGGTGGAACTCCCCCCTGGTTATACTAGTTACATTAGTTAGTCATAAAAGGATTACAGAAAACGGAAAATCCGTTACGTCAACATCAAAACATTAATTTAACACAACAACTATTCTTTAAACCACCAGTCTATAAATTAGAATCAGTAAAAAATTATTCTCTATGACTGGATCTAATATAATTATCAGTAAAATCAAAGTCTACCTTCCTAAGTCAATTTAACAAACAGAAATAGAACCATATTTCGGGAGACGCCATGGAGGAGGCAGCTCGCTCAGGGAGAGCCTGACATTGTATATAAACAGAGAGAGAAGCTCCCGTTAGGTCCGATACGCATCACTACAAAAAAACGAAATTAGAAGTCGACAAACAGTGAAACAGCCACAGCGACCTCACCAACTTCAGGAGTACCTTTATATCCGATTTGAATTATATATATCTTTTTTAGAAGGCCTGCTAACATTAGATAATTTTAACTCGGTTTGAAATGTACGAAGCCCAAATCAAGGGTGAGCCTGGTTTACTAATAACACAATCTTCATTATTTCATGTCACATATTGACTATGACATTGTTATTTGCATTAGTTATTGTGTAAATATTTGGACGGTAGCCATTGATGAACCGAAGATAATCACAGCGAGCTGTTAACACTTACAGGAACCTGAACAGATGCCCACTTGCTCTAACAAAGACAACAGGGCCATCATTAACAGGTCCAGGACGGTCCACATGTGGCAAACCAAAGTCTGATGTTGGAAGACCAGCTCTCACAGAACCAAACAGCTGAGACCAATTTAACCATAAATTGATCCATTCTTAGTTGTAATACTAACCCAATTTAACAGATCATTATTCAGTAGATTATTATAATTATCATCTCTTTTATTAATAGACTGTAAAATAACCCCCCTCCCAACTTGTAACTTGTGTTCAGGTAAACACCTAGGACCCTAAGATCCCCATATATGCTTGGGGATCATTCATGTTTGTTCACGTTTGTGTTGCTCACGTGGCCCCACAAAGTGAGGTGATTCAATGAAATATCTATGCCCAAGCTTACCACCAAGTGCTGTGGGGATGTTGGGGGAATAGCCTCGGCTACCAACGTCTTTTGGGAAGGATTCAAGCCTGTTCGCATATATATATATATATATATATATATATATATATATATATATATATATATATATATATATATATATATATATATATATATATGGTTGCTGCATCGGTTGGGCCAATAGGCCCTCTGCAGTGAACACGTATTGTACCTCACCTCACTCCACCATTCTCTCCTGCCTATTTATGTCCAGTACTCGACCTGTAAAACCACTCCTTCTGAAAATGTATTAATATACGAAAGTACTTAAGGATAATTCCTGTTTCAATTTCCTCCGTGGTCTGACACTGTCACATTTTTAATCACGTGTTTATTTTCGTGATACACACACACACACACTGCCCAGACAGGTACAAGAGGAGTGTTGTTAACGCTTATGTCGACCGTGCTCTCAGCCACAGCTCAGAATGGAAGCAAGTCGACGAAGAACTCTGTAGGGTAAGGCAGGTCCTAGTCAACAACGGCTTCTCCAATGGTTTCATTGAAGACATCATAAGAAGGAAAGTGAAACGCCATGCAACCTCTGAAGAGACAACTAATACAACACCTATAACCCCTATTAGACTATTTTACAGGAACTTCTTCTCCACAGCTCATAAAACGGGGGAAAGGGTCCTGAAAGATATGTTAATAAAAATGTTATCCCTACAGACAAAAATCAGAAGATACAACTAACGATTTACTATAAAACCAAAAAAACGGCAGCCTACTCATGAGAAACTCTACCAGACCAATGGAGCAGAACGCTCTAAAAGAGACAAACGTCGTCTATGCTTCAAATGTCCTCTTGGAGACTGTAGCCTCAAAAACTCAGTATATAGGCAAGACAACAAATATATATATTTATATTATATATATATATATATAATATTATATATATATATATATTTAATATATATATATATATATATATATGATATATATATATATATATTATATTTGTATATATATATATTATATAATTATATATATATATATATAATAATATTATATATATCCCAGTTTTCTTTTTCAAGAAAATGCCGCCAGTTTCTTTTTCAGCGCCTTAGTGTGGCGATCCAGAGAGAAACGCTCACTGCATCCATGGTTCCTGCCGCCATCTGAGGAGCTGAGGAGCTGTACAACTTGTGACAAGTAGTCTTGTACCCTGCATGTAACCAATGTTGTAACCCTTTTTGTAATGGAATTTTAAATGAAGTTAGATATATATACACACAGTAAGCCTCAAAGAAACTCAGTATATAGGCAAGACAACAACATATCTTTCCAGGCGATTAACGATGCATAAGGAACAGGGCTCCATTAAGGAAACATATAATCTCTTCCCACAACCAGACCATCACCAGAGAAGTCTTAACAAACAACATAGAAATCATCGATAGATTACAGCGATAGCAGGCGGCCTTGACAACTGCGAGGCACTACACATCAAGAAGTCAACACCAGCAATCAACAGCCAATTAATGCACACTATATTCTACCCACTTCAAGACTCCGCACCAATATAAAAGCATCAAGAAATATGGGCCAATAGGCCCCTTTGCAGTTACTTCCCATTCTTTCCCTTTAAGTTTACCCAATTAATACCCATTGCACCGTGTTCTGTCTACTGTTGAAAGTTTGCTCTATCTGGTGTTGAAAGTTTTGTTCACCTCATCCAAACTGTTGTAACATATCACCTAAACGAAAGTGCGGGTATATAAGATGAAAGCTGTTTAAATGGTTACACAGTAGAACTCTGTTTAGTGTTTGGGGGTTATAGTTGTGTGTGTGTAATCTAAAGTCTTTGAAAATGTTAATAAGTTATTACAAAACGCGTTCAAGCGTCGTGTCAAACTAGAATAAAAATGAATTTTGGAGAATTGATTTTTCAATTACAATCGACAGTGAAAAGAAACATAAGAAATATTGAGAAAATTCGTGTTAGAATTATTAATCTTACTTTTTCGGTCATATTTAATAATATTGTTTACAAAAAAGACTGCCACCAAAATATACTAAGATATATTATATATTATTATATATATATTATATATATAATATATATATAATATATATATATATATATATATATACATATACATATATAATATATATATGTCGCCCCATTGCCGACCAAGAAGCTGCGACTTTGCTAGAAGCTGCGACAACACCACTTGACACTGCCGGACTTAGAGCTGTAGCAGCTCCCCATGCAGGTGAATTCCTATTAGCAACCCCAATGTCAGCAACCTGCACCCGTCTCACACCGCAGGCCCTCCGAATTGCCGTGGCTCTCCGCCTCGCTGCCCCAATCCACACCGAATACAGGTGTATTTGCAGTGGAGGCAGAGGCCGACAGATACGGACGGCCATGGTCTTCTCTGCCAAAGGACAGGAGGATGGCATGCAAGACACGGTGAGGGTCAATGACATTATTAAGAAGAAGCCTTACTACAGCCGGTTGTCCAGCAGAGAGGTTGTCCCCGTTACCTATTGTCCCGCAACTGTGATGAGCCTGTCGGTCGCCCAGACGAATCACGGTGAACCCCTGGAAGAATGGTAGACAGTTGGTGTGGGGACTACACTTGCGTTTCAACTTTAGTCAATACCTATGTTGACTTCAGTGCCACACAAGCAGGAGGAGCTGCCAATCATCGGGAAGCGGCCAAGTCACGTAATATAGAGACCTTGAGCACCACTACAATTTTGTCCCCATTGACTCTGAGACACTTGGTGCCTGGGGTAAAAAGTGCTGCTAACTTTTTGAGTTGGGGTCTAAGCTAATCGAACAACTAGAGACCCCCAGAGCTGCCAGTTTCTTTTTCAGCGCCTTAGTGTTGGCAATCCAGAAGAGGAAACGCTTCAGCATCCATGGTTCTGCCCTGCCATCTGAGGAGCTGGAGGAGTCTGTACAACTTGTGACAAGCTAGCCTTGTACCCTGCATAGTATACCAATATTGGTATAACTTTTTTTGTGCAATGACATTTTAAATAGGAGTTAAGATAAATATACACACATACCAAAAGAATGGGGTGGTAGGAGAAGTAAATATCAAAGTGTTCAGTGAGCGATCACACAAGGTCTTCTCTGAGTACTCTTATTATCTTCTCCGAGCTATGGGTCCCTACCACTTGCTCCAGGTGGTACTTTAGTTATTGAATAAAAAATAATATATATAATATATTATATTAATATATATATTATATATATATATATATAGTTATTATATATATTTTCAATAGGGTACCTACTCATAGTGAAGTGGTAGGGACCCATAGCCTCAGAGAAGAAATATAGAGTACTCAGAGAAGATCTTGTGGATCGTCACTGATACACTTTTGATATTTATTCTCCTACCACCCCAATTCTTTTAGTG
>WNGS01000543.1:17954314-17966037 GCA_020271785.1 Procambarus virginalis | reverse complement strand
TTGTGAATGTTGTTAGTGGGACTGTTTGTGAATCTTGTTAGTGACACTGTTTGTGAATCTTGTAATGACATTGTTTATGAATCTTGTTAATGCTAGTGTTTGCAATCTTTTGGCAGTATTATATTTTACAATTCTTCTCGACATTATATTGTGGGAATCTTGACACAATATATGACTATTGAGAACATTATGAATGCATCTTGACAGTACTGTGCTGGAGACTGATGTTATTCAGCATAATATATAGTAGAATACTTAGCAATAAANGTTAGTAAACAGTTGATTGACAGTGAGAGGCGGGCCGAAAGAGCAAAGCTCAACCCCAGTAAATACAACTAAGTGAATACATAATACATACATAATACATACATACATACATACATACATACATACATACATACATACATACATACATGCATGCATGCTACATAATGCATAGACTCATTCCTCTCAATGTTTACTGACGACGCCAAAATTATGAAAAGGATTAAGACAGAGGAGGACAGCTTGAGGCTTCAAGAAGACCTGGACAAGCTGCAGGAATGGTCGAACAAATGACTGTTAGAGTTTAACCCAAGCAAATGTAATGTACGAAGATAGGGGTAGGAAGCAGGAGACCAGATACAAGGTATCAGTTGGGAGATGAAATACTTCAAGAGTCAGAGAGAGAGAAAGACCTGGGGGTTGATATCACGCCAGACCTGTCCCTTGAAGCTCATATCAAGAGGATAACATCAGCAGCATATGCCAGGTTGGCTAACATAAGAACGGCCTTTAGAAACTTGTGTAAGGAATCTTTCAGAACATTATATACCACATATGTCAGACCAATCCTGGAGTATGCGGCTCCAGCGTGGAATCCATATCTAGTCAAGCATAAGACTAAACTGGAAAAGGTTCAAAGGTTTGCCACCAGACTACTACCCGAGCTGAGAGGTATGAGCTACAAGGAAGAGACTACGGGAATTAAACTTCACTTCGCTGAGAGACAGAAGAGTTATGGGGGACATGATCACCACATTCAAGATTCTCAGGGAATTGATAGGGTAGATAAAGACAGGCTGTTTAATACAAGGGACACACACTAGGGGACGCAGGTGGAAACTGAGTGCCCAAATGAGCCACAGAGATATTAGAAAGAACTTTTTTAGGGTCAGAGTGGTTGACAAATGGAATGCATTAGGAAGTAATGTGGTGGAGGCTGACTCCATACACAGTTTCAAGTGAAGATATGATAGAGCCCAATAGGCTCAGGAATCTGTACACCAGTTGATTGACGGTTGAGAGGCGGGACCAAAGACCCAGAGCTCAACCCCCGCAAGCACAATTAGGTGAGTACATACATACATACATACATACATACATACATACATACATACATACATACATACATACATACATACATACATACATACATGCATACATATATACATACATACATACATACATACATACATACATACATACATACATACATGCATACATATATACATACATACATACATACATACATACATACATACATACATACATACATACATACATACATACATACATGCATACATATATACATACATACATGCATAAATATATACATATATACATGCATACATACATACATACATGCATACATATATACATACATACATGCATGCATGCATATATACATACATACATGCATACATATTACATATGTATGTACATATTATATGTATATGTATATACATATATAAATATATATATATATATATATATATATATATATATATATACATACATATATATATATATATATATATATATATATATATATATATATATATATATATATATATATATATATACATATACATATATGTATATACATATATACATATATGTATATATGTATATACATATTACAGTCTCCGTGGTGTAGTGGTAAGACACTCGCCTGGCGTTCCGCGAGCGCTATGTCATGGGTTCGTATCCTAACCGGGGAGGATTTACTGGGCGCAATTCCTTAACTGTAGCCTCTGTTTAACGCAACAGTAAAATGTGTACTTGGATGAAAAAACGATTCTTCGCGGCGGGGATCGTATTCCAGGGACCTGCCCAAAACGCTACGCGTACTAGTGGCTGTACAAGAATGTAACAACTCTTGTATATATCTAAAAAAAATATATATACATACATACATATATACATACATACATACATACATACATACATACATACATACATACATACATACATACATACATACATACATACATGCATGCATACATTCATACATACATACATACATACATACATACATACATACATACATACATACATACATACATACATACATACATGCATGCATGCATACATACATACATGCATACATACATACATGCATATATACATACATGCATGCATACATACATACATACATATATACATGCATATATACATGCATACATACATACATACATACATACATACATACATACATACATACATACATACATACATACATACATACATACATACAAACATGAATACATACATACATACATACATATACGTCCAGTCAGCATATAGTTATTTCGTGACAAAATCCAATACAGTTTATATTAGTGAGACGTCACTGTGATGAGGGGTTTAAATATGTTATGATCTCAGCCTGCAGGAGAAACGAGTCTCCCTCCTTGAGAGTTATTCAGCAAGCCTGACCTACGTGGAAGGTCCAGGAATCATAGAGGCGATAATAAATAGGTAAGATAGTTTGGTCGATTTAAATAAAAATTTGAGAATTATGGGCAATGAACGAGGAAACAGATAAATGACTAGTTAGAAGATGTGGACAAGTTGCTGGAGGCGTGAGGCTCGCTTGTGGAGAGCGATGACCTCACTTGAGGCCAGACATCGCAGGGGGAAAGCCGCGCTTCGTCGAGCTCCCGCCAGAAGGGAACCCCTAGTGATATATCTCCAAAGAGAAGAGAAGTGTGCAGACGTGCCAGCTGTGTAGTCGAGCTGAAGACGTTGCGGTCTCAAGTTCTGGACGGCGGGGAGAGTATTAAGTCGCCCAGAGACAGTTTTGTGGACTGTGGGAAGCGCCCTGCTCAGACGTTGTCAGAGGGAGAAGTGCCCTCGACCAGATAATCTGTGGTTTGTCTTTGGGGAAGAAGTTGCTGAGAACTTCGAAGCCAGCACAGAGGGAGTAGTTGATGAGACTCCAAGACAGGGAAGGAGAGGACCTCGATCTGTGAGGAGAAGCAGTGAGGAGGAGTGTCACGTGCTTCTGCAGAGGTGGTGGAGCACCACACTTATTCGAGGAAACTTATGGTGCAGCAGCCAGGAGAGCTGTGGATGATCCTAGTAGGAGTAGAGAAGCACCATAGTTGTCCAAGGAAACTTCATGGTAGCAGCCTGGAAGAGCTGCAGAGGATCCTGGTGGTTAAGCCCTGAGGAACCTGAAGTTACCAGGGTAGTGAAATAGTTCTAAATGATTACTTGTAGGGAGGCATTAGAGTGTTTGTCATTAGCGTGAAAGACGCAGTGAGAGGTGAGTGATCGTTTGCCATTTTTGTACCACAAAGAGTTTATACTGAAGTTTTGAGTTACAGACGTAGGCAGGAGTACCTACAGATATATATGTATTCTAAGACTGATAGAATGATCGATTGATTCGTTGAGTGGCACGGATCATGTATACTGATACACATATGTATGTTATTGCATTCACATGCTGATTTGCCTTGTACATGTTTATAGGCATATATATGTGTACATTCTCTTGCTGGTAGTGTAATATTATATTGTAAGACTTAATCTACTTGAGGAGGTTGATAATATTAGGTAATGCCAAGGGATAGGATACCACCTAACAAGTTGATGATAAGAGTTCTGATGGTGTTGGAGTGCAACCTGATTATAATAGTATAGTGTATAGGATTCATTATTATTATATGTATGCGTGTATTGTATATGTACTTCGTCCAGTAAATGTATCCAAATTTGCTGGTGTTTGCACTAGTCCTAGTGAGGCTTCCCAGGAAATAGTAAAGAAGAGAGAGAGAGAGAGAGCAAGAAACAGGAACCACTGCTGTGGACAGAGTAAGACGGAAGTCTAGTAAGACAAAGGGGATCGAGGAGGTCATATCCCATAAGGAGAGAGTGGGGAGTCACAGCGGCTGGAATGGGTGTGTGCACGTGACAACAAGGCTGAGTGCTGGAGCCGCATCCCCTAAACGTGTGACGTTGAGCCCCTCTCCTAGAGCCTGAAGCGCCTGGTGTGATCTCCTAGTGGAATATAAGCACTCTATCGAGTTGTGGGTTGGGTGGTCCGTCAGCGGTAACACCACCAAAACCACACCACCACCGCAACAAATATCACAGGAACTGTAGGTTAATGTGTGATATAAGTGAGGTTAGATGAGGCATCTACAAGCATCAGCTGGAGGCTGGGGGAGTGTTGTGGAGTAAGGTGGTATTATGCCCAGATGTTGGAGGGTGGGTTTGACCTTACCCCCCCCCCCACGTTGACCACAGAACGTCTAAGGTTACCTGCCACTCTCGCTTACCAAGCGAATCGCCCCCCCCCACACACACACATGCATCAGATTCTTAACTTACAATATTTATGATTTACCAATTTATGTTACTACACTGACTCTCAATTTCACAATATGTATAAACTTGGAACTTAAATTTTGTCAATCTCTTTCATAAATTGATAACTTTGTTACCCATCTTGTGGGTGGTAGTGGACCCCATACCCATCTTGTGGATGGTAGTGGACCCCCATTTCATCTTGTGGGTGGTAGTGGACCCCATACCCATCTTGTGGGTGGTAGTGGACCCCATACCCATCTTGTGGGTGGTAGTTGACCCATACCCATCTTGTGGGTGGTAGTGGACCCATACCCATCTTGTGGATGGTAGTGGACCCCATACCCATCTTGTGGGTAGTAGTGGACCCATACCCATCTTGTGGGTGGTAGTGGACCCCATACCCATCTTGTGGATGGTAGTGGACCCCCATTCCATCTTGTGGATGGTAGTGGACCCCATACCTATCTTGTGGGTGGAAGTAGACCCCATACCCATCTTGTGGGTGGTAGTGGACCCCATACCAATCTTGTGGATGGTAGTGGACCCCATACCAATCTTGTGGGTGGTAGTGGACCCCATACCTATCTTGTTGGTGGTAGTGGACCCCATACCATCTTGTGGGTGGTAGTGGAACCCATACCCATCTTGTTGGTGGTAGTGGACCCGATACCTATCCTGTGGGTGGTAGTGGACCCGATACCTATCCTGTGTGTGGTAGTGGACCCCCATACCCATCTTGTGGGTGCTAGTGGAACCCATACCCATCTTGTTGGTGGTAGTGGACCCTATAGTCATCCGGTGGGTGGTAGTGGACCCCATACCCATCATGTGGGTGGTACTGGACCCTATACCCATCTTGTGGGTGGTAGTGGACCCGATACGTATCTTGTAGGTGGTAGGGGACCCCATACCCATCCTGTGGGAGGTATTGAACCAGATACCCTTCCTGTGTGTAGTAGTGGACCCCATACCCATCTTATGGGTGCTAGTGGACCCCTATACCCATTTTGTAGGCGGTAGTGGACCCCCATACTCATCCTGTGGGCAGTAGTGAACCCCATACCCATCCTGCATGCGGTAGTGGACGCCATACACGTCCTGTGTGTGGTAGTGGACCATATATCCATCCAGTAGGCGATAGTGGACCCCATACCTATCCTATGAGTAGTTATTGGGCCCAGACCCATCCTACAAATGGTATGGACCCATTACCCACCTAACAGGTGGTAGTGGACCCTATACCCATCCTACAGTAGGTAGGAGACACTCTACCATCCTGTTTGCAGTAGTTTACCCCATAGACATTTCAACGTAACTTCGTTTGAAGTTAAAGTTCCTACAATGCATTCTTTAAAGATTTTTAAAGCACTAACTAGTGTATTTAATGTTAATTGGTAAAGCACTATTATACTATGTATTAATTTATAGTGTTATTATAATTTACTAAGAACAACTAATATTTCTTAAGACAAAACTACGATCCTTTAATAGGATGTAGCTGATCTGTAATATTCTAAGAGTATGGACAATAACAGGTAAATTTCACAACCCATGTAGGACCTGAAAACAACAATTTTCATTATAATTGTGTAATAACCCTCTGACCTCTGTGATCGTACTGAACGCTACCCTTGTTGTAACTCTCCCTCTCTTTCCCTTCATCCAATACCCCAGCTTAACACTGTTACAGTCCAGTATGACCCCCTCACTGGACTGCCACGAAAATAAACTGAATATTAAATGAGGTGAACACAACATGAATAGGGGTTATTAATTATAACTGATAATTCAAAAATCATTAAACACTGCCACCACCTTCCCAACATAAATGAATGTGTCTAAAATTATTGGTCCCCAGGAAGGAAGGGACTCAATAACCAAGGAACTCAAAGGGCACGTAATTGAATCTTAATGGGTTAATACTGTAATCTTACTGAACTGAACGGGAGATTCTAGAGCGACTTTACTATTCATAAGACGGAGAACACAGGGGAATTTCTAGCACAGCAAATGAAAATCACAAGAATGAATAACACAGTCATTAATCAAAGGGAACAGATAACTAAATACAAATACATTAAAATCCTTTATTATTGGAACCCGTATATTAAATCAAAATTGAAACATAGCCTACTCAAACAAAAACCCTACGAGGCAATGGAATATAATACTAATATACACAACTCTAAGTGCACAATTACCTTCAATACTGCAGCTTATCAAAGGATGTTGATTGGCTGCCCACAGGTCACCTGACCTGTACCTCAGTTGAGGCCCAAAGACACACTAACTATTCTTTATTAAAAACGCTTACCAGTGGGACAGGCTCCACCCCCTAGTTCCTAGGCCCAAATTAACTCCGCCTATCCCAAGCCTATGGCCAATGGATTTAAACATAACTAGGTGATCTAGAAACCGGGCCAATGTCATGGGCAGGCACTACCCTGTGAGGCCCCGCCTCCACAGGCCTACATGTCTTCAACCAATCCGGATCAGGCTTGACCATAAGGGTCAATTCCTCTTGACAGAAAATTCCAAAAACTAGGAAGGCACCAACGACTTTCCTGTGGGAATGCCGGCTGGGCACACACGTGTAACTTGAGATCACAAGTTTATTGGCCCTGAGGTACTATTTTCAATTCGTCACTGGACAGATGGACAGGAGAGCGAGGGGAGCAAGTGGCTTCAAGCTGTTTATGACCACGATGGTCAGACCGTGACAAAAGACAAGGATGACTCAAAGGGAGGGAAGGCAAGCAAGGGAAGGGAAGGGGAAGAGGAAGGAGAAGAGAAAGGGGGAAGGGGAAAGGGGAAGGGGAAAGGGGGAAGGGGCTATAGTGTGCATATACCATTACAACTCCCCCTCTTTGGAAATTAAGAAATTTGTGTGTAAAGAAGTTTAAGGCACAATTTTCTTATTCAGAACCCTGCCCTATCATAATCATTAACTCCAAAAACAACACTTAACTCAACAATAAGTGACCCAATGCCTCAAAACAACAGAAATAATTATCTAATCATAACTAATTCCATACAATCCTCAAAAACAAATAATGGCACCCGGAAAAATTTGTGCCATCCCTATAATCCTGGCTGTCAACTTGGATGTAGCCCTGTACCCTTCCAACTACCTGGAAGACAAAGCATCCTATACCTGTCTTGATATAGTAACAAATAACTGGAAATTCCAAACCCAACAACTAACTAAAATCAGCCGATAGCCTTCAGCTATCCCAGTATTCCACCTGGAATAATGATCAAACACATCACATAGAAACATTAAAAAAAATCAATGTCATTAAAAATTTAAAAAATTATATCAAAATAGAGGAACACTACCTCTCAAGGACCTAATGTTCCACTCCACACCTGTGGCAACTGCCCACCACAGCGTATCCATATCCCCCAAAATCTAAATACACAAAAAATATTTTTATTAAAAAAAATCAATGTCCACAGACATGTCTCTTAACCAACAACAGCACACTGGATATGAGTTCCTCAAACTCCTAATATCCCAGAGATCATACTCAAGTCCACAACAACAGCGGGTGAACACATTTTCCAAACTGTGTACCACACCCTTATTGTTCAGTAAACCACAAAAAAATAAAAACAAAAATATATAACTATCAGTATCTAGGATCTAGAAAAATCTAGATAAAATTTCCCACTGATCAACATTTCTAGAAACCCTACTAGATGGTTCTCAAACCAGTTCACTCATACAACTTATCTAAAGACAGGGTAATTTTCTAGATGTTCCCTTTCTAGATTTATTTCTCTATTTCAATAGTTCTAGTTTTCAACATTTAACACTGTTCCAGAGAACTTTCCGAAGGTGTGTAGGTGTTTTACTATCAGATGGGAAATTGAAAGTTAAACTAATTGTTCCGAGTTAACACCGTTTATTATATTATTATAATTTTTTTATATTAAACATTCTATAAAGAAGTTCTATATTTCTTTCTTGGTGACATTTCATTGCTGTAGATTCCGGCGACTACCTCATGTTGCTTGAAGATCCTGGTCATCTGGAAGTTCCATTTCCGGCCTCTGCCAACTACGGACAGTACAGGGGGTCTCGTACTACCTGCACCTGACTTGAGTGACAGCTGACAGCTGGTGGCTGTCAGCTCAGGTGGACCACGCTAACAGGAACCCGGGTTCACCTCTTCCTATCGCTCCCATACAGTCCTGATGGATTGTTGTTAACCATGGCTGCCACAGTAGAGCAGAGCTTCGACGTGTCACGATGTCTCACGTTGGTAGTGAGGTTCGAGTGGCGTTGAAGGGGATAGCATGGTGACAGGACAGGTGGGCCCTGCCTCAGCTCCTGGGCGACGTCATCTACCGGCGTTTACTTGTTATCCTGGTACTACTGGGCCGGTACACCTTCCGTGCAACCCCCTCGTGCAGCTGAGCTTGGGCCGAGGTACAGGGTTGTACCTCATCTGGCGATTCAGCAGCACTCTGTAGGGGTAGTGCTGTTCGTACCCGAGACCACCGTGTTGTATCTTGGTTTCCACAGAAGACGCAACCGCAGGTTTTGAGAGAGCTGACAAGTCGTTGCAATTAGCTTCTTCTTCGTAGACCACTCAGCTTCCACTTCCGGTTATCCCGCATTCTTGACTACTCGGCTGGTGGGCTTGGTTGGTGACCGTGAGACAGCTAGCCCACGGCTGTGATGGTGACTGGACTCTGCTCCGCGAAGACAGCATGGCTGGACTGGGACAACCTCGTCAGTGACGTGAGGCGTCGGCCGGGTGACTGTACGCCAGTCACTCCTTCCGGATAACCAATTGACGAATTACCGGGCACAAGAGGGAGGACTTTATGTAACGTGCATCAGACCCCGATCTTATCAGCCAGGTGGGTCATCCCCAGACCTGCTGATCTCGATCCTTGGTTCACGTGTGACTGGGAGGCTGGAACTGGTGTACCCTCAGACCTGAGAAAGACAGTCAACAACAAATGGCGGAAGCATGGATATTACTCTGAGGTATAGGAAGTTAGAAACCCCAGAGCAAGGCAAGTATGCTACTTGAGTCATGCACATCAGCAAATACACACCATTGCCTCTACAGGATAATTATTATGAATTTTATTTAACCTGACTAGGGGAGATCATTAACAATTTACTGTACAGCTGGTGACCTTGTTACCATGGGGTGACAAGATTGAACTTGACTACTGATGAGATCTGACAGAAGGTCATCCTCATCATCTGACTTAGCACTTGGATCATTAGGCAGGTCAGGAATTGGACTTGCTGAAGGCAGCTCTAGTTCCTCGCTCGCGTGATAAGGTTTTAACATATTAATATGAATCGTTCTCTCAACTTGGTCTTCAGAAATACCTTTAACAACAAAATTAACCGGACCTTTTTTTTCAATTACTTGGTAAGGGCCCCGCCATCTAGGTGCAAGTTTCCTTCTTTGATTGGCAGGAGCCGCCTCATTAACTCTCAACACAAGACTCCCGACTTTCAACTCAAGAGGTCGTACCTTTTTGTCATAATGCTGAGCATAGCGGTCTCGTGCTGTCTTGGAAGCCCTAGCTGCAATTTCCCATGCATTTTTCATCTTATTTAAAACTTCTGATGGGTAATCTTCCCCATATACAATGTTATGTCAGTTAAGCAGACCTGATGGGAAATTATATGAATGACCTGTGAACAGCAAAAGGGGTTGGGTGATAATGGACTGATGGGTGGCAGTGTTCAGAGCCAGCTGGACATAGGGGAGTTGTTCGTCCCACGCATTCGCATCATGCTCTGCAAGAATTGCAAGCATATCTTTAACTGACCGGTTCGTCCGTTCTGTCATACCGTTAGCCTGAGGATGATAAGCCGTAGTGAATGCTGAAGTGGTTTCTACAATTTTACATACTTCTCTAAAAATATTCCCATTAAATTCCTGACCTCGGTCAGAAACTAACACTTTAGGGGGGCCGAATACAGTGACAAACCTATCTAAGAACGCCTTTGCAACAGTTCGTGAATCTTTCTGAGGCAAGGCAATCAGTGTGGTGTACCTGGAAAGGTGGTCTACCAACACCAATACGTAACGGTTTCCTGAATGACTGTGTGCAGATCAATCAGATCAGCCCCCACCCGATCTAAAGGTTCCAAAATTTCTGGGAATTCTTGCAATGGAGCTTGTACCTTAAGGGTACCTTTCCTCCTCTGGCAGTGACCACAGGACTTAACGAAGTTAATGACCTCTGTTAACATACCAGGGAAGAAAAAGAGTGACTTGGCTTTCATGTGAGTTTTAAAAATCCCCGGATGACCTGCAATCTTAGACACATGTGCGAGTTTCAACGCCGACTTCTTCAATACCTCTGGGATACCATAACCAGCTGAAAAACTGCACGATCCTTCTGTCCCTTTACATAAAATAAGACCCATCCTCATTTCAAAATCATGAATTGCTAGATTACGTTTCTTCGGCGGATATTTTCCTCCCGCCAAATGTTCAATAATTTCCTTCCACCTTGGTTCGTTCATCTGGAATTCTTGCATTTTTCGCTGGAATATTTTCAATATTAAGATTTACGTTAATAGTAGCAATGTTTCTACTCAAAGTGTCTGGTACAACATGTGATGGGCCAGACTTGTAAAGTATTTGGAATGAGTGAGCAGCTAGTTCATGAGACCAACGTGACATGCGAGGGCACTTAGTTCTTTTTAAAATATGAGTTAAAGCTCTGTGATCTGTATAATTGATAAAGTGACGTTGGAAAAGATACGGTTCAAAGTACCTGACACTTTCTACCACAGCCAAAGCCTCCCTATCCGTTGCAGAACAACGGACCTCCGACCGTTAACCTTCTTGCAGAAATATGCTACTGGGTGAGAAGATTGTCATGATCACGTTGCATTAAGCACCCACCAATTGCTATGCCACTGGCGTCAGTGTGTACTTCCCACTCCTTATCAAAATCAGTACTGCCGAGACTGGGTTGTAATGAGTTGACTTTTTAATTTTGCATAAGCATTATCATGCTCAGGTTTCCAAACGAATTTAACGTTTTTCTTAGTAAGCTCAGTTAACGGTGATGTTGTACTTGCAAAACCCTCAATGTGGCGACGGAAATATCCTGCTGCCCCCAAAACCTTCGAACATCCTTTGCTGTCT
>WNGS01000543.1:17930427-17954214 GCA_020271785.1 Procambarus virginalis | reverse complement strand
TATGTACAGGGATGCCTTAAACACACTTGACCATCACGACCGGACATAAGGAAGTGTTAGCCTGAGCTATATGAACCACTTCCCCGCCGGCACCTGGATGGTTATCTTGGGCATAGCATTTTATCAAATCACCTTTTTTTTAGGGGCAACACGTGAGGAACACAAATGCAAACAAGCCTGAATGGTCCCCAGGACTAGATACAACTGAAAACTCACACCCCAGAAGTGACTCGAACCCATACTCCCAGGAGCAACGCAACTGGTATGTACAGGGATGCCTTAAACCACTTGACCATCACGACCGGACATAAGGAAGTGATAGCCTGAGCTATATGAACCTTCCCCGCCGCACCTGGATGGTTATCTTGGGCATAGCATTTTCTCAATCACCTCTTTTTTTGGGGTGATCTAGTCCTGGGGACCATTCAGGCTTGTTTGCATTTGTTTCTCACGTGTTGCCCCCAAAAAAGAGGATTTGATAAAATGCTATGCCCAAGATACCATCCAGGTGCCGGCGGGGAAGTGGTCATATAGCTCAGGCTATCACTTCCTTATGTCCGGTCGTGATGGTCAATTGGTTTAAGGCATCCCTGTACATACCAGTTGCGTTGCTCCTGGGAGTATGGGTTCGAGTCACTTCTGGGGTGTGAGTTTTCAGTTGTATCTAGTCCTGGGGACCATTCAGGCTTGTTTGCATTTGTGTTCCTCACGTGTTGCCCCAAAAAAAGAGGTGATTTGATAAAATGCTATCCCCAAGATAACCATCCAGGTGCCGGCGGGGAAGTGGTTCATATAGCTCAGGCTATCACTTCCTTATGTCCGGTCGTGATGGTCAAGTGGTTTAGGCATCCCGTACATACCAGCCGTTGCTCCTGGAGTATGGTTCGAGTCACATTCTGGGTGTGAGTTTTCAGTTGTATCTAGTCCTGGGGACCATTCAGGCTTGTTTGCATTTGTGTTCCTCACGTGTTGCCCCAAAGAAGAGTGATTTGATAAAATGCTATGCCCAAGATAACCATCCAGGTGCCGGCGGGGAAGTGGTTCATATAGCTCAGGCTATCACTTCCTTATGTCCGGTCGTGATGGTCAAGTGGTTTAAGGCATCCCTGTACATACCAGTTGCGTTGCTCCTGGGAGTATGGGTTCGAGTCACTTCTGGGTGTGAGTTTTCAGTTGTATCTAGTCCTGGGGACCATTCAGGCTTGTTTGCATTTGTGTTCCTCACGTGTGCCCCAAAAAGAGGTGATTTGATAAAATGCTATGCCCAAGATAACCATCCAGGTGCCGGCGGGGAAGTGGTTCATATAGCTCAGGCTATCACTTCCTTATGTCCGGTCGTGATGGTCAAGTGGTTTAAGGCATCCCTGTACAACCCGTTGCGTTGCTCCTGGGAGTATGGGTTCGAGTCACTTCTGGGGTGTGAGTTTTCAGTTGTATCTAGTCCTGGGACCATTCAGGCTTGTTTGCATTTGTGTTCCTCACGTGTTGCCCCAAAAAAAGAGGTGATTTGATAAAATGCTATGCCCAAGATAACTATCCAGGTGCCGGCGGGGAAGTGGTTCATATAGCTCAGGCTATCACTTCCTTATGTCCGGTCGTGATGGTCAAGTGGTTTAAGGCATCCCTGTACATACCAGTTGCGTTGCTCCTGGGAGTATGGGTTCGAGTCACTTCTGGGGTGTGAGTTTTCAGTTGTATCTAGTCCTGGGGACCATTCAGGCTTGTTTGCATTTGTGTTTCCTCACGTGTTGCCCCAAAAAAAGAGGTGATTTGATAAAAATGCTATGCCCAAGATAACCATCCAGGTGCCGGCGGGGAAGTGGTTCATATAGCTCAGGCTATCCTTCCTTATGTCCGGTCGTGATGGTCAAGTGGTTTAAGGCATCCCTGTACATACCAGTTGCGTTGCTCCTGGGAGTATGGGTTCGAGTCACTTCTGGGTGTGAGTTTTCAGTTGTATCTAGTCCTGGGGACCATTCAGGCTTGTTTGCATTTGTGTTCCTCACGTGTTGCCCCAAAAAAAGAGGTGATTTGATAAAATGCTATGCCCAAGATAACCATCCAGTTGCCGACGGGGAAGTGGTTCATATAGATCAGGCTATCACTTCCTTATGTCCGGTCGTGATGGTCAAGTGGTTTAAGTGACCTTGACAGTGTGAAGACGGACCAGCCGGCCAGTAGCAGCTGTGGTCAGCGTTGGAGAGGTTGGTTTGAGCGGACGATGCTTAGGCATCCCTGTACATACCAGTTGCGTTGCTCCTGGGAGTATGGGTTCAGTCACTTCTGGGGTGTGAGTTTTCAGTTGTATCTATCCTGGGGACCATTCAGGCTTGTTTTGCATATATATATATATATATTATATATATATATATATATATATATATATATATATATATATATATATATATATATATATATATATATTATATATATATATATATATATAACTTTAGACACTCACACCACCAGGGGACTCGAACACTAGCCATCAAGATGGCAGGTACGCACTTGTATCCACTACACTATATTTAAGAGCCCTAAAAGAGGTAGGAATTCCGGGTATTAACCACCAGATATCCATCCTCTCCAGGCAATGAGACAGTGAGGAATCTCTCGCGTTTTTCATAAAGCCCTGCTATATGGGAGAACTCGGTGCCCATGCTTAATGCACAGACTTGCTTATAAACCATGACATTTGGTGGCATGACAAATTTTGCAAGATTGACACTCACAATATTTTTAGTTTCTTAAACAATCACTGAGCTTGAGACAGGTAAAGAAAGTATTGTCAAACCCTTAATAACAAACACTGGAAATCATTTGATACTGTAAGCATTGCATACAAATTATTGGAGCTGACTGATTGCTTCGTCAATCAAAGAGATTGTGTTTGGTTTATAAAATGTTTGCCGAATACTCACACTCTTTTACTCCATATATACAATGATACTCACTCATTACAGATTTGCCTTGACAATTAATGACACTTGACACCTGTGATCTATCATCTTTTCCAGTCTTGACATTTGACACCTGTAATCTGTCATCTGTCAAATATTTTCCTTTACATAATCAATAATTGTTCACTTTCATGGTTCCAGACGAAGAGAATAACCGTAATCCCGAAAGTTATAAGAAAGATATTTACAATTCACTCCAGTCAAAGTCATAGATTGGAGACGAGCTTAATTGGCGCCTGTTATGATACCAAACACTAGCAATGTCAGCTCTAGCCTGAAACACGTTTCAGTTTCCCTTGACGCAATGCACGAAGGTCATCAACGATGACGGCACATTCAGCTCTCTCCAGACATTTTTACCAAACTAACTTTCTCATTCGGTGATGCCTGCTCTTGCTTCTATGATTCGTCTTCATTTGCTAAGGAAACAAGAAATGAGAAACAATAGATTGATGATAAAATATTTTTCTTTAAATAAAATAATATACAGCAACCTTTAATAACCGAATTGGCCCCAATGGTTTTTGTTACTATGTTAATTCCTTTCAGATCTCATTAAGACAGTGCTCTTTAGGTGTAATATTCACATATACGTATTTTGCTTCCTAGCAAATCAGAACGGTCTACACCATGCAGACAATGATTCACAATAACGTGGCTAGTTGTATGATAACCAAACCATACATCAGAAAATGAAGAAACGACAAAGTTTCGGAACCTCCTGGACCCTAATGAAGTCGCAAAAACATCGTCGTTTCTTCATTTTCTGATATGTGGTTTGGTCATCAGGTCTGCAATATATAACTGTGTTAATTAGGAATATGTGCAATGTGTCAAGTACAAGGAATGTGGTTATATTACTGAAGTTTGTTCGTTTTCAGGCTAAATTTGGCCGCAAGTATAAGAACTCAGAAGAAAATTACCGCAAGAATGTGTTCCAGACAAATCTTCAGTTCATCGTCAAGTTATCGAAGAGTAACTGTACCCACAACGTGGCGATGAACAAGTTTGGTGACATGGTTGGTCTCTGTGCCATGTAGTTATTATTGTGTTGGAATTTTGAATCGGGATGAACCACTGGAACCGGAAAGTTATCCAGTGTTAGTCTCTAATGCATAATGTTGTATTTCCAGAAGTATACGTTTAAATTTCTCACACAAGCATTAACATAACCTATGGTGCAGAGGTTAGTATACTCGTCTCGCAATCAAGCAGACATGGGTTCGAATTTTGAGCTTGGTGGGACGATGGCTCTTCGAACTTTAATTTCGCTCAGTTTTCTGCACTGAGCCTTTACTATGTTGATCTCACTACACTGATCCTTCATTTCCAAACAATATTCAGTTTGCCCCTGTACAATGACACAATATTCAGTTCTCCCCTGTACAATGACACAATATTCAGTTCTCCCCTGTACAATGACACAATATTCAGTTCTTCACTGTACAACGACACAATATTCAGTTCGTTGTTATGAACTAGTAAATGCGTGGCAATTATTTTCCTGGATAGTAAGTGTTATTTTCTGACTGCTAGTGCACCAAAAGTACAGAAAATGGCGCTAATTGCCTCCAAAATATGGTGTAACCTTTGACTGAGAGAGTTTAGGGAAGACATTTTGAAAGTATATGACTGCTGCTGACTTATGAAGCAATTTACCAGTCTCTGTGGTGTAGTGGTAAGGCACTCGCCTGGCATTCCGCGAGCGCTTTGGCATGGGTTCATATCCTGGCCGGGGAGGATTTACTGGGCGCAAATCCTTAACTGTAGCCTCTGTTTATCTCAAAAGTAAAATGAGTACTTGGTTGTAACAACGATTCTTCGTGGGGGTCGAATTCCAGGGACCTGCCCGAAACGCTACGCGTACTAGTGGCTGTACAAGAATGTAAAAACTCTTATATATATCTAAAAAACAAAATGTTTCACAACTCTAGATAAGGAGTCGGCAACCTTCAAAACCTCAGGGAAACCTCTTCCCTGAAGTTTCTTAAGCAGAGCTCAAAGCCAAGTTTGAGAGGAATAATAACCATTTGCTATAATTCAGAGCCATAAGCCACCAGAAATTAAAATTTGCTACACAGTAACAAAAATAGTGTTACATTGTATACTAATGCATTACATTCATTCCCTTTGCACGCACGAATAGTTAGGGACCTATTAGTAAAAGGATTGGCAATTCGTGTTATGAGGCTATTTGACATTGATTAACTAAACTAGTTTCAGTACTTCATCTGAGTTCTAAATCCAACGTAACAAAAATAATCTATAAGATTAGCATACTTTTTGCCTCATACTTGTAAAATATATATAGAAGCGCATTAAACATATTGTTTAATCACGAGTACAAACAAACTTGTTGTATGACAGACGAATGAAGAATTCAACAAAAGGATGAACGGATACCTACCTTCGTCGTCCCGAGAGGCCAGCACACTATTTAGCCCCCAGACAAGGGTCCTGCCAGCTGCTGTGGATTGGCGCACCAGCGGCTACGTCACTCCTGTCAAGAACCAGCTACAATGTGGCTCTTGTTGGGCATTTTCTGCGGTAAGTATTTTATTCGCATTTCAAGGGGTTGGTATATAGCCAGAGTGTTGTAAGTGATACTCTTGCAGCAAGCGGTCTGAATGACTAGTTAGAGGTCCACTTCTCGGGAAGTTTACTTCTTCAATAAATATTTCTTCTAACCTATAAGCACACTGCCTCTTCTTCTGCGATTTTTTATAACCTATTAAATTCTACGTCTAACTTCAAAAATAACTGTTTTACTGAGGAAAATGACAGGAGCAGTGAAGAGGATTCTAACCTATGTGCGGGGTATTCCCAGACACCCAGGATTTATATAAAGTTTCTCATTGATATATCACGTAATTGTGATTTCTTTGTGAACTATTTTATTATGTTGACCAAATTATAATGTCTATTCCAAAGAAAATTCTGCAGCTTCAGTGATACGCTGATTGACTTTGAGTTTATTATTTAAGTTTTGTTAGTTTTAGCATATACTACAAATACAACAAATGCCACAGGACGTACTTTAAGTTCAGGGAAAAGTAAATACAATAGCAGCTAAAGTGTGGGATGAAATTTAAATATTTTTGGATTTTAATCATAGGGGACACAGATTTGATCAATCAATTGAACATTCTGTTCAAAAACACACAAAAATCCTTTTTTCATTTTATCATGCACAGGATATATACTCTAGTTCATCACAAAGGATATCCACTCTACCCCATCACACACAGGATATACATTCTACTCCATCACACAAAGGATATAAGGATATATACTCTACTCCATCACACAGAAGATATACACTCTACTCCATCACACACAATATATTAATTCTTCTCAATTACATATAAGATATATACTTTTCTCAATCACACAAAAGAAACAGCCATCTATATATAATATTCAAGAAACACATTTAATCGAAGACGTATGAAAAACTCGCTCTGTTCATTCATTCAATGAAACACACACTATTCCATCAAACACAGGATATACGCACATCATATCAAACGCAGGAAACTCACTATTCCATCAATGACAGCAAATACACAGGAAATATTTATCACTCAAAAGGAACATGATCTTCTCCATCACACATAGGAAAGATGATCTATTCCGTCACACACAGGGAACATGATCTATTCCGTCACACACAAGGAACATGATCTATTCCGTCACACACAAAGGGAATATGATCTATTCCGTCACACACAGGGAACATGATCTATTCCGTCACACACAGGGAACATGATCTATTCCGTCACACACAGGGAACATGATCTATTCCGTCACACACAAAGGGAATATGATCTATTCCGTCACACACAGGGAACAAGATCTACTACATCACACACAGGGAACATAATCTACTACATCACACACAGGGAACAAGATCTACTACATCACACACAGGGAACATAATCTACTACATCACACACAGGGAACATGATCTTCTCCATCACACACAGGGAACATGATCTACTCCATCACACACAGGGAACATGATCTACTCCATCGCACACAGGGAACATGATCTACTACATCACACACAGGGAACATGATCTACTCCATCACACACAGGGAACATGATCTACTCCATCACACACAGGGAACATGATCTACTCCATCACACACAGGGAACATGATCTACTCCATCACACACAGGGAACATGATCTACTCCATCACACACAGGGAACATGATCTACTCCATCACACACAGGGAATATGATCTACTCCATCACACACAGGGAACATGATCTACTCCATCGCACACAGGGAATATGATCTACTACATCACACACAGGGAACATGATCTACTCCATCGCACACAGGGAACATGATCTACTCCATCGCACACAGGGAACATGATCTACTACATCGCACACAGGGAACATGATCTACTCCATCGCACACAGGGAACATGATCTACTCCATCGCACACAGGGAACATGATCTACTACATCGCACACAGGGAACATGATCTACTCCATCGCACACAGGGAACATAATCTACTACATCACACACAGGGAACATGATCTTCTCCATCACACACAGGGAACATAATCTACTCCGTCACACTCATGGAACATGATCTACTCCATCACACACAGGGAATATGATCTACTCCATCACACATAGGGAACATGATCTACTACATCACCTGAAGAGATCATGATCTATGAACTCATAAACTCTGCACTTTCCATCAGATAAACTGTGCCTCATCCATCACATAAACTGTGCCTCATCCATCACATAAACTTTTCTCTATCCATCACATAAACTGTGTTCCATCCATCACATAAACTTTTCTCCACCCATCACATAAAATGTGTTCCATCCATCACATAAACTATGCTCCATCCATCACATAATGTGTGCCTCATCCATCACACAAACTGTGCTCTAACCATCACACAAACTGTGATGGAGAGTTTTTGGAAACACACGTGGAAACGCACCTCTCCCCCAGACACCGGAAATACTATGTACCATCACACACTGTACGATGTGCACACTCTGGTCGATCACACAATGGACTCTCAATATTTACTAGCTAACATAAATTATGTTTACCAGCATGATCTTAACACATCTAGGTACTCACCTATTTGTACTCACCTATTTGTGCTTGCGGGGGTTTAGCTTTGGCTCTTTTGTCTCGCCTCTCAACTGTCAATCAACTGGTGTACAGATTCCTGAGCCTACTGGGCTCTATCATATCTACATTTGAAACTGTGTATGGAGTCAGCCTCCACCACATCACTGCCTAATGCATTCCATCCGTTAACTACTCTAACACTGAAAAAGTTCCTTCTAACGTCCTTGTGGCTCATGTGGGTACTCAGTTTCCACCTGTGTCCTCATGTTCGCGTACCACCAGTGTTGAATACTTTATCCTTGTTTACCCGGTCGATTCTCCTGAGGATTTTGTAGGTTGTGATCATGTCTCCCCTTACTCTTCTGTCTTCCAGTGTCGTAAGGTGCATTTCCCTTAGCCTTTCCTCGTAACTCATGCCTCTTAGTTCTGGGACTATTCTAGTGGCATACTTTTGGACTTTTTCCAGCTTCGTCTTCTGTTTGACAAGGCACGGGCTCCATGCTGGGGCCGTATACTCCAGGATTGGTCTTACATATGTGGTGCACAAGATTCTGAATGATTCCTTACACAGGTTCCTGAACGCTGTTCTAATGTTAGCCAGCCTCGCATATGCCGCAGACGTTATTCTTTTTATGTGGGCTTCAGGAGACAGGTTTGGTGTAATATCAACTCCTAGATCTTTCTGTCTGTTTCATTAAGTACTTCATCTCCCATTGCAAAGTAAATACTTTGCATTTTCTTGGGTTGAACTTCAACAGCCATTTGCTGGACCATTCACTCTGTCTAGGTCATCTTGTAGCTTCCTACTATCATCCTCTGTTTCAATCCTCCTCATAGGTAGGAACAGCTAGGTGAGTACATCTATATTAAGCTTTAATTCACACTTCACAAAGGGTCATCATAAATGTTGACTGTAAGTCAGTCTAGTAACTGGAGCATCAGTGTGCTGCTTCTGCTACTTTAACTACCAGGACGTTGATGGGTCGCTCCATGAACATGAGTGTATTTGTATACTGAACTATATATTCTGGGTTGCACATCTTTGCATTAACTTATGGCGACTTTTTTCCGCAGTAATATGAGGTACTAAATATGGAGACCATTATCGGCAGTGCACTGCCGATAATGGTGCTTAATGGTTACTTATGCTTACTTATCATCGTGGCACATCTACAAGAAATATGTACGTGATTCTCTGCCTGGCTTTTTACCCAGACCGGCTCCTTGGAGGGTCAACAGTTTCGTAAATCCGGCAAACTGGTGAGTCTCTCCGAGCAGCAGCTGGTCGACTGCGCCGGCGGTGTTTACCAAAACCAAGGATGTAACGGTGGCTTGATGAATTATGCCTTTAACTACCTCAAGGCCGCTGGGTCTGACAGTCAGGCTTTCTACCCTTACGTGGGAGTGGTAAGTAGTTCTCATCAACACAGCACGTTCTTAGCTGCAAATTGACAATTATATTGTTTACAATTAATGTATTTGTTTGTAGAGATAATATTTTATTCTACGTTTTATGATATTAACACAATATATTTTTGCAAGACAGAGATAATTGATTTGTTTTTTATTTTAATACTTGCAGCAAGGGCCTTGCAAGTTCTCAGCAAGCAACATCTCCGCCAGAGTAACTGGCTACGTCAACGTAGCTTCACAAAGTGAGAGTGCTCTGATGACAGCCGTAGCGACCAAAGGTCCCATCTCCGTGGCCATCGATGCAGGCTACTCTTCATTCCAGTTCTACAGCAGTGGTGAGCTCACACCCGTATATATGCAAAGGGAGGGTCCATCAAAACAAGTGAATATATTAGAGGTAGTTGAGGAAGAGGTAACGGATTAGACTCAGGGACTTGACAAATCAAAGGCAAACAAAAGAGGAAGGACTTGAGAAAAAGGACAATAAAGAGTGTTTTTACATGGATATAAAAAAGGTGTTCAAATCCTAAGGCTTAAATGTGAAAGTACCATTACCTGTAAGCCAAAGATGTGATTTTTATTTTGTATATTATTTTCTAACACATATACTTCAGTGATTTATTGAACATCAACCACAGAAGGTGATTGTTCTGATTTTAAATGCTTATCTAATTTACATACATAAATGTATAAATACACAGAATTACGACTGTCCTACNTCGCTTATCTCCGAAAGTTCTCCACCGATTGCTTTCAAATTTTCACACAATGTTCCATTCGCCTTCGGCAAGGTTTCTATATACATACTATATAGATGTCACGTCTGTGACGGTAAAAAAAACTAGCTTTTTCTGAAAAACTGTGTTTTTCATGTGGTTTCATTGACCACCGGCACTCCTTCATCTCCAACAGAGTATGGGAGAAATACAAATCGCACATGGCTGAAAATATTGTAAGTCGTACACGCAAGGAAAATTCTAATATGAACATGAATTTCACAGCAGAAATCTACAACGAAGCGTTGATAATGATTGAAGATTTGTGCTTAGAAATCGCGAACAAAGTTCTCAATCAATTGCGAATGCCATCACCGAATCAATCCACTGCTACTTCGTTCGATGTAGAATTACGTCGTGAACAAAATTACAACATGGGTGATCTGTTGTTGTATGTGCAATCATATATTTTTAAGCTAACGCTTGAGGGAAAAGGCATTTACGATCGAATAATTCAAACTGTCAGTAACGGATTTGGAGAAATCATTTACGATGCGTCAAGAGGAACTGTAAAACCCCTCTAAATAGATTGATTTTGGCAGCATTTCGATCCCAAAATGGCATAACCTTAGCTCTTGCATCGTCCAGAATAGCTGCAATATTGCTACCAGGTGGAAGAACTGCTACTTCAACTTTGAAATTGCCATTGAACACATAATTAATTGAAACTCCCACGTGCAACATTTCCAAAGCATCCAGCATGGGAAAAGTATTGCACAAATGTAAACTTATTGTTTGGGATGAATGCACAATGGCCCACAAAAAATCGCTCGAGGCTCTTGATCGATCATTGCAAGATTTGCGTGGAAACATCAGACCATTTGGGAACGAATTAATATTGCTTGCAGGAGATTTCATGCAAACATTACCTGTAATTCCTCGATCGACACCAGCGGACGAAATAAATGCTTGCCTGAAATACTCTACTTTATGGCGCCACGTAAAGATGTTAAAATTAACTACAAATATGCGTGTCCAACTGCAAAACGACTCATCACCTGAGATATTATCACATCAATTTCTGGAAATTGGGAACGGAAACGTGGCAGTCACATACAAGTCCGTCGATATTGTGGTGGAAGCAGATGAAGCGTTTAATTATCCAACAGAATTTTTTAATTCACTCCATCTGCCGGAGATACCACCACCGCACGAATTGCAATTAAAAATCGGCGTAGCAATTATCATGTTACGAAATATCAACCAGCCAAAGTTTAGCAACGGCACGCGGCTTGAAGTAAAATATTATTCAGCAACATCGTAGAAGCAACAATCTTGACAGGACCTTTCAAAGGTGAAGATGTCCTCACTCCCTCACATTTCTATGATTCCAACGGATTTACCATTTCAATTTAAGAGATTGTAATTCCCAATTCGATTGGCGTTTGCAATCACCATCAACAAAGCTTAGTGCCAATCTTTAGAATTGTGCGGTTTAGATTTTGACACGGATTGCTTTCTCACATGGACAATTATATGTTGCGTGTTCTAGAGTCGGCAATCAGACAATCTCTATATCTTCACAGATAGTGGAACAAGAAAAAATATTGTATACCCACAAGCATTGTGAAATTAAAAATGTTTGAAACGTGTATTTTATCTTTTCTTGCTTTTCCATTTAACCAGACTGAGCCACAGCAACGCGTGGTGGGTACAGCCAGTATATAAATATAAATGGAAATGTTCGTTTGTTCAAAATCGCTAATCTCCGAAAGTTCTTCACCGATTGCCTTGAAATTTTCACACAACGTTCCATTCGCATCCAAGCGGGTCTTTATTTACATACTATATATATGTCACGTCGGTGACGGGAAAAAACATGCTTTTTAAAGTCGTGTTTTTCGTGTGTTTTTCATGTTAAGGAAATCTTCAAAACCTCTTTACCGATTGCTTTGAAATGTTGACACAACATTGCATTCGAATTGGCGAGTGTTTTTTTTATACCAACAATATACATGCCCCACCTGTGACAGGAAAAAACATGCTTTTAAAAAAAACGCGCCATTTGTAGGACGTAAGAGCAACACACATTTTAATCTCTGAAGATTCTTCACCGATTGCAATGAAATTTTGACACAACGTTCCATTCGAATACGTGCGTGTTTTTATTTACATACTATTCAGATGTCACACCTTTGACAGGTGAAAAACATGCGTTTTTTGAAAAACAGCGCCATCTGTTGCACATAAGAGCAACACACGATATTCAAAATATGTTACGATTCCATTTCGATGATTTCGATTGCATTGATGAATCAATTTTCATAGATTTTGATTTATTTTCATTTTAATTTAATTGTTTTGTGTGACTTTGCGTTGGAATTGAACTGTGTTTCTACCATACCATTCATTTCGTGGGTATAGCTTATTTGTTTCATTTTTCATTGTTTTTCATTTGTTTTTTAACTGTTTTTCTTAATTTTTAGTGCAATTTGTGGTGAATTTGAGCTGTGTTGATTGATCTGCGTTTGAATTACAATATTTCGTTAGTGTAGTTTTGTTTTTGTTTTGAAAACAAGAAAAGGGACAACACGTTTATTTCATAGCTACAAATGTGCAACAAACAGCCATGAATCCACTGGCGACAGCGTTAAATGCTTTCTTCACGTTATGTCAAAATGACGCGTTTGCGAAAACATTGTTGAATTCTGAAGTGCCTACGTATTACACATAGAATGCGAGTAGAAAATCATTGAACGACACAAGCGAAGAGAGCGAGTCGACGGACAACCTGGCATATTCATATAAACTGCGATAGGCAGACTGCACACGGTGCATCCCAATTAAAATGAATGCTTCTTTCTTCGCATACTGTTGGTAAATGTGCCCGGTCCAACGTCTTTCCAGCCATTGAGATTTGTCTACGGCGTAACTTATGCCACTTACCGTAGTGCATGTCAAGCTCTTAATTTATTGGAGAACGACCGACACTGGGATGTATGAATTAATGACTCGTCCAACACGTCACATCCAAATCAAATTCGAGCATTGTTTGCAATCATATTGACCACCTGCTCTCCTTCGTCTCTATCAGAGTTATGGGAGAAATATAAATCGCACATGGCTGAAGATATTATCAGTCGAATACGCAAGGAAAATTCATATACGAACATAGATTTTTAGATCAGAAATATACAACGAAGGGTTGATAATGACTGAAGATTTGTGCTTGGAAATTGCGAACAAAGTTCTAAATCAATTGGAAATGCCATCACCAAATCGATCTGCTGGTGCTTCGCTCGATGTAGAATTGCGTCGTGAACAAAATTACAACATGGTTGATCTGTTGTCGTAGGTGCAGTAAAAAATTCCTACGCTAACGCTTGAGCGAAAAGGCATTTACAATCAAATAATTCAAACTGTCAATAACGAGATTGGAGAAATCTTTTTAGATGCGACAGGAGGAACTGTAAAACCTTTCTAATTAGATTGATTCTGGTAGCATTTCGATCCCAAAATGGCATAACCTTAGCTCTTGCATCGTCCGGAATAGCTGCAATATTGCTACCATGTGGAAGAACTGCTACTTCGGCTATGAAATTGCCATTGAACATGCAATTCATTAAAACTCCCACGTGCAACATTTCCAAAGCATCCAGCATGGGAAAAGCATTACACAAATGTAAACTTATTGTTTGAGATGATTGCACAATGGCCCACAAAAAATCGCTCAAGGCTCTAGGTCGATCATTGCAAGATTTGCGTAGAAACATGAGACCTTTTGGGAACGCATTAATACTGCTTGCAGTAAATTTCAGGCCAACATTACCTGTAATTCCTCGAATGACACCATCGGACGAAATAAATGCTGCCCTGAAATACTCTACTTTGAGGCACCACTCAAAGACGTTAAAATTAACTACAAATATGCATGTCTAGCAGCAAAACGATCCATCAGCTGGGATATTTTCACATCAATTTCTGGAAATTGTCAATGGAAACGTGCCGGTTGATCTGACCTCAGGACGAATTTTAGTGCCACCTAACTTTTACATTTTAGTGACGTCAAAAAAAATTTTTGATAAAGTATTTCCCAATATTCAAACCAATTATAAAAATCACGATTGGCTGAATGAACGAGCTCTTCTTGCGGTCAAGAACAAAGACGTCTACGAACTTAACAATATTGTTCAGTCTAACATTCAAAGCGAGGCAGTCACATACAAGCCCGTCGACACTGTTGAGGAAGCAGATGAAGCGGTTAATTATCCAACAGAATTTTTTATTTCACTTGATCTGCCAAGGATACCATCACACGTACGGCAATTGAAAATCGACGGGCTAATTATCATGTTGCGAAATATCAACCAGCCAAAACTTTGCAACGCTACGCGTCTTGCAGCAAAAAAATTAATCAGCAACATCGTAGAAGCAACAATCTTGACAGGACTTTTCAAAGGTGAACCTGTCCTCATTCCTCGCATTCCTATGATTCCAACAGATATCCCATTTCAATTTAAGACATTGTAATTTCCAATTCGATTGGCGTTTGGAATTACCATCAACAAAGCTCAGGGCCAATCTTTAGAATTGTGCAGTTTATATCTAGACACGGATTGCTTCTCACATGGACAATTATATGGTGCGTGTTCTAGAGTCGGCAAACCAGACAATCTCTATATCTCCACAGACAATGGAACAACAAAAAATATTGTATACCCACAAGCATTGTGAAATTTAATATGTTTAATATTAGAAACGTGCGCTTTCTCTTTTCTTTCTTTTCCATTTAACCAGACTGAGCCACAGCAACGCGTGGCGGGTGCAGCTAGTATATATATTTAGATATGTGTAATATTTATATATAAATTACGTATCCACTTACGAACTTGTACATTTTTTCTCAATCTTAGCTGGTTTTGTTCATTTTCAATAAACCTTCCCTGTCTTCCCTTACACACACCCTCCCCGTCTCCCACTACACACACCCTCCCCGTCTCCTCCTACACACACCCTCCCCCGTCTCTCCTTACACACACCTTACCCGTCTCTCCCAACACACACCCTCCATGACTCTACCTACACACGCCCTCTCCGTCTCTCCCTACACACACCCTCCTCTGTTTCCCCTACACACACCCTCCCCGTCTCCCCTAATCACTGTAACAGTCTTTAATACTCAGCCTTTACCTCTTCAAACATTTTCATAACATTTTTATTCCCTCCAAACACAGACCTCCATTTACCCCACCAACCTTCCTCATGTCCCCCAGCACACCCTCTCCATATCTCTCCACAAGCACTCCCCATCTACTCCCTCAACACACCCTGTCTCCTCCCTCTCTCCCAGCCCCACACATGCCCATGCACTGTCTCCTCCCTCCCTTCCCACACTTGTCCTAACACTGTCTCCTCCCTCTCTGCCCACACATGTCCTTGCACTGTCTCCTCCCTCTCTGCCCACACATGTCCTTGCACTGTCTCCTCCCTCCCTGCCCACACATGTCCTTGCACTGTCTCCTCCCTCCCTGCCCACACATGTCCTTGCACTGTCTCCTCCCTCCCTGCCCACACATGTCCTTGCACTGTCTCCTCCCTCCCTGCCCACACATGTCCTTACACTGTCTCCTCCCTCCCTGCCCACACATGTCCTTGCACTGTCTCCTCCCTCCCTGCCCACACATGTCCATGAACTGTCTCCTCCCTCCCTGCCCACACATGTCCTTGCACTGTCTCCTCCCTCCCTGCCCACACATGTCCTTACACTGTCTCCTCCCTCCCTGCCCACACATGTCCTTGCACTGTCTCCTCCCTCCCTGCCCACACATGTCCTTTTCCCTTTCTCATCTCTCGCTGCCTACACACTCCATTCTCCAAAATGTTGCTCCAAGAATGCAAATATGTTTCTGCACATTTTTTAAAACCAATATCTGAATTCTATATTATTTAAACTAATCCTACAGTCTATCAACTAAAGTTATCATAAACATATTTCATGATGGAGGAAAATTGGGGTCGTACAAGAGTCTAATGAAGCTAGCTCCAAGCTGGCTTCCTATCCCTAACATAGACATTCTCTCTTATAGGTAATTATTATAGTTACTATTCGTTATGAACGTTATCTATAGTAATAAATTCTGAGGTGTATCAGTGTGACTGCTTGTTCTGTATGTTTCCTGTACTATTTAATGAGAATTCAACATCACTTGGTATGATTATGTGAGGAATCTTCCATGAAGTTAGAACCTATAGGTAAATGTGACATGGTCAATGCAAACAGAGTAATAAGATCTGGTAACTCGCAAAATCAGGTTTTTGGAGGTACCCTGTTAGGTGTAGGCTTTCACAGCCTCAGAAATTCTGTTTTTTGGAGAACACTGTAACTCAGCCTTATTAGTTATCAGGTGAAGCCAAGATTGCATGAAAATCAAGCTTAGCAGTAATTGTGTGTTGAAGATCTCCATAATACTAAATATCATTTAACAGGTAAAAATTTTATTGTCCACAAAAGCCGGGCCGCTGCGCAGACCCCGGTCAATGTCATGTACCTCTGACACACATTTGCCCATACCCACCACACATATATAGTAGCGGGGGTTGGAAGTCTTAGTGACTTGGAAGTACTTAGTGACTTGCTTCTGTATTCCAACAGATGAAGGTGACAATACTGCTTCTATGTGGCTTGGCTCTGGCAGCAGACCAACCCACCTGGGAGGAATTCAAGGTAAAGCAATTATCACTTACAATTTCCTTGGTGTTGAATGTCATTGTAATTTACTTGGCCGCCTAATGTAAATACGCATTATTAGAGCCACAAATAATTGTTACTTAAATATTATGCTTATATAATTTATTTATATTTAATCTTGTATATAAACAAATAGTTTATTTTTTAAAGAAAGATAATTTTATCTGTTTCATTTATCATTAACAAAGAAAACAACGGTTAAAATTTGATTGATTAAAGCACTGTTTGATTTAATTAAAGAATATATGAATAACCAAACTAGGTTATAAACTAAAAATTGGCATTATATAAATACAAAATGAAAGTTAGGAACCAAATCTAACGTGTCCTAGTAATCATAGGCTAAATAAATGTTATCTTAGGCCTAATATAGTATATATATGTGCAATAGTAGGAGAAGAAATGTTAACGGTTTGGTCTATAGCTTTTTTTTTAAATCTAGAGAATTAAAAATATAAAACAAGAGCTTTATAGTGGTCCAACACTACATAACGGACTTTTGAACAAACAGTTACTGTAAGTACAAAAAAATTAAACGGAAAGGTTGGAAAAAAGAGGAAACAATGAATAAGAGAACATTGTGTTTCAAACGTTGATTGCAAAGGCCAGTGTCTTATGTATTAGAAGACAGTAGGTGTATCTGTTGGAACTAAGGAATAAATAAAGAAAGACAAGGAAACAGTAAACACGTGAGATGAATTGTTCGAGATGAAGGTTGAGAAGGTGTAGTGCAGGTGAACACTCAAGCTCTGTATAAATCAACAGGAAGTAAGCCACGCAATTTGAATAATATTAACTACAGGTTTACAAAGTTAATTTAAAGAAATACAGTAAATTGTAAAATTGCTTTAAAAAATGACAAGCTTTTAATAGTTAATCTTCATCATCTACCCTACCTTTCACCAGCTCCTTTCCTCTTAACCACTTTCCCCTTATCACTGCCACTATCTTCAATATACAGACAATAAAAAACAACATAATTTAAAGTGAGTCAAGCTTGACTTACAAATGATACTCAAGCGGCTCCAGCATGATGAAGTGATGTAATGTAATGCCTGTGCCCAAAATGGTCAACGAGATCTGTCGAATATTGGATTACGGGTCAAACGACTTCCAATACATTCCGTTTGGCCGAGTTGTTATATATATATATATATATATATATATATATATATATATATATATATATATATATATATATATATATATATATATATATATATATATATATATATATATAACTGAAAACTCACACCCCAGAAGTGACTCGAACCCATACTCCCAGGAGCAACGCAACTGGTATGTACAGGGATGCCTTAAACCACTTGACCATCACGACCGGACAAAAGGAAGTGATAGCCGAGGCTATATGAACCACTTCCCCGCCGGCACCTGGATGGTTATCTTGGGCATAGCATTTTATCAAATCACCTCATTTTTTGGGGCAACACGTGAGGAACACAAATGCAAACAAGCCTGAATGGTCCCCAGGACTAGATACAACTGAAAACTCACACCCCAGAAGTGACTCGAACCCATACTCCCAGGAGCAACGCAACTGGTATGTACAGGGATGCCTTAAACCACTTGACCATCACGACCGGACAAAAGGAAGTGATAGCCGAGGCTATATGAACCACTTCCCCGCCGGCACCTGGATGGTTATCTTGGGCATAGCATTTTATCAAATCACCTCATTTTTTGGGGCAACACGTGAGGAACACAAATGCAAACAAGCCTGAATGGTCCCCAGGACTAGATACAACTGAAAACTCACACCCCAGAAGTGACTCGAACCCATACTCCCAGGAGCAACGCAACTGGTATGTACAGGGATGCCTTAAACCACTTGACCATCACGACCGGACAAAAGGAAGTGATAGCCGAGGCTATATGAACCACTTCCCCGCCGGCACCTGGATGGTTATCTTGGGCATAGCATTTTATCAAATCACCTCATTTTTTGGGGCAACACGTGAGGAACACAAATGCAAACAAGCCTGAATGGTCCCCAGGACTAGATACAACTGAAAACTCACACCCCAGAAGTGACTCGAACCCATACTCCCAGGAGCAACGCAACTGGTATGTACAGGGATGCCTTAAACCACTTGACCATCACGACCGGACAAAAGGAAGTGATAGCCGAGGCTATATGAACCACTTCCCCGCCGGCACCTGGATGGTTATCTTGGGCATAGCATTTTATCAAATCACCTCATTTTTTGGGGCAACACGTGAGGAACACAAATGCAAACAAGCCTGAATGGTCCCCAGGACTAGATACAACTGAAAACTCACACCCCAGAAGTGACTCGAACCCATACTCCCAGGAGCAACGCAACTGGTATGTACAGGGATGCCTTAAACCACTTGACCATCACGACCGGACAAAAGGAAGTGATATGGTCCTGGGGACCATTCAGGCTTGTTTGCATTTGTGTTCCTCACGTGTTGCCCCAAAAAATGAGGTGATTTGATAAAATGCTATGCCCAAGATAACCATCCAGGTGCCGGCGGGGAAGTGGTTCATATAGCCTCGGCTATCACTTCCTTTTGTCCGGTCGTGATGGTCAAGTGGTTTAAGGCATCCCTGTACATACCAGTTGCGTTGCTCCTGGGAGTATGGGTTCGAGTCTCTTCTGGGGTGTGAGTTTTCAGTTGTATCTAGTCCTGGGGACCATTCAGGCTTGTTTGCATTTGTGTTCCTCACGTGTTGCCCCAAAAAATGAGGTGATTTGATAAAATGTATACCCAAGATAACCATCCAGGTGCCGGCGGGGAAGTGGTTCATATAGCCTCGGCTATCACTTCCTTTTGTCCGGTCGTGATGGTCAAGTGGTTTAAGGCATCCCTGTACATACCAGTTGCGTTGCTCCTGGGAGTATGGGTTCGAGTCACTTCTGGGGTGTGAGTTTTCAGTTGTATCTAGTCCTGGGGACCATTCAGGCTTGTTTGCATATATATATATATATATATATATATATATATATATATATATATATATATATATATATATATATATATATATATATATATATATATATATATATATATATATATATATATATATATATATATATATATATATATATATATGAATGAAAACTCACACCCCAGAAGTGACTCGAACCCATACTCCCAGGAGCAATGCAATGGTATGTACAAGACGCCTTAAACCACTTGACCATCACGACCGGACAAAATGAGGTGATAGCCGAAGCTATTTGAACCACCTCACCGCCGGCACTCGGATGGTTATCTTGGGCATAGCATTTTACCAAATCACCTCATTCTTTGGGGCACACGTGAGGAACACAAATGCGAACAAGCCTGAATGGTCCCCAGGACTATATGCGAATGAAAACTCACACCCCAGAAGTGACTCGAACCCATACTCCCAGGAGCAACGCAACTGGTATGTACAGGGATGCCTTAAACCACTTGACCATCACGACCGGACATAAGGAAGTGATAGCCTGAGCTATATGAACCACTTCCCCGCCGGCACCTGGATGGTTATCTTGGGCACAGCATTTTCTCAAATCACCTCTTTTTTTGGGGTGATCTAGTCCTGGGGACCATTCAGGCTTGTTTGCATTTGTGTTCCTCACGTGTTGCCCCAAAAAAGAGGTGATTTGATAAAATGCTATGCCCAAGATAACCATCCAGGTGCCGGCGGGGAAGTGGTTCATATAGCTCAGGCTATCACTTCCTTATGTCCGGTCGTGATGGTCAAGTGGTTTAAGGCATCCCTGTACATACCAGTTGCGTTGCTCCTGGGAGTATGGGTTCGAGTCACTTCTGGGGTGTGAGTTTTCAGTTGTATCTAGTCCTGGGGACCATTCAGGCTTGTTTGCATTTGTGTTCCTCACGTGTTGCCCCAAAAAAAGAGGTGATTTGATAAAATGCTATGCCCAAGATAACCATCCAGGTGCCGGCGGGGAAGTGGTTCATATAGCTCAGGCTATCACTTCCTTATGTCCGGTCGTGATGGTCAAGTGGTTTAAGGCATCCCTGTACATACCAGTTGCGTTGCTCCTGGGAGTATGGGTTCGAGTCACTTCTGGGGTGTGAGTTTTCAGTTGTATCTAGTCCTGGAGACCATTCAGGCTTGTTTGCATTTGTGTTCCTCACGTGTTGCCCCAAAAAAGAGGTGATTTGATAAAATGCTATGCCCAAGATAACTATCCAGGTGCCGGCGGGGAAGTGGTTCATATAGCTCAGGCTATCACTTCCTTATGTCCGGTCGTGATGGTCAAGTGGTTTAAGGCATCCCTGTACATACCAGTTGCGTTGCTCCTGGGAGTATGGGTTCGAGTCACTTCTGGGGTGTGAGTTTTCAGTTGTATCTAGTCCTGGGGACCATTCAGGCTTGTTTGCATTTGTGTTCCTCACGTGTTGCCCCAAAAAAAGAGGTGATTTGATAAAATGCTATGCCCAAGATAACCATCCAGGTGCCGGCGGGGAAGTGGTTCATATAGCTCAGGCTATCACTTCCTTATGTCCGGTCGTGATGGTCAAGTGGTTTAAGGCATCCCTGTACATACCAGTTGCGTTGCTCCTGGGAGTATGGGTTCGAGTCACTTCTGGGGTGTGAGTTTTCAGTTGTATCTAGTCCTGGGGACCATTCAGGCTTGTTTGCATTTGTGTTCCTCACGTGTTGCCCCAAAAAAAGAGGTGATTTGATAAAATGCTATGCCCAAGATAACCATCCAGTTGCCGACGGGGAAGTGGTTCATATAGATCAGGCTATCACTTCCTTATGTCCGGTCGTGATGGTCAAGTGGTTTAAGTGACCTTGACAGTGTGAAGACGGACCAGCCGGCCAGTAGCAGCTGTGGTCAGCGTTGGAGAGGTTGGTTTGAGCGGACGATGCTTAAGGCATCCCTGTACATACCAGTTGCGTTGCTCCTGGGAGTATGGGTTCGAGTCACTTCTGGGGTGTGAGTTTTCAGTTGTATCAAGTCCTGGGGACCATTCAGGCTTGTTTGCATATTATATATATATATATATATATATATATATATATATATATATATATATATATATATATATATAACTTTAGACACTCACACCACCAGGGGACTCGAACACTAGCCATCAAGATGGCAGGTACGCACTTGTATCCACTACACTATATTTAAGAGCCCTAAAAGAGGTAGGAATTCCGGGGTATTTAACCAACCAGATATCCCATCCTCTCCAGGCAATGAGACAGTGAGGAATCTCTCGCGTTTTTCATAAAGCCTGCTATATGGGAGAACTCGGTGCCCATGCTTAATGCACAGACTTGCTTATAAACCATGACAATTTGGTGGCATGACAAATTTTGCAAGATTGACACTCAACAATATTTTTAGTTTCTTAAAACAATCACTTGAGCTTGAGACAGGTAAAGAAAGTATTGGTCAAACCCTTAATAACAAAACACTGGAAATCATTTGATACTGTAAGCATTGCATACAAATTATTGGAGCTGATTGCTTGGTCAATCAAAGAGATTGTGTTTGGTTTATAAAATGTTTGCCGAATACTCACACTCTTTTACTCCATATATACAATGATACTCACTCATTACAGATTTGCCTTGACAATTAATGACACTTGACACCTGTGATCTATCATCTTTTCCAGTCTTGACATTTGACACCTGTAATCTGTCATCTGTCAAATATTTTCCTTTACATAATCAATAATTGTTCACTTTCATGGTTCCAGACGAAGAGAATAACCGTAAATCCCGAAAGTTATAAGAAAGATATTTACAATTCACTCCAGTCAAAGTCATAGATTGGAGACGAGCTTAATTGGCGCCTGTTATGATACCAAACAACTAGCAATGTCAGCTCTAGCCTGAAACACGTTTCAGTTTCCCTTGACGCAATGCACGAAGGTCATCAACGATGACGGCACATTTCAGCTCTCTCCAGACATTTTTACCAAACTAACTTTTCTCATTCGGTGATGCCTGCTCTTGCTTCCTATGATTCGTCTTCATTTGCTAAGGAAACAAGAAATGAGAAACAATAGATTGATGATAAAATAATTTTTCTTTAAATAAAATTAATATACAGCAACCTTTAATAACCGAATTGGCCCCAATGGTTTTTGTTACTATGTTAAATTCCTTTCAGATCTCATTAAGAACAGTGCTCTTTAGGTGTAATATTCACATATACGTATTTTTGCTTCCTAGCAAATCAGAACGGTCTACACCATGCAGACAATGATTCACAATAACGTGGCTAGTTGTATGATAACCAAACCATACATCAGAAAATGAAGAAACGACAAAGTTTCGGAACCTCCTGGACCCTAATGAAGTCGCAAAAACATCGTCGTTTCTTCATTTTCTGATATGTGGTTTGGTCATCAGGTCTGCAATATATAACTGTGTTAATTAGGAATATGTGCAATGTGTCAAGTACAAGGAATGTGGTTATATTACTGAAGTTTGTTCGTTTTCAGGCTAAATTTGCCGCAAGTATAAGAACTCAGAAGAAAATTACCGCAAGAATGTGTTCCAGACAAATCTTCAGTTCATCGTCAAGTTATCGAAGAGTAACTGTACCCACAACGTGGCGATGAACAAGTTTGGTGACATGGTTGGTCTCTGTGCCATGTAGTTATTATTGTGTTGGAATTTTGAATCGGGATGAACCACTGGAACCGGAAAGTTATCCAGTGTTAGTCTCTAATGCATAATGTTGTATTTCCAGAAGTATACGTTTAAATTTCTCACACAAGCATTAACATAACCTATGGTGCAGAGGTTAGTATACTCGTCTCGCAATCAAGCAGACATGGGTTCGAATTTTGAGCTTGG
>WNGS01000543.1:17909091-17921588 GCA_020271785.1 Procambarus virginalis | reverse complement strand
ATTATATTTGACAGTGGGTCACAAAGCTCCTCTTTGCATTCTTTCAGCACTCTGGCAAACACTTCACCGGCCCTGGGGATTTGTTTGGTTTGAGTTTTACTATTTGTTTAAGAACATCCTCCCTGGTAACTGCTAAACTCGTCAACCTGTCCTCGTCCCCACCCACATAGACTTGTTGGCTGAAGGCATATTGTTAAGTTCCTCTTTAGTAAATACAGATACAAATATTTATTAAAATACTACTCATCTCTTCATCACTATCTGTTATTTGACCTGTCTCAGTTTTTAATGGACCTATCCTTTCCCTAGTCTTAGTTCGATATAACTGAAAAAACCCTTTAGGATTTGTCTTTGCTTGCCCTGCTATACGAACTTCATAGTTTCTTTTTGCTTTCCTTATCTCTTTTTTAACATTTCTAACTAGTTGTACGAATTCCTGTTCTAAAGTGACCTCCCCATTTTTAATCCTTTTGTACCAAGCTCTCTTTTTACCTATAAGATTCTTCAAATTCTTTGTTATCCACTTTGGGTCATTAGTAATCGATCTATTCAATTTGTGTGGTATACTACGTTCCTGTGCTTTGTTTAGAATATTCTTAAATACGTTATAAATTGAATCTACATCGAAATCCCCATTTACATCACCTATCGCTGGGTTCATGTCTCGCTCCAAGACCGGCCCACCCCATATACCCAAGACTTTCCAATCAATTTGACCCAAAAAATTTCTTAGGCTATTAAAATCAGCTTTTCGAAAATCTGGCACTTTAACAGAATTTTCTCCTACAGGTCTATTCCATTCTATGCCAAATCTGATTTCTTTGTGATCACTGTTCCCTAGCTCACTCCCTATTTCGATGTCATTAATTTGTGTTTCCCTGTTAGTTAACACTAAATCTAAAATATTATTTTCCCGTGTTGGTTCCTTAATGTGTTGCGTAAGAAAGCAATCGTCAATTAATTCTAGAAAATCTTCTGCTTCACTATTCCCTGTTTTGTTCAACCAGTTTATTCCACTCAAATTAAAGTCACCCATGACATAAATACTGTTAGATCTAGATGCCCTAGATATTTCATCCCATAGATGCTTTGCTTCCATTCTGTCTAAATTTGGTGGCCTATATATAACTCCTATTATAATATTATTTGCTTTTTCGTTTAATTCTATCCAAATAGTTTCTGTGTGTGGCTCAGTTTTGATTCCCTCTTTGAGACTACATTTCAAATTGTCCCTAACGTATATGGCTACTCCACCTCCTCGTCTAATATATCTATCTGTGTGAAATAGTTTAAATCCATTTATTTGATATTCGGCTAATAGTTCTCTATTATCAACATTCATCCACGTTTCGGTAAGTGCAATAATATCTATTTTTTCTGTGCAGACAAGAGCATTTAATTCGTTAATTTTATTTCTTAGACTTCTACTGTTTGTGTAATATACCCTAAGTGAATTGTTATTTTGAGGCCCTTCTCTTTCCCTGATCATTTTGCCAATTCCTTTCTCCCGCAAACACACACTTTTATTACATCCTTCCTCCAAATCAATTCCCATACCTCTATCTACTAACAGTTTAAACCCAAACACCTCTAACCACTTCTTCCAACGAGTTTGCAACAGCAACAACCCCAGCTCTCGATAGATGCACCCCATCCCGAGCATACATTTCATTTCTTCCATAGAAGTGTTCCCAGTTGTCTATATAAGATATTGCATTAGATTTGCAATATCTTTCCAGCCTGCAATTGACACCAAGTGCCCTCGACATCCATTCATTTCCCACTCCCTTTCTTGGAATAATGCCACATATGATCGGGATTCCTCCCTTGCTCCTAACTAATTCTATTGCTGTCTTGAATTTCAGTATTAGTTCCTCACTTCTAACTCTCCCAACATCATTACCCCCTACACTAATACAAATAATGGGTTTGTTCCCATTTCCCGTCATAATATCTTTCATGTTACCAACAATATCACCAATTCCAGCTCCCGGATAGCAAACTCTTAATCTGTTCCCCCTATCTCTGGCACAAAACGTTCTGTCTAAATACCTCACCTGGGAATCTCCCACAACCAAAATTCGCTTCGGTACCTCCTTAACTTTCTGAGCACCCTGAGGGGGCCTGCGCTTCGCCGCTCATTGCTGATTTCTTTTCGGAGTGAACTGCTGGCTCACCACAGCACTCGTCCTCCAACACGGCAAATGAATTTGCTGTCTTTAGGCCGTCTGTAGGCGGCCTTGTCAAGGTCTTCTTAAGACCCCTGTCCCCAACGACTCTCCACGACGAGGTCTTGTTTATATTGGTCTTCTCCGTTTCTTCCCGACGTTTCAGCTGTCGTACCTCCTCTCGTAAGGAATCCATCTCTGCTCTCAGAGTTCCAACTAAGTTCACCAATTCCTTCAGTAATTCTTCCATTATTGAAACTTTAATTAACATAGAAAACAAAGCAAAAATAAAGACAATCCCTTGGCTATGTACAGTGCAAAGAAACAAGTCAAAACAATATAACATAAATGAATAATAGTGATGAAGTTACTCTACAATAATATAAATGCAATATGACAATAAGAGGTGCTGAGAATATGAGCGCTAGCTTAGAACCTCCACCGATAAACAGGACGTATATCAGTTAGTTGTTCACAGCTAAGAGCACAAGAATATTCTGAGGATGACGGCTGGAGCTAGCCCAGACGTCGACTTGGCTAGATGACGTGAGTGCAGGTGCATGTGTGCTGCTGGCGACACTAGCCAATCAGGAGCAGGCAGGCGGAGAATGGGTCATTTGCTCGTTGAAGACGGGTGGCGAGCCGGCTTGAAGGGGCTGAAGGGTGTTTGCAAGGTACGTTTTACTTCCTGGTCAAAGCGTTTTGTGCTACTGGTGGACGTATCTTGAATGTAGCATCTTGTACTTGTAATAATAACGTAACTTGGATAGGGAAGAGCAGGCTCAATCTCTCTTGAAAGAGATTATCGTCACAACTCTCCCCCGAAGCCTGCGGTTCTGGAAGAAGTTACGTCTGCAGGTGGTAGAGTGGTAGGTGGAGCTGCCTCTACCTCATGAACTCTGGAGAGGGCGTCGGCTATGATGTTGTCAGAATCCTTGATGTAGAAGATCTCCAGGTAGAAATCTTGTAGGTATAAAGCCCTTCGTAGAAGACGTTGATTATTGAATTGGGCTTGCTGCAAGATGCGTAATGTATTGTGGTCCGAGTAGATGGTGGTACACCGAGCACCTTGTAGGTATGGTGCAAAGTGCTGTAAATTCAGGACGATGGAGAGTAGCTCCTTCTCGATAGTGCTGTAATTTTTCTGGTGTGGTAGAACCTCCTCGCCTCGTTGTTGCATCATGATGCCCCCCGATGCCGGTACCACTGGCGTCGACATGCAGGAGAAAAGGCTTCGTGATATCTGGCGAGGCGAGAATGGGATTAGAACATGGTAAAGGAGCACCATTATTGTCCTGAAAATAATTATGAAGATCAGTTAGGATTTCCGAGTTGGAAAGCGCTGACTCAGTGTCAGTGCTTTCGGGAGGAGAAGCAGGGAAGGTCTCACTGTGGAGGTACGGACCTTTAAAGGTAGAATATGTTACTAACACAGTGGGAGGAGTACCGTTATATAGCTTCAGGAGGTTGACGTGGCACAACTTGGTCTTCCACCGCCTATCTGGAGTCTCTAGAACGTAGTTGTGGTTGTTTCTGCACTCCTTGATGCGGTAGGGTCCTGAAAACCTGTTTTGCACTAGAGAACCTGGGATAGGAAAATATGCCAACACGAAGTCTCCCGGTTTAAATTTCCTTACTTTGTTGTTCTGGTCGTAATGAGTCTTCATTCTCTCTTGGGCTTTCAATAGATTGTCCTTAGCAAAGTTATGTACCCTCTCTAGAATGTGTTGTAGGTTTTGAAGAAACTGGGGCACATTCTGATGCTCACTGAAGGTGGCATCACGTAGAGTCTTTGAAAGCTTTGAGAGGAGTTCGGCACTTACGTCCGTAGAGCATCTCTTAAGGAGATACTCCTAGAGACTCATTGGGAAGACTTCTGAAAATACACATTACGAGGTCAAGTTGTTTATCCCAATCCTTAGAGGTCTCATTGCAAAATTTCTTTAGGAGTGCTTTAATAGTCTGATGACTACGCTCAAGAGAACCCTGTGAAGCAGGGTGATAGGGGCTGGACAGTACCTGTGTGATGTTGAACTCTTCCAGTGTCCGCTTGAAGAGACCACTGGTGAAGTTGGGGCCACAGTCACTCTGAACCTCCCTTGGAAATCCATACTGGGTGAAGATCTTCAATAAGTGTTTCACCACAGTAGCAGCTGTAATGTTCTTTACTGGAACTGTTATGGGGAATCTGGTGGTAGGACACAGGATGGTTAGTATATATGCATTGCCAGAACTGGTCCGAGGTAAAGGACCAACACAGTCTATAATAAGTCTGTGGAAAGGTTCTGCAGGCACCTAGATGGGTGTCAGTGGTGCTCTGGGGATAGAGATGTTCGGTTTACCTGCCATCTGACATGTATGACACTGTTTGACGTACTGTTTGATGTTGTTAACCATACCTGGCCAGTAGTAGTCTTGTCGGATTCCGTGGTAGGTTTTGTTAAAACCGTAGTGTGAAAGTGCTCCGTGGGCCAGGTGTAGAATAGTGGGCCGCAGGCTGGTGGGAATCACTAGTTGTTCGACAATGGCCCAATCGTCATCCTCCTTCAGTTTACTGGGTCTGTATCTGCGGTAGAGCAACTCGTTCTCTATGAAGAACCCAGGGATACTGTCAGGTTGAGCCTCAGCCTGGAAGAATAATGGTGTTAAGGTAAGATCTTCCCTTTGTAACTTACGGAACTCCAACGTGGTAAAATTCGAGGGTAGTTTCAGAGGGTCTTGAGGGACAGCGGTTGCAGTAGAGTCAGCTGGTTGTGGTCGTGCAGCTTGTGCACGGGTGGTCACCAAAACCGGAGGAGAAACTTTATCACTCTCTTGAACCTTTGCTGGAACATACTCAAAGGTGGGATTATCCATTACAGAGGTACACACGTGGGGTTTGTCCATGATGATCAGCTTGGTCGGTTGCAGGTCTTCTGCCAAGTCGTTGCCCAGGAGAAGTTGCACTCCAGGCACGGGAAAAGGCTTTTCCCTGATGGCGACTTGTACTTCACCGGTCACGAAGGGACAATCCAGGTGGACTCTGGCGAGTGGATAAGGAGTGGTAGCAGTGAGGTTAGTGATGAAGACGGTTTCCCCGGTGTAGGCGATATTGGGCACAGCTGATTTCAATATTATTGATTAAAGAGCCGTTGTGTCCCTCAGGATCTTCAGTTTGAAACGTCCCTCTGAATCTGAACCGTTGGTAGAGACAGCTCCAGAATACAGGTGTTTACTGAAGAGAGAAAGATCATTAATATCAACACCAACATTCATCACAGGCTTACCAGGCTTAGAAGGAGTCTGTTTGGGTTTAGTGGATTCAGTATTACCTTTGTATTGAGACTTACCACATTTATCTATGATATGTCCATAGAGTCTACAATACTTACAGTACAATTGCGAGCTAGCTTGATCTGTACACACTTTCTCGTAACTGTACCAAGATTTCTTACTGGTAGGTGGTTCTGGTGTCAGCCGGTGGATGAGGCTGTAAGTGTCAGCCGACTTCGCACATTTTATGTAGTCGGTCTCTTCTTTATCTGCTAAATATAAACGGACGGGAGGAGGTACACGCCTCAAGAATTCTTCAACTAGCATGAGGTTGATGAGTTCTGCAAAGGTAGAGACATGTGCTGCTTCCAGCCATTTCATAAAATATCTCCTTTTGGTATATCTTGAGGTTATCTTGAGATGATTTCGGGGCTTTTAGTGTCCCCGCGGCCCGGTCCTCGACCAGGCCTCCACCCCCAGGAAGCAGCCCGTGACAGCTGACTAACACACAGGTACCTATTTTACTGCTAGGTAACAGGGGCATAGGGTGAAAGAAACTCTGCCCATTGTTTCTCGACGGCGCCCGGGATCGAACCCGGGACCACAGGATCACAGGATCATATTGGCAAATTCTAGAAAGGTGGTGGTACTTGCCTTAAGATAATCACGGAATTTTCGTCTGTAGCTTTCGGTGGAGAGAAGGTAGGCGTCCAACACTGCTTGCTTCAGGGTCTGGTAGTCATTCTCAGATGCCAAAGTACTGAGAGTGACTGCAGCTCTACCTGTGAGATGTACTCTGAGAAGGGTAGCCCATTGGTCGGCAGGCCAGCTAAGTTGATTAGCTAGGGTCTCAAAGGTGGTAAAAAAGACGTCGATCTCCGTCTCTACGAACGGTGGCATTAACTTACTTGCATGGGAGACATTGAAACTTACTGGAAGACTGGCGGTAGCTTGTTGGCGCTGATGTGGTGTGTAGTTTCCAACGCTAGTTCTTGTCGACAATTTCGAGAGCACGATCAGCTTGCTGCTTGTCATGCTCGCGCTGCATCACCAGGAGACGTTGTTTTGCTTCAAGCTGTACTCGCTCACGCTCACGGAGTAGTGCAGTCTCACGTTCTTTGAGCTGGAGAGCTTCTTTCGCCAGGGCCGTCTCTAGTTCGTGTTCTTCCTTCCTTATGGCGGCCTTTCGTTCCTTGAGGTCGGCCTCTCGTTCCTGTTGTTCCTTGAGTAGGGCCGCCTCTTTTTCCCTCATTTGTAGAGCTTCTTTTTGCTGTTCTCGCTCTATCTTTGCAAGTTCGGGCTTCAATTTCATCGCTGTCAGACCATGTTTATCTGTAATAAATAATTTTCGTGAGTTTCAGAGTCGATTTTCACTTCATCTAAAAGGTAATCCATGATCAGTTGTGTAGTCATTTTTGTTGGCTCCTTGGAGAACCTCTAGTTGATATTCGTGTGCAAGAGCTTGTAATTCGGTCCTCTTGGCACGACTTAAGTTCCCTATTTCACCTGCTGGATCGGTACGGAAAGCTTGAGACGAAACATGGTGAAAATTAGCAATAAATGTACACGAATATAGTTGTAATATGGTAAATGTCAGAAACAGGACACGTGGCAACTGGTACCTATCCTGTGGAATTGTTAACAATTAACGTTAATGATTAGTCATCAAAACGCGCAGGAAATCTTGTACCCGGTACTCAGTGTAAGAGACTAGGGCAAGAAATCCTACTAATAAACGAAACCGAGTTTTTAAAACAAATGAACATTTAATAGCTTGCAACTTTCAGTGAATGGTGAATTTTGACTTCAAGGACTTTTTCTTCATCAATCTGCTTAATGGAATTTTATTAATTTGTTTATTGTGGCATGGGTTGTTATCCCTAACGTGTAAGATCTTTCATTTGAGATATTAAAAAGCATTTGCCGGTCTTCTGACCACTTCTGGAGTTCAAGTTGATCTCTTTGTACGCTTAATGCTTAATTTGTAAGGCTTCTAAAAGATATTATCATTTCCGACTTTACCATAATTCTTTGTATCATCTGCAAATTTGTGATGTGGTTTATAATATTTTCGTATATGTCATGTTGTATATGAGAAAAATAGTTGGCCACAAAATTGACCCCTACGATACCCCACTTACCACATTTTCCAGATTTATTCCCATTAAGAACGACCCTTTAGTTTCTTTGTCCATTTTAGTACTATATCATTTATTCCATGTGCCTGTAATTTCCTTGCCAGTCTTTCATGTGGTACCATATGAAAGGCTTAGCAAAATCCATGAATACTACATACACCGGAAATCCTTTGTCTGAGTAGCTGGTTACCGGTTTCCAAAAATGGGAGCAGGTTTGTAAGGCAGGATCTATTTTATAACAAACCATGTTGCGTCGACTTTTACAAAATGTGTTTACTGAAAGAAGGTGAATGATTTCCTCCCTTTGGATTCTCTCCGTGAGCTTGCAGATATGTGAAATGAAGATGATCGAATGGTAGGTAGCTGATCGAGAGGTAACTAGTATCATTCTATTTCTTTTTCTTTTCTTTTTCTTTAGGCACATATATGTAATCGAGTTCTTTAATGAACTTCTTGAATTTTTCCATGATGACTCCATGCAATGTTCATCTATCAGCTGCCTCCAGAAGGTATTTTGCAGTTTCCTCTCTCATTCCTTGATAGTCTTCTCGATGGTGTCAAATGTGTTGTTATTCGACATGCTCCCTACTTCAACTGAACCTAACATCTTTTGCCAAACCTCGGTGTACCTGGTGTTACCTAACCTCAAAACTTTTGAAACGGGCTGTTTTGGAATTCATCACAAACTACCAAAGCCTAACCTCTAATGCAACCTATTGTTAGAGAAGTTTGTTTTTATTTTTGAAGGGGGGGGGGGGACAGGAATCAATTCGACCGCCATGGACTTCACCTTCGATACCAGGATCTTGGTTCAATATTGTATCATATTATTAGCATTGTTTGTTTTTGGTCATTGGTCAATAAACCAATGATGAAATGAATATATTAATTACTTATATGCAGCCCATTATATTTTTCTTAAGTTTTAAAATGAAATAGTCGCACACATATACTTTAAAAACTCCTCTCCTTTTTTGTTTTAAATTATGGTAAAATAGTGTAAACTAGGATAATATGTAATCAAATAGGGTAAATTATGGAATAATTTGTTTAATATCCGACAATATATTCTTACCTTAAATTTATAGCATTATTTTGAGGTTAGGTGAGTTATTAACCCACTTATTGATTTTATTAAAGAAAATTCGGTTATGTTAATGGTATGGATTTGGTGAATAATATCTCTTTCCTATGAATATGATGTAAAATGTAGTCCAGATCCATGTATATGAGGTTTTATTAGGGTTGCTTAGGTTGAATCGATGTAAAGACAAAATTTCAATAATAATAATAACACATTTCAAGATAACCAAGTAATAGAGGTTAGGTTGGGACTGTATAGTTGGTTGACTCTCTAGCTTCTAATTCCTCTGCCACTATCTTTGATAACTGTAGTTTAGTCTCTCCATCCTTCTGTTTATTTCTTTGTCTAACAACCTCTAGGTTAATCTCCTTCCTCTTTCTGTCTTGTCTCTTCTTCCGGCTCTCTACTCTGAGCTGCTAATCTGGCAACTTACAAATCAGTTTCTCATATCTCTATTTCACTCTGTCTAAGTTGAGCTTCTAACTCCGAGAGTTTGAATCTGGCAGGGTTCTATCTCGTTAGGGAAATAATCACAAACATCCTCATCTAACTACAATTTTGGCTTTAACCATACGATTGGCCACATCCAGCGCTAACACTTTACCCATATATGCTACAGCAGATTTATTGAAAGCTTGTATCCGATCAACAGAAACATAAAGTGGCATACCTTTCACGTGCTGCTTCATAGTATCACTTAATTATCACTTAAAGTAGAACAAAAATACAATATCAAAATCAGAACCTAATAAATGAGCAGCATGACTTCTGAGAGCAAGCACATATCACTCTTCTTGATTGTACAGCGTTATTAGTACAGAGCCGCTAAACCTCCTTAGAATATTCTTATACATCAGAAAAGACAACGTATTTGCATAGCTGGATGTACCATGGACGGCAAGTAAAATAAATATGCAGAGACAATAGACAACAATGAATTAATGTAGGCAGGCGCTTTTACTTCAAAACTAAGTAAAAACGGATAATCAGAACGACATTCGTGTGGATCAATGTATGACCTGGACAACATGATGAATGATCTAGAAAATGGCTATTAAAGTTTAACTCTGGTAAGTGTAAAGTAATGAGAATAGGTGAAGTGAGCAAGAATCCGAATTCAAGAAACCATCTGGGATGGCAAGAGTAGAGAAAAGAGAGAAGATCTGGAGTGGATATCACACCGAACCTGGTCCCCAGAAGTGCACATCCAAAGAATATTATCAGCGGTGTATGCTAGATTGGCAAACCTAAGAACTGCCTTTAGAAACCTGTGTAAGGAATTATTCAGAACCTTGTATACTACATATAACAGAACATCCTAGAGTATGCAGCTCCAGCCAGGAATCCATATATGTTAGAACTGAAGACAAAGTTAGAGACGATTAGAGACAAAAGGTGGGCCCACCAGACTAGTCCAGAGGTGAGAAAAAACAAGTTACCAGAAAAGGCTCAGGGAATTAAACCCTCACATCGCAGGAAAACAAAAGAGTTAGGAGATAGGAGAAAACATGATCACCACCAATAAAATTCTCAGAGGAATTGACAAGGTGGACATAGTCAAACTATTTAGCATGAGTGTAACACGAACAAGGGGACACACGTGGAAACTTAGTACTCCAATGAGGCACAGAGACATTCGAAATAATTTTTTTCCATGTCAGGGTAATTAAACCGAATACACTAGGTAGTGATGAGCTAGAGACAGACTCCATACCAGTTTCATATGTAGGTATGAAGAGCCCAATCGTCTCAAGAACCTGTGCATTGTATTAACAGTTCAGAGGCGGGACCAAAGAGCCGTAGCTCAAGCCCCGGAAGCACAGCTAGGTGAGTACAAGGCCGGTCGGCTGAGATGCTCACACAAACTCTCATCGTAACAAGCAGTTAACTAGTTGACAACTCGTCCATATTTAAACAAAACTTATATTATGATCGTGTGGTCCGACCTTTATATGGACACGTGTTATATATACTGATATCTTAGCGACATTTAACATATATTTTAGCACTTATTTCATGAATATACATTGAAACTAATGGATTATTGACATATTCATGTTCCATAATTATTATTTATTTATTCAGTTAAAACAGTGTATATTACTAATATGTATATATATAAGAGATTCTGAATACAAATAGACGATGTAAATGTTTTTGTCTGCAGAGAAACACTAGATAATATTAGAGTAACCACAATTTGGATGCATATAGAAAAGAAGGAACAATTAGGCGAATATCAATTAATGGATTAAAATAGTTTCACACGGATAAACAGATTTGTTGGAAAAGATGATATTATATGCCAGTGAAAATTTGAAATGTTATACCAAACAAGAATAAAACAGTGACATTCAGAAACTCTCTTTGTTAGAATTAATTAAAGTAATAACAATCTTATAATTGGAGATGTTTATAGGATATCAAACTTCTGACAGACTGGCGGTAAAGCATTTATGGGACTAAATAGGGCATCCATGTAAAACAGTGTCTTTGTTATGTGAATTTACATTCTCTCTCGCCTGTCTAAGCTCGATTATGTTGCCCTGCTTACTCGTCTGCTCCTCCTTCTACTCTTCGCCGTCGTGATGCTTTGCACCATAATGGGCTGCGCCTTAGTTCTGGTGCCTTTCGTTCGACTCCCATACTATAGGCTTGTATTTTGACACTGGCTTCCTGTCTCTCCAGGACCGCCGTGATCGCTACTGTCTTCGCTATCTTGCGCGGTCCTTGCAACATCCTTCCTCTCACCTCTGTCGTGCTTAAACTTTTACACCTCCTACGGTTCCTGTTCCTCTTCACCACCTCCCTCTTTCTGTCCGGTTATCTCACTTACAGGATTTCTTTCCGTTCACTGTTTCTAATATTTCTCCTCGTGTTGTTCCTTCTTTGGCCCCATGGAGAGTCCCCCTTCCGCAGTTTTGTACGTCCTTGACCCGCGTCACTAAAGCTTTTACTCCTCCTACGGTTCTAAAACGCCTTTTCCTTGAGCACTTTTCTTCTCACTCCCGCTCCGTTTCTGTCTTCACCAATGGGTCTAAGTCTGCGGACGGTGTTGGCTACTCTGTTGTTTTTTCCTGATCGCACTTATATGTGTCGCTTACCTCCGGAGACTAGCATCTTTACAACGGAGCTTTATGCTATTCTCTATGCTCTTCGTCTCCTGCTTTCTCGTTGTCAGTCTTCCTTTGTGGTTGTTGTTGACTCTCGTAGTGCCCTCATGGCTCTCGGGTCCTTTAATCCGGTTCATCCAGTAGTTGTCGAGATCCAGCATTGACCGTTTCTTGTTCACAGTAAATTTAAGTCGGTTGAGTTTTGTTGGTTGTTGTTGTTGTTGTTAAAGATTCGCTACCTGGAACAAAGTTCCAAGTAGCACGGGCAATGGTATGGCTATGGCTATGGTTCCCAGCCATATTGGTGTGTCTTTAAATGCGTGCGGATGCTGCCGCCAAGGAAGCTGTCCGCTCTAGTCCCATCTCTCGTAAAGGTATCCATATTCCGACTTTTACCCGGTTATCCATTCCTCCGTTCTTACCCGTTGGCAGCTTCTTGGTCGTCTGTTACTGGTAACAAACTACGGACTCTTAAATGTTGTGTTTCCTTTTGGCCGTCCTCCTACCACCGTAACCGGCGATGGGAAACAGCTCCGGCGAAGTTGCGTATTGGCCATACTCGTTATCCCATGGTCACTTGATGGAGCGCCGCCTGCTCCTTATTGTCCTATTGCATTGTCCCTCTTACGGTCATCATGTCCTTCTTAAATGTCCTGACTTCCAGGACGAGCGTGTGTCTTGCTTTCCGACCGCCCCTCGCGGTCACCAGTCCCTCGATAGAATTCTTGGATACTTTTGATAT
>WNGS01000543.1:17890035-17901452 GCA_020271785.1 Procambarus virginalis | reverse complement strand
CGTTCGCCTTATGCGTTTTGTTCTCATATTGGCATCCTTGGTGATATTTAGCGCCATCTGATTATTCCGCACATTTGATGGTGCTACATAGCCTTCCCGGTTTGGTGTCTTCTTTTGATAATACTTACTTACCTACTTTGTTATGTGAAACTTTAATTTTACTCATCTAAACTTGACTACCAAAACCAGTAATATACATGCATAACATTGGTTAGAATTAGTTAATAGTTGCTTCTTTAAACAATATATTAAGGAAGCAACATGTGAAAGTAATATTTAGAATTGGTGTTAAATAACAGGGAAACACAAATATATGATGTCGAAATACAGAGAGAACTAGGGAAGACTGACCACATGGAAATCAGATTTAATGTTAAAAGGAATACATATGTAAACAAAAATCTGTTAATTTGCCAGATTTCGGATATGCTGATTTTGATTATTTAAGGGGTTTCTTAGGATGAATAGTTTTGACAGACCAGCATGCAAACACACAATGTATCGGTCCTTATTTTTACCTTGTTACAAAGTTGTTACATCCTGTTATAAAGTTTGTATGACGTGTTTGAAAGTTGTTATACATTTCTAGATAGTTGTTACAACTTGTTAGAAGATGTTACAACTTGATCAAACGTTGTAGGTACGTTGTAGTTTCGTTGTGTGTTTGGCGGGTGAAACATAGGTGGAAGGCTGGTCTTGCCATCTGATGTGAACCTGGTGGTGGGTGATGTAACAAGGATTTAAAATATATATTAACATCATAACGTTGAAAAATATTCTTACTAAACTCCAGGAACGTAGTATACCTCATAAATTGAAAAAAAAAATTATTTATTTATTTAGATATACAAGAGTTCTTACATTCTTGTACAGCCACTAGTACGCGTAGCGTTTCGGGCAGGTCCTTAATCCTATGTTCCCTGGAATATGACCACGCGAAAATTCGTTTAACAACCAGGTACCCATTTACTGATGAGTTAAACAGAAGCTACAGTTTAGGATTTGCGCTCACGAAACACCAGGCAAGCGTCTTAACCACTATACCAAGGAGACTGCTAACATAGAAAGAATTATTCTATTATTGTTATTCTAAGATAGAATAACAATGACCCCAAATGAATAACTCTCGCCCTTAAGAACTTTATATATAAATATATACTTTTAAACAAAATGATTAAGAGCAGGGAAGTAAATCTCCATTTAGATTGTACAGTTAAATCTGGACATAAATTCACTTGAACATGCTCAGCGAAAGATGATAAAGTTTATCCAGAAATTTGAAAACTTCGAAACGCTGCGGGAGCCACAGCGAGGGTGACCCTGGCACGTAATTGTAAACAGCTGTTCTCTTCGCAAAATGTTTCCATCATGCCTAGGAAAGATTTATAGCTTAGGTACGTGATTCTGATGAGGATTTTTTTCCACTATGACCGTCAATATGGCTTTCAGGCCTAAATCGACTAATGTCGGGAAGCTGCCAATATCTTGGGAAAGGTTGCTTAGACCAAAAAATGCCACATGACCTAAATTGTTTACAAAATATTTTAACACTGCATTAAGTCACTTCTAAGATTTACATGTTTCATTTGTTTTACTGCAAATGAATTGCCTTTATTCATACTAAATAACGTTATGCCATATCGATGATATTTTGATTAGAGATGCCATTTGAAAAGATAATGAACAGAGTGTAACTGACGCCATCTGTCCACAAAGGAAAAATACAGAATATTAAAATAGTGTATCATGTATGCTGTAGAAGATATAAGTAAAAACATACGGGACTGATAAAAGCAGAAGAAAATTAACTGGAGGTTCAAAGACTTCTGATGATATTGATCTACATAGAACACTAGAAGAAGGAGGGGAAGTGGTTTATCATCTAGACTCCTATAATAAATATTACTTAAAAGCAGAATGAACAGAGAAAAATGAGAGCCCTGTTAAGGACAGTGTAACTATGAAAATTATGATGCAGAACATTTGGAAAAAAGCAGTCCACTACGCAAAATCTTGAGGGTGAATGGTGACAAACCCAGGAAAAAAGCACACGCGAAATGCCAGGTGAGAATCTTACCACTACACCACGGGGACTAATTTTGAATTGCTAATGGGTGTTACTTTTTATAATGCTTGTACAAAACTCCATATCAGCTTTGTATGGCACAAGCAATACATGAAACTTTAATTACCTTACTGAACTATGTTGGTGTGTCCAGCAGTTACGACAGTGTTCAAAGCATGAACCATTCCTTTGCATCAAGATCAGTGGCACGCACAAAAATTAGCAAAGTTCCATTGTCACCACACTATGTACGTAATATACCTGTTTGTGCATCCATGGATCAGAGCCGTCTTACCTCATAGGCCTCATGTCCTATGCCCGGGGGCCCCACGAGCATAGGACATGTTCATTGTGGAAGCAGAATGTTTAATTATTTTGGTTTTGTTGCAAGTACACTTATATAATACAAACCTACTTCACAGTATGGGACTAAATATTAAATATTTAAGGTATATATTTCCAGGTGAATAACCCTTTCAGCAGAAATGAAACGTAATGTTTTGAGTGGAGCACAGAAGTGGAGGAGAGCTGCAGAGGAGAATGCGGGAAGGGTGGAAACTATCAAGGGAAAGCGCCAAGCTTTTACGACTAGATAGCATCAGGAAGGGGTCAGGATAGGGAATTGGGATGGGACGGGAGCGGAGGGGGCAGGAATGGTACCCAACCGCTTGAACGGTCGGGGATTGAACGTCGATCTGCATGAAACGAGATGGTCACTCTACCGTCCAACCCAAGGTCAAAGAAAATTTGAAACTTCAAAAATTAACATCGTGGCTCAACACAGGTGCAACGACTGCCACTCAAATCAGATATATCATCTGATTCTTCTTCAGATTTCTTCAGATATATCATCCATATCAGCATCCCCACCTGCAATGTCAGCTACTAGTACTGTTCCTTTAGATATAGCATCCACATCCACATCCATTCCTGCAACCAATCATCCAGTTTAGCAGACATATCATCATTGCCCGTTGCTGCTGATGGTAACATTTTACAAGAAGAAATACCCAAATCTGTAACAGTTAAGGAGCTTGCAATCCAAGAGACAGATCCGGAGCCATGGAAACATTAATGATACAAATACAATAGATTACTGGATTCGTAGTGGGCCATCATCATGTCAGAATCATGATAGCAACCTTTCAAACTCACGCAGAGTGCATAAAATAGCTGGAGTAGAGAATATGAAGGTAAGGTATTTTTCAAACAATGCTTGACAAACGGGAACTGCGGAATCGCGAGTAAGTAGAACGTAAATGGTTACCCTATTCACCATCCCAAGCTCATTTGTACTGTTTTGTATGTCGACTATTGTCCAAGAAAGAATCTCCCTTTGCTACATTAGGGTTCGATAACTGGAAGCACAGCAATGTTATTGTAGTACATGAAAATGGAGAAGAAAATCGAAAGTGCATGGAAGCACTGTTTGATTTTGCATAAAAAAAACTGTAAGTGTAGATTTTTTATTACTTGAGGAACGTCTCTCAGAGCAGGAATATTGGCATAAAGTGTAGACACATGTGATTTCTATAATTTGCTGTCTTGACGCTAGAGGTTTGCCATTTCATTGAGAAAATCAGATTATTGGGTCAGCAAAAAATGACAACTATTTAGGTATACTAGAGCTGCTGAATGAATTTGTCCTTTCTTGGAAGAACATCTCAAAATGTATGGAAATCCTGGAAAAGGGAATCTGTTATATTTTATTTGCAAATATTTGTGAGTAATTTATTGAACTAATGGGACAACAGGTTCTTTGTACTATTCTTGAAGAAGTAAAAGGAGGCAAATTATTATTAAAGCTAACAAGGTCCTGTAATAAAAATATATGAACATCCTTGTTGCCACAACTGTTCTAGAGTCTATGAAAACCTATCTCCAGGAAACTAGAGAAAAATTTATAGTGAATATGAATTCAAAGCCAGGAGTATGTGTCTAGATACAGATTACAATGATGGGAAAATGGGAACTGAAACAAAGGGTGCATCTTAGTAGATATGATGGATCAGCAGAAAAGATACTTCTCAGCAAAACAGAAAAATTCAAGGAGGAAACTGCCGTACTTATTCTGGACACTAATCTTTAAACTGACAAATCATGCGAAGGCTTATTCACAGAATGGAAATCTGTTTTCTTTCTTCAGTGAGTTGAAAACCATTGATCCTTTAGTGACTTCAGTACCCCTCCTACAACACGGTCAAACGCCTGATGCACTAAAGAAAAAGTGTGAACGTTTGGCTAATATGTATCAAAAAGACATGAATTATAATGACTTTTTAAATGAATGTGACCATCTCAAGCACTACATGGCTCTTGATGAAAATTGTGAGACTCTACCTGCACTGAACAGAGAAATGATTTCGGACAATTAGAAATCTTTATTCCCGAATGTTGAAATTGTTCTCAGGGTGTTCATGTGCATGATGGTGACCAACTGTACAGGAGAACGTTCTTTTTCAAGCCTAAAACTTAAAAAAATTTGTTTCGAATCACAATGGGACAGCGTGAACTTGCTTTCACTCGTGTGCGTGGGAAATGACATCCTGAAGACCATTGACTTCAAGCCAATAATAAAGCAATTCTCTGAAAAGAAATGCAGCAAATGCCTGATTTAATAAGTTTGCAGTAATTTCATTCTGTGCCATCTAATCCGTGTAGCTTACTGAGCATTATTGTGTTTTTCAAGTCTTGTGTATTGCTCAAATGTTTATCATGTGGATTAGTTGCTGCACTTCAGCATGTTTTTCATAATTTAACACCAGTTTTTCTGAAGTGCCAATAAAATAAATATATATTTATTTTATCAACCATTTACTTTTAATTCCTGTGATTGGTTGTCTTACGGGCCCCAGCGCACTGGTTTGCCCCAGGGCTCATCATGCTGTTAAGACGGCCCTGCCATGGATAATTTTGACCATTGGAGGATATGAAATTTGCCTCTGGTGGTTCACATTATACAGTTCTAGCTCTGTTCCTGGCTGGACAACAGAAAAAAAGGCACAGAATGACTTGAACATACGATACGTGACAGTTTGTTTGGTAAGCGTCAGAAAAACAGTAGAAAACCAATTTATTTAAGCACTACCTGCTATTCATTCACTGAGTGGTTGCGACACTCGACATAATGCTAGGGTGAAATATGCAGCTCTAGCGTGGGTTATACATTATGCATATCTTCTTAAACACCTTGGAAGAGATGAACATCAGATTCTACAGCCCATCCTCCTGTTTTGGTAGTACTTATAGTAACGATGAGGACCATAATATATATAGCGACGTACAATGAAATTAAAAAGTAGAAATCAGAACTATTGAATTGGACAAACAGAAACACTATTTTAATTAGTGTTACTTTGACAAACTAAACTAACCTATCCTAACCTCCCTTGGCCTAATACACGATATCTGACCATTTATGGCATAGAAAATGACGAGTAGTACTTGGCAAGTCTTGTCATAGCACAGGAATGTAGTATACCATACAAATTGAATTTGTATGCTATACTTCATATATAAAGAACAACTTAAGATTGTGCCTTCAGTGGTACAAGTCTACATTGGTGGGGAAGAGGACAGTTTAGTAGTTACCAAGGAGGATGTTATTGAACTAATAGTAAAAGTCAAGCCAAACATATCACCAGGGCCGGATGAAGTGTTTTTCATGGTACTGAAAGAATGCAAAGAGGAACTTTGTGAATCATTGTCTACCGTATTTAATAAATCATAAAAGTCCGGCAGAGTGCGGGAGTCGTTGAAGATTGCTAATGTGGTAAAAATTTTCAAGAAAGGAGAGAGATCACTTGCTTCAAACTATAGCTGAAAGTCTATTGTGGGAAAATTTCTTGAATCGATAATTGCAAAAGTCCTTCGTATTCATTTTGGAAAACATAGATTAATTAATGATCCACAACATGGTTTTACAAACGGCCGTTCATGTTTAACAAATTTGCTAACATTCTATTCAACTTTGATTTCAGCAAAGTTTTTGATACAGTGCCACATGAAAGATTGATTAAAAATATAGAGACTTACGGTATTGTGGGTGCTATGTTAAGTTGGATTAGGGCATGGTTACACGAAAGGAAACAAAGAGTTAGTATAACTTGAGTTAAGCCAGAGAGGGAAAATGTTGTAAGTGGAGTGCCTCAAGGTTCTGGCCTAGGAACTCTGGAATTCATAATATATATAAATTATTTAGATTCAGATTTGAACAGCAATATCTGCAAACGATATTGCTTCTCGACGATACGAAAATCGGAAGGGAAATAAACACTGAAGAAGACTCACAATCACTTCAAGACCATCTAAATACAGACAAAATATATATTTACAATACTACTCACTGATCTCTTTGTCATTATCAGTTATCTGACCTGCAGGCAATGAGTCACAATAACGTGGCTGAAGTATGTTGACCAGACCACACACTAGAAGGTGAAGAGACGACTACGTTTCGGTCCGTCCTGGACCATTCTCAAGTCGATTGTGATGAGAGAAGTTGTTGTTATATATTCAGCTACTCGGAACAAGTTCCAAGCAGCACTAGGTATGGTGGGCCCGAAGTGGACTTACTTGGCACAGGAGCGGTGCTGTGTCTGATGAGAGAAGTTGTTTGTTGTTATTATAGATTTAGCTGCTCGGAACAAGTTCCAAGTAGCAGGGGCTATGGTGAGCCCGTAACTTACCTTGCACAGGAGCGGGGCAAGTAGCACAGGCTATGGTGAGCCCGTAGTGGACTTACCTGGCACGGGAGCGGTGGATGAGGGAAGATGATGAAGGCAATAAATAGGCACGAGAGAAGTGAGGAGCAAGGCAAAAGGTTCGAAAGGTAAGGTGTAGTAGAGGGGATAGTAGTAGGAATAAGAATTGCAGAAGGCCCATTGGCCCATACGAGGCAGCTCTTATTTATAACCACCGAATGAGAAGGGGATAGAAACGTCGTCGGCCCTTCACCTTCTAGTGTGTGGTCTGGTCAACAGTTATCTGACCTGTTTTTAATGGACCATCCTTTATCTAATTTTTGTTCGATGTTAGTTAAAAATAATCTTCGGGGATTTGACTTTGCTTGTCCTGCTATATGAACTTCATAGTTCCGTTTTACATTCTGTATCTCTCTTTTAACATTTTTAACTGGTTGGACGAGTTATTGCTGTAGAATGACTTTCCAATTGTCACTCCTTTCGTACAAAGCTTTATTTTTCCCCACAAGGTTTTTCAGAACCATAGTTATCCATTTCGATTCATTATTATTTGGTCTAATAAATTTGTATGGTATACTACGTTCCTCAGCTTTGCTTAGAACATTTTTACATAAGTTATATTTTGAATCCACATCATAATCCCTTGTTACGTGATCATAGCTAGGATGTCCGAGACGTTTCGCTCCATGACCGGCCCACCCGCTATGCACAGGTCCGTCCAATCTATTCCACCCAAGAAATTTTTTAGTCCCATAAAAGCAGGTTTTCAGATATGTAGCACTTTACCGGAATTCTCTCTTGCACATCTATTCCATTCTATTCTAAATGTGATTACAATGCGATCACTGTTCCCTAGCTAACTCCCTATATCGATGTCATTATGTTGTTCTCTATTAGTTAACACTAAGTCTAAAATATAATTTTCCTTCGTGGTTCCTTCATGCGTTCGTTGCTTAAGGAATCAATCAGCAACTAATCCCAACAAATCTTCTGCTTTGGTATTCCCTGTTTTACTTAACCAGTTTATTCCACTAAAATTAAGATCACTCATAACACAAATTCTGTTTGATTTAGATGCTCTAGACATTTCATCCCATATGTGCTTTGCTTCTATTCTGTTTGAGTTTGGTGACCAGTATATAAATCCAGATTTTTGGCTTTTTCGTTTAATTCTAAAGAAAGAGTTTCTGTGTGGTTCAATTTTGAGTCCTTCTTTGACAATACATTTTAAATATGACTACTACCCCCCTTCTCGTCGAATATGGTCATTTGTATAAAAGTTTAAATTTGCTTATTTTATATTGAGGTAAGAGTTCCCTAGTTTTCTATATTTGTCTATTTCTCGTTTATGGTAATAATATCATTGTTTCTGTGCCGACAAGAACATTTAAATCGTTTATTTTGTTTCTTAGACTCCTACTGCCCGTGTAATACACATTACGAGTATTGCTATTATCAGGCTCTTCTCAATCTCTGTTCCTTTTACAAATTATTTTCCCCAACAACTACAGTATTAGGGGGTAGAAACCAATTATTGTCAAGATGCAAGAGTAAGCGACATGGAACCACCGTCGTTAGCTTATATTGTGTCGCTGCTACATTAACTACAGACACTATCATAAGGAATGAAACCTCTTGCAATAGGCAACCTTCATATGGAATACTTTAATTAGGTTCCATCCTCAATTTAATTAGGCATGTGTGAATTAGGTAACCTTTCTATGAAGAGTCCACTCTGAAACATCATCAATTAGGCAGAAAGAAATTTTTAAAGCATATGTAAGCATATGTAAAAAAAATGAATTTGGGAAATTTTAGAAATTCATGTATTTATGTTTTCAAGAACCCGGATACAATTAATCCTTTAAGATACCTGCAGTTTTTTATGAGAGCTTTCCTGTTAATTCACAAAAAAATATTGTTTAATTTACATTAAACAAAACATATATAATAATAATAATATAACAAATATTCACCTATTAACCAAAAATCTAGAAAACTTATAAATGATGTTATAATTTAATGATGAAATTAGTGTCAGTTTTATAAGAAGCTAATAGTAGAGGATAAACTGCTGGTAACCTTGTCTTTACCAAGTATTTGCTCCAGCAACGAATCTGTTATGCTCCCTGAGGTTAAAACTCTAACATATTCACGAGAAAAAATTTCTTAAATAGCTAAAAATATTTCTTAACATTAATTTAACGGCGATAGTGTACATTATGGGAATATGACTTAACATCAATATGAAAGTTTTTTCACATATACCGACCTGCTGTAAATATTCCTTGACATCAGAGCAGACAAACATAATCATATGTCAAGTCACTACTCTGGACTGTAAATTGTATTGTTAGAAACAAAATGTTCAGCTCCATTGAAAATAATATTAAAGTATTTATTGGCGCATCTACCACTTATGACGTCATTCGACAACTTGACACTAATATTCCATAAGTTTAAAAATACTGGAAAAAGAAGAATAGTAATCAGAAAGCTCGCAAGCCGTCAATAAAACCTATGCTTCCTTTAACAGAAAATGCTAAGCATTGCATCGTCTTTGGCTGGCTTTCCTAAACACAGCAAACGGTAATAGGACCTTTAACAACATACGTGTAACTGAATTCAAATTTTCCTCACTTTGTTATATTATCATATAAATCTGTAACAATTATTATCAGTTAAATATTTAAACGAAATAATATCTCTCCAACTACCATTGTTATTTTAGTGTTTTTGTTGTAGTGTTTTGAATACATTAACTGATTACAGAAGTGTTTGAGGCAACACAGCCTGCTGACGTAACAGTGAGGAAGGGATATAAGTAGCACTGTCGTTAGTCAGAGTGAGAGACTCCAGGTGTGTCCGCAGGCAACACCATCCAAGTGCTCACTCTACCATCCCACATCCTCATCAGCGATCGACACTCTACCATCCCACACTCTCAGCAGCGGTCGACACTCAACTTCTAACCAAGGTAATATTAAAACAAAAATTGAAAATATTTTGAATAAAGTTATCAAGATATACAAAACCTTTGGAACTCATCTCACAACGAAAAGCAGCCTAGAACTGTCAGAATTGTTAACATGAGAAAGGAACTAAACTTACCTTCCATTTACGAAAGAATAGTTCTACTTAGTACTATGTTTTGCGCCAAAACTTTGAAGAATAATGGTCCCCCCAGCTCAATTGGATCTCAATTTATTCAAATTAAATTGAGATCCATTCTAAACAATTCTGACTGTTCCCTCAATCCGCCGCAAAAAGCTCCCTACAGTGTGTGGCTCAGTTGTTGTGCCTATAATCTTCAGAAACTGAATGTGTCTCTTAACCCTGATAAACCTGTTCACTATATTCCCCTTGGAAAGATGTGGAGGTTTCTCTGCATTATACCCCCATCAGTGTAAAACAAATGTATAACACTGACATTTTGAGATGTATAACATTAGAAGCTATTGACAGTCATCTTCAAATTCTCAAACCGACTGAATCCTATGCCTTTACTGATGGCTCTGTGCAGTTAGGCACTGGTAGAACAGGTTGTGCATGTGCAGTGTATAAAGGGAATGAAATGATCATGTCTAGTACACAGAGATTGAACAACTGGGCTAGCACGACACAGACCGAGCTAGTGGGCATTTATCTAGCCACTGAATACCTTAAGCTCAATGGTGGTGGAGTTATTTTCTGTGACTCTAAAAGTGCTCTGCAGTCCTTAAATAACCCATCACAATGTATGTCGGAAGTAGCTTGTAATATTAAATGGAATGTAATTTTTGCCAATAATAACTTTGTATAAAATTTGTGTGGATCCCATCCCATGTTGGAGTTGGAAACATGACTTCGTAGATCGATTGGCCAATGAGGCTTGCAGGAAAGAAACATTGATTATGACTTTGGACTATCTAATGCAGTTATTAGAAACATACAAATTAAAGAAATTAATTCAGATTTAGAAGAACTAAGAAATGCCCAGAGACCTGAAAGCTGCAGTATTAAAAGTTATGACAAGTTTTGTAATAATAGGTATTTGTATGGTCAGCATAGTAACCGAACCAGGCAATGTGATGTAGTCATTGCGCGAATTCGCCTTGGCTATAGACACATCTGGCAGGTTAGTGAGGCTGAGCCACTACCAGAATACTCAGATTGTAAACTCTGTGATAAACCTTTAATGCATTCACTAGAACACTACATTGATGAATGTGAAACCGTAAAGGACTTTAGACCTCCTGGCCTCTTGTACCACCAACTGTGTAACTATTTTATTGACTCAGGTGTTCTGGACGACATCCTAACAATTTACCCAAAATTGCTTGTCCATTTTAAAGAATGAAGAACAATTTTTATGTATATTACTTCTAAGCTGCATCACTTATGAACCCATCCCTGCCCTTGTGTGGCAGTGCACAGTAGAAAGTTGTTTTCACATATCCATATTAAACATTGATTGTAACCATGATATATATGTGCTTCAGCCTACAGTTTAGACCTATTGTCTTATGTATGACCCTCTGTCCTGCGTGACAGTGAATACTAGCATTATCCTCACTTTAATCAGACTATCAAAATCCTCAGATTAGGCAAAATTGTAATTAATTTGTGTCAATAAAGATGTTAATAATAATAATAACAGATATCACGAA
>WNGS01000543.1:17870223-17880245 GCA_020271785.1 Procambarus virginalis | reverse complement strand
GGCCGACACCTGACCAACCCAACCCTAGGGAAAGAATTAACCAGAGACAGGTAAAGCTTAGCTTAGAGGTCAAAGAGGATTAGCAGTCAGAGAAAAAGGATGAAAGATTAAAGAAAAGCCTCATGAACATGCAATAAATGAATATATAAATAAAAATTATAATGAGACACATTGTAAGCCTCTCTAACAATTACAGTTTTTTCTTAAACTGTTGTGCAATATTATAACTTAAAAATGGATCAAGTTTGTACATTCCAGTACTAACATTAAGAAGATTGGACACTGACTGATTAGAGCAGACTCATCAAATTCCGTTCCACGAAATCCCCACAATTGGTAATGCTTTTGCAATATTAACTGGATGGTGCAAAAAGCATTACAATTGTGGGATTTCGTGGAACGGAATTTGATGAGTCTGCTCTAATCAGTCAGTGTCCAAATCTTCTTAATGTTAGTACTGGAATGTACAAACTTGATCCATTTTTAAGTTATAATATTGCACAACAGTTTAAGAAAAACTGTAATTGTTAGAGAGCTTACAATGTCTCATTATAATTTTATATTTATATATTCATTTATTGCATGTTCATGAGGCTTTTCTTTAATCTTTCATCCTTTTTCTCTGACCGCTTAATCCTCTTTGACCATTCTAAGCTAAGCTTTACCTGTCTCTGGTTAATTCTTTCCCTAGGGTTGGTTGGTCAGGTGTCGGCCTATATATCCTCCCAATTCCCTTCTCCTCTTGTCAGTCTGGTTTGACAAAGGCTTTAACAAAGTCGAAACGTTACCTCCTTTCATTTTTCTCTGTGGATTTTCCGCATATATATGTATATATATACATGTATATGCAAACAAGCCTGAATGGTCCCCAGGACTAGATAAACTGAAAACTCACACCCCAGAAGTGACTCGAACCCATACTCCCAGGAGCAAAGCAACTGGTAACTACAGGGCGCCTTAATCCGCTTGACCATCACGACCGACATAAGGAAGTGATAGCCTGAGCTATATGAACCACTTCCCCGCCGGCACCTGGATGGTTATCTTGGGCATAGCATTTTATCAAATCACCTCATTTTTTGGGGCAACACGAGGAAACACAACCTCCTTTTGTTTGTGTTCCTCACGTGTTGCCCCAAAAATGAGGTGATTTGATAAAATGCTATGCCCAAGATAACCATCCAGGTGCCGGCGGGGAGTGGTTCATATAGCTCGGCTATCACTTCCTTATGTCCGGTCGTGATGGTCAAGCGGATTAAGGCGCCCTGTAGTTACCAGTTGCTTTGCTCCTGGGAGTATGGGTCGAGTCACTTCTGGGGTGTGAGTTTTCAGTTATATATGTATATATATATATGTATATATGTATATGTATATATGTATGTATATATATGTATGTATATATTGTATGTATATATTATGTATATAATATATTGTATATATAGGTATGTATATGTCGTACCTAGTAGCCAGAACTCACTTTTTGGCCTACTATGCAAGGCCCGATTTGCCTAATAAGCCAAGTTTTCCTGAATTAATATATTTTCTCTAATTTTTTCTTATGAAATGATAAACCTACCCATTTCATTATGTATGAGGTCAATTTTTATTTATTGGAGTTAAATTAACGTAGATATATGACCGAACCTAACCAACCCTACCTAACCTATCTTTATAGGTTAGGTTAGGTTAGGGAGCCGAAAAAGTTAGGTTAGGTTAGGTTAGGTAGGTTAGGTAGTCGAAAAACAATTAATTCATGAAAACTTGGCCTATTAGGCAAATCGGGCCTTGCATAGTAGGCCAAAAAGTGAGTTCTGGCTACTAGGTACGACATATATATATAAATGCATATTGGTATATTTGGTAGCAGTCTTTCCTGTAGACATATATTATTAAATATGACCGAAAAAGTAAGATTAATAATTCTAACACGAATTTTCTCTATTTCCTTATGTTTCTTTTTACTGGTGACGGTAAGAATGAAAAAATCAATTCTCCAAATTCATTTTTATTTCTAGTCTGACGCGACACTTGAGCGCGTTTCGTAAAACTTATTACATTTTCAAAGACTTTAGTTACACACACACAAAACAACTATAACTGAACAGAGTTTAAACAGCTTTTCTTTTTTATACCTGCATTTGGGTGAGGTGACATGTTACAATGGTTTGGGGTGAGGTGAGAACAAACACAGAACACGAAACAATGGGTATAAGCTAAAGGGAAGAATAGATCTGTAACTGCAGAAGGCCTATTGGCCTTCTGCAGGCAATGCAGGTATAAAAAAGAAAAGCTGTTTAAACTCTGTTCAGTTATAGTTGTTTTGTGTGTGTGTAACTAAAGTCTTTGAAAATGTAATAAGTTTTACGAAACGCGCTCAAGTGTCGCGTCAGACTAGAAATAAAATGAATTTTGGAGAATTGATTTTTCATTTACCGTCACCAGTAAAAGAAACATAAGGAAATAGAGAAAATTCGTGTTAGAATTATTAATCTTACTTTTTCGGTCATATATAATAATATAAATGCATATATATATATATATTATATATATATATATATATATATATATATATATATATATATATATATATATATATATATATATATTATATATATATATATGTGTTGTGTGTATATCACGAAAATAAACACGTGATTAAAAATGTGACAATGTCAGACCACGGAGGAAAAATGAAACAGGAATTTCCTTAAGTACTTTCGTATATTAATACATCTTCAGAAGGAGTGATTTTACAGATCGAGTGCTGGACATAAATAGGCAGGAGAGAAAGGTAAAGTGAGGTGAGGTACAATCGATTAAGTCACCCAAGAGATGGCACGGGCATGTAAAGGTAATTATAGCATACAATAGTAAATATATACAATGAATTAGTGAGACAAATGTGCTCCAATGATCCTCCAGGGGATCCAGTTCAAGGTTATGTTGAGTCCTTTGCCTTTAGCGACTGCTCCAAGATACAAAATGGTGGTAATTATTTCCACGTTATCTTTCCACTGTTTTTGTCCTAGTATTTGAAGTGCAGCTTTTGAGTCTGTGTGTATGATGGCATTTTGAGTGTTTTGTGCAATCACATATGCGAATGCCTGTTGTATGGCAAACAGCTCAGTTTGGGTTGATGATACTAGTCCTCCCAGTCTCCAATATGCCTGTATGCTGGCCGTGCAAAGAGCAGCGCCAGCACTTTCATATTCTGTGTCCACCGATCCGTCTGTGAAGATGTGGGTGGCTCCTACTTCTGCTATGCTATACATTTGCTCTTCTATTATGCGCCTTAGGATTGTCGGATCATAGGCAGCCTTTTTCATTGGGAGACTTTCTATTACTATTTTGAAAGTAGGCTCTTCCCACGGTGCAGCAGGAGTGTAATTTGGGTGTGGATGATCACCCTCTCTATCGAGAATCATGCTTTTTAAATGTAGTCTGTTTAGGACTTTTCCTGCTCTTGCAGCCCAAGAGTTTCCATTGTTTTGCCCTAGTCCAACCACCAAGGCCTGCCGTACTGGGATTGGATCAGAAGAAATAATTATTTTACTAATAATTGTAGCTGTCCTTTGAGATATTCTTTCCTGTAGAGAGGGCAAACCCGTCTCCAGTCTAAGTGTTTCAAGCTTGGTCCACATGGGGGCTCCCAGTGCGGCTCTCATTGCATTGTTTTGGGCAACTTCAAGCTTTTTCCACTGTTGGTGTGATAGATTTGTGAGTGCAGGTGCTGCATAATCGATCACTGATCTGACTGCCTGTACATAGTATGTGCGAAGGACTTGCAGATTGGCTCCTCCAGAGAGGGAGGTTAGCGACCTGAGGATTGCCGTCCTGGCCGCAGTTCGCTCTCTCAAGTAAGTGACCTCAGCATTAAAATTCATGTGTGTGTCCAGGATTATTCCTAGGTACTGATAGGTGTCCACCCATTCGATTGGTTGACCCTGTACTGTGAGTTGGATATTGGGCTTCGCTATTTTTATGGGCATGGCTTTTGACTTTGAGGGGTTGAGTTTGATCCCAATCTGTTTTGCCTCTTTACTGATGCAGTCTAAGCATTTGGGTGCAAGGCGCGCCGCATCCCTTCCTTTTATGATGATGACAAAGTCGTCCGCGTAGTTTAGCAGCCTACAGTGATGTGGAAGTTTCAACCTCATTATTCTTTCCATTAAACAGTTGAAGAGAAGAGGGCTGAGAATACCTCCTTGCGGTGTACCATTTTCATGTCTTTTGTACTCAGAAACTGTGCCATGAAGTTTTACTCTTGCTTCTCTGTTTATGAGACAGTTTTTGATCCAGGAGAGCAGGTTGCCTCTGACCTCTTTGTCAATGAGGCAGCAGAGAATAGCAGGGGCGCTAGCTAGTTCAAAGGCTTTTTCGAGGTCCAGGAATATCAGCATTCCTGGTCTGTCATTCAAGTGGGCTAACAGAGTTGTAATACATTCCACTGTGCCAACCCCTTTTCTATAGGCATACATATCATGGTGCAGTCTAGGCATTTTCCACTCCAGTCTGTTGAGTGCCATTCTGTCAGCCGTCTTGGCTGCACAGCTTTGGAGAGAAATGGGCCTGGGATTATCTGGATCTTTAGGTTTTGGGATCGGTACTATGTCTGCTCTATTCCAAGCTGAAGGTCTAGTTTGAGAGGTCCAGGCTAAATTTATTAACCTTAGGTATGCAGCGTCTCCCTCTGGGCCGAGGTTTCTAATCATTTTGTAGGTTATTTTGTCAGCTCCAGGGGATGTGTCCTTGGAGTTTTTCTTAGCCCGATTGAGCTCATCCAGTGTGAAGGGGGCATTAGTGTCAGAGACTTCTTCACATGCTGTAAGGATTCTGTGCCACCTTTCTTCCTCTAGTCCTGTCTGTACTGCTAATACATCTGGTGGAAGTTGATTGCTGGCTGCTCTCTCTGCAAACCTGGTTGCCAGTACTTCGGCTTCCTGTAGAGGATCCTTGGGGTGTGGGGCTTTAGGTGTTTTATTCCCTTTGGCCCGGTGGATTTGCTGCCACATCTCTCCAAGAGAGGTGTGTTCATTCAGGTGTGAACACCATTCCAGCCACTTTTGTTCTTTTATTAGTCTGGTCTCTCGATGCACATGTTCCTTGACCTCACAAAGTAAGGACCTGTTGCGGTCACTCGGATGCTTTTTGTATAGCTTTCTTGTTCTGTTGAGTCTATGGTTGAGTTCTTTGACAAACAACTTTGAGTTGTTACAATGTGGTTTGATTATATACCCGCACTGGGTCAGGTGATAAAACAATAAAGGTGAAAACATAGGGGATACATAGGGGATAAATGGGGTGAAACATATGAACATAAGAATAGAGGTAACCGCAGAAGGCCTATTGGCCCATACGAGGCAGCTGGCATCTACATACAAAGATTAATCCAGTGTAATTGGCCTGTTATGTTGAACATTGTCTTCTGTGTTGGCATCGTTATGTTCTGGTCTTGTCCTTACTCTCATTGTGGGAAGAGTAAATAGTTCCGTGATTTGGGTGTTCATGGTAGGTTGCTCCGTTCTTATGTGAATTGCTTCAAGAATTTGTAATCTTCTTGCATCTTGGGTTCTGTCTATTATGCATGTATTCTTGTTCAACATTTCTCTTGTTAGGGTGATGTCATGGGCTTGTCTCATGTGATTCCTAGGGGCACCGGATTGAAGATGGCATGTCAAACGCCTCGTCAGCTTGGTCGACGTCATACCTATATACTTAGATTGAAGGTTACATCCTTCGTGGGGGCAAGTGTACATGTATACAACGCTTGACTGCTGTAGAGGGTTCTCTGTCGGCTTCGGGCTGTTTTTGATAAGGAGTTCGGAAGTCTTCTTGGTTTTATAGAATATTGTCAGGTTTATGTTTTGGTTAGGAGTAGTGCTTTTTACTCCTTTACGGATTATTTCTTTCATTATTCTTTCCTCTTTTGTATGTTCACTGTGCATGGTTGATTTGTAATATAATTTTATTGGAGGTATTGTGGTTTCTGTTCTAGGTTCTGGATTATACCAACGGTCCAAGTGTCTTCTTATAGCAGCGTTTATTTCCGCGTTGCTATATCCATTGTTCACCAACACCTGAGTTACTCTTTCAAACTCTCTACTCACGTTGCTCCATTCAGAGCAGTGGGTAAGCGCTCGACGAATATAAGCATTGAGAACACTGGCTTTGTATCTTTGGGGGCACTCACTTCTACCGTTCAGGCATAATCCTATGTTGGTGGGCTTGGTATATACGTTGGTGCTTAAAGAGGTTCCTGTTTTTGTTATTAGTACATCCAAGAATGGCAGACTGTTATTTTCACTATTTTCATGTGTAAATCGGAGTACTGACACTCTCAGTAGAAAAGACATCTAGAGAGGTAGAGGTAGAGAGAGAGGAGAGGCGCCATAGAGGTAGTCCTCGAAGAAAAGCTGAACGACCTGAGGAGGATGGAGGGAAGAATAGGGGCCTTGGACGCCCACGATGCTTTGTACCTTCTCACAAGGTGCCTGGCTTTGCCCAGACTGACCTATTTCCTAAGGTGTGCTCCTTCCTTCGACAGCCCAAAATTAACAAAATATGACTCGCTCCTAAGGTCAATAACCGTGAAAGTGTTAATTAAACCTCTCCCTGCAAGATGACCAGTGGGACCAAGCAACACTCCCAGTTAGACTCCGGGGAATAGGTATTCGCAAGGCGACACAGTTAGCATTGCCGGCATTCTTATCCTCGACCAGTGCTACAGGTGAATTAGTTAAGGAAATACTACCGGAATACCTAAGAGACTCCATTGGGATTCATGATCCCAAATTCGCGGAAGGAGCCGGTCAGTGGGACACTCTTGTCAACTCTCACCCTCGACCAACTTTTCCAAATGTCTGCAACACAGTCCAAATGGGACAGCCCCATAGTGAAAAACATCGCCACATCATTGTTGGAGGCAGCTTCCAGGAAGGACAGAGCGCGTCTTCTAGCTGTGCAAGCGCCCCATGCCGGGACTTCCTGTTGGCAGTCCCTAATTCCGCCTTGGGCACCGCCTGGACCATCGGACCCTAAGTATTGGTGTTGCCCTGTGCCTTGCCGCCTCTATCTCCACCGAGCACCGGTGTATTTGCGGCCATGCACGGGCAGACCAATACGGCAGCCATGGGCTCATCTGTCGTAAGACACAGGGAAGATTGCCAGACACGAAGCAGTCAATGACATCATCAAGAGAAGTTTGGCTACAGCTGGGTGTCCAGCACAAAGGGAACCCCAGTTGTGCAGACCTGACAACAGCCAAAAACCCAGATGGAGTCACCCTGCAGCCGTGGAGGGAAGGTAAGCAGGTCGTGTGGGATTACACGGTGTGCATCTACATTGGCCGATACCTATCTACCTTACAGCACAGCAGAGGGAGGCGGAGCTGCCACCTTCAGGAGACCCAGAAATCTATCAAGTACAGGGACCTAGAACGTTATTACAGGTTCGTGCCGATAGGCTCTGAGACTGGGCGCCTGGGGTAAATGTGCACTTAAGTTCCTGAAGGAGGAGGGCGAGAACTCATTGGGAAGACTAGAGACCCAGAGCGACCAGTTTCATGTTCCAGCACCTGAGTGTTGCTGTTCAGAGGGGAAATGCGTGCTGTCTCTTGGGTACGCACCCGACCCTGAAGAGCTGGACGAGGTCTTCGAACACTGATTGGTATATTGTTATATTGTTATTAAGTGTGCGTTTTCTGTAAACTGTAGCATTGCAATAAAATCAAATAAAAATAAAATGTTAAAAAAATAACATGGGGGTGGTAGGAGAGGAAAAGATTAAAGTATTCAGTGAGATTCCACAAGGTCTTCTCTGAACACTATTGTTTTTCTTCTTCGAGGATGTGGGTCCTTCAATCAAACCAGTGGTGGTACCCCTATAATACACACACACACACACACACACACACACACACACACACACACACACACAACACACACACACACACACACATATATATATATATATATATATATATATATATATATATATATATATATATATATATACATATATTATATACGACATATATATATATATATATATATATATATATATATATATATATATATATATATATATATATATATATATATATATATGTCGTACCTAGTAGCCAGAACGCACTTCTCAGCCTACCCTATGCAAGGCCCGATTTGCCTAATAAGCCAAGTTTTCATGAATTAATTATTTTTCGACTACCTAACCTACCTAACCTAACCTAACCTAACTTTTTCGGCTACCTAATTTAACGTAACCTAACCTATAAAGGTAGGTTAGGGTAGGTTAGGTAGGGTTGGTTAGGTTCGGTCATATAACTACGTTAATTTTAACTCCAATAAAAAAAAATTGACTTCATACATAATGAAATGGATAGCTTTATCATTTCATAAGAAAAAAATTAGAGAAAATGTATTAATTCATGAAAACTTGGCTTATTAGGCAAATCGGGCCTTGCATAGTAGACCGAGTACGACGTTCTGGCTACTAGGTACGACATATATATATATATATATATATATAAACTGAAAAACTCACACCCCAGAAGTGACTCGAACCCATACTCCCAGGAGCAACGCAACTGGTATGTACAGGGATGCCTTAAACCACTTGACCATCACGACCGGACATAAGGAAGTGATAGCCTGAGCTATATGAACCACTTCCCCGCCGGCACCTGGATGGTTATCTTGGGCATAGCATTTTATCAAATCACCTCTTTTTTTTTTTTTGGGGCAACACGTGAGGAACACAAATGCAAACAAGCCTGAATGGTCCCCAGGACTAGATACAACTGAAAACTCACACCCCAGAAGTGACTCGAACCCATACTCCCAGGAGCAACGCAACTGGTATGTACAGGGATGCCTTAAACCACTTGACCATCACGACCGGACATAAGGAAGTGATAGCCTGAGCTATATGAACCACTTCCCCGCCGGCACCTGGATGGTTATCTTGGGCATAGCATTTTATCAAATCACCTCTTTTTTTTTGGGGGCAACACGTGAGGAACACAAATGCAAACAAGCCTGAATGGTCCCCAGGACTAGATACAACTGAAAACTTACACCCCAGAAGTGACTCGAACCCATACTTCCCAGGAGCAACGCAACTGGTATGTACAGGGATGCCTTAAACCACTTGACCATCACGACCGGACATAAGGAAGTGATAGCCTGAGCTATATGAACCATTCAGGCTTGTTTGCATTTGTGTTCCTCACGTGTTGCCCCCCCCAAAAAAAAGAGGTGATTTGATAAAATGCTATGCCCAAGATAACCATCCAGGTGCCGGCGGGGAAGTGGTTCATATAGCTCAGGCTATCACTTCCTTATGTCCGGTCGTGATGGTCAAGTGGTTTAAGGCATCCCTGTACATACCAGTTGCGTTGCTCCTGGGAGTATGGGTTCGAGTCACTTCTGGGGTGTGAGTTTTCAGTTGTATCTAGTCCTGGGGACCATTCAGGCTTGTTTGCATTTGTGTTCCTCACGTGTTGCCCCCCCCCAAAAAAAAAAAAAGAGGTGATTTGATAAAATGCTATGCCCAAGATAACCATCCAGGTGCCGGCGGGGAAGTGGTTCATATAGCTCAGGCTATCACTTCCTTATGTCCGGTCGTGATGGTCAAGTGGTTTAAGGCATCCCTGTACATACCAGTTGCGTTGCTCCTGGGAGTATGGGTTCGAGTCACTTCTGGGGTGTGAGTTTTCAGTTGTATCTAGTCCTGGGGACCATTCAGGCTTGTTTGCATTTGTGTTCCTCACGTGTTGCCCCCCCCCCCAAAAAAAAAAGGTGATTTGATAAAATGCTATGCCCAAGATAACCATCCAGGTGCCGGCGGGGAAGTGGTTCATATAGCTCAGGCTATCACTTCCTTATGTCCGGTCGTGATGGTCAAGTGGTTTAAGGCATCCCTGTACATACCAGTTGCGTTGCTCCTGGGAGTATGGGTTCGAGTCACTTCTGGGGTGTGAGTTTTCAGTTGTATCTAGTCCTGGGGACCATTCAGGCTTGTTT
>WNGS01000543.1:17781178-17816366 GCA_020271785.1 Procambarus virginalis | reverse complement strand
TCTTTTTGCTATGAAATATGTTCGCAATAAAAAGGCGCGCATTTTAAAACTAGTCCCGTAAAAATAGAGTAATAAATAGAATTTTAAATAATATTTTAAAATTTTGACCAAAAACGTATTTATAATCTTTCATGTGTTCTGACATCAAGTTTCATGTTACATCTTTCATTTTGGTATCAAATTGTGCGCACTTTAAAGGTGTTCATTTTGAAACGATCCCCAAGTCGATCGGATAAAAAATGAATTTTATACATATACGTTTGTATTGGACGCGAGCACAGTCCATGGCTCGAACTCAAGAGAAAAAAAGTGAACGCGAGTGGTGTCCATAGTGTGCGATAGTGACGTTATGTGTCTGTGAGTTAAGCGTATATGGCCAATACGCAGCCTTGCCAGAGCTGTTTCCCATTGCCGATAACGGTGGTAGGAGGAAGTCCACAGGGATACACTACCCTTAAGAGTACACAGTTTGTTACCAGTAACAGAAGACCAACAACTCTGCCAACGGGCAAGGATGGAGGAATGAATAACTGGGTTAAAATTTGGAATAATGAATACCTTTACGGAGATGGGACAAGTGCGGATAGCTTCCTTACCGGCAGCGCCCGCACGCTCATTTAAAGAGACACCAATATGGCTGGAAACCCAGCAAAACTCAACTGTCTTAAATCCACTGGAGATAAGAAAAGCCAATGTTGAATCTCGACAACCACTGGATGAACTGGATTAAAGGACTCTAGAGCCTTGAGGGCGCTGTGAGAGTCAACTACAACCACAAAGGAGAATTGACAGCGAGAAAACAGGAGACGAAGAGCATAGACAATCGCATAAAGTTCTGCCGTAAAGATGCTAGTCTCCGAAGGCAGGCGACACATATAGCTGTGGTCAGGAAAAACAACAGAGTAGCCTACACCGTCTGTAGACTGAGACCTGTCGGTGAAGATGGAAACTGAGTGGGAATGTGAAGAGAAGTGTTCATGGAAAAGGCGTTTCAGAACTGTAGGAAGGGTAAAAGCTTTGGTGATGTGGGTCAGGGATTTGAAATATTGAGGAAGGGGGACCAGCCATGGGGGCAAGGACGGAACAACACGAGGAAAAATATTAGTAATACTACCGAAAGAGAACGTTGCAGGTGAGAACTGGACAGAAAGAGGGAGGTGGTAAGGGGAAACAGGAACTACAAGGGGGAAAAAATCAAGGCACGACACAGACGACAGTGAGGGTGTTGTAAGGACTTCGCAAGGTAGCGAAGACAGTAGTGATCTCGGCGGTCCTGGAGAGACAGGAAGCCAGTGTCAACGTACAAGCTGCAGGTAGGAGTTGAACGAAAGGCTCCAGAAATGAGGCACACCCAGTATGGTACAAAGGGTCAAAACAGCGAAGGGTAGAAGGAGAAGCAGAAGAGTAAGCAGGGCAACCATAACCGAGTTTAGCCAGTATGAGAGAAGAATGCAAAGAGAGGAGCGTGCACCTATCTGCTCCCAAAAAGTATGTGACAGAACCTTAAGTAGGTTAAGTACCTTAGAGCATTCAACACGGAGGTAAGAGATGTGGGGTGACCACGACAAACATGTGTCAAAGATTAACCCCAAAAGCTTCGCGGAATCTATGTACACAAGGGGATGACCATAATGCAACAAAGAAGGACGAAGGACGACATGCTTTCGAGTAAAGGTCATAGCACAAGTCTTAGTGACAGGGAACTTGAAGCCATGATTGGTGGCCCAAGATGACACAGCATCAGTCGCAAGATGAAGTCGCCGTTGAAGGAGAGGCGAATCATCACCTCGACAGCAAAGAGTAAGATCGAAGACATAAAGAGCGGAGAAGATGCCGGAAGGAAGGGAGGAAAGAAGACCATTGAGGGCAACCAGAAAAGAATAATGCTCAGAACACTACCTTGGAGTACACAGTCGTATTGCCGAAAAGAGGCAGAGAGAGTGGTACCAAGTCTAACTCGAAAGGAACGACGAGAGAGAAAGCTTTGAAGAAAGAGAGGGAGATTACCACGAAGGCTAAAAAAACGAAGTTGGGACAGAATATGGTATCTCTAGGTTGTGTCATAAGCCTTTTCCAGGTCAAAAGGTCAAAAAGGACAGCAACAATGGAGGTCTTCGCAGCAAAAGCAGTACAAATATGGACCTCCAATTTCACCAGGATATCAGTCGTGCTGCGGCACTTGCGAAAACCAAATTGAGAAGGAGAGAGGTTGTGATGGTGTTCCAAGAACCACATCAGACGAACATTTACCATACGCTCAAAGAGTTTGCAGATGCAACTCGTGAGGGCAATAAGGCGAAAGTCCTTAGGGGATGTCCCGAGAGACCCCGGTTTCAGAATAGGAAGTAGAACAGCATCGAGCCAGTCCTCAGGGACTGACGACGACTTCCAGACCTGGTTATATAGACTCAGTAAATACTGAGACGTGCAAGGAGGGAGATGGCGAAGCATCTCATAATGAATGTCATCCGAGCCCGCTGCCGTAGAACCGCAGAGGGCCAGGGCAGACTGAAGTTTGGAGAGAGAGAGAGAAGGGATCGTTATAGCGAAGGCGGAGATGAGTGTGGAAACCTAATTCAAGAACGGGCTTACGAAGAAGGAATCATAGAGGAAGATGAGAACCAGAACTAACAGAAGAAAAGTGAGAACCCAGTTCGGTCGCGACCTGCACTGGGTCCGCCACAAGAGTACCACGGAGGTGAAGAACCGATGAGACATCTGGAACGAACTTACCCGAAATCTTGCGGATCTTCTTCCCGCGGCAGATGAGTATCGGACGTAATGGTGAAAACATAAGATTTCCAACTCTCACGCTTAGCTGTACGGATGGTCCTAAGGGCCACCGCACTTGCTTTCCGAAACAAAATAAAAGAATCAGCTGCCTGCCGGCATCGGTGTTTCTTCCAGGCTGCACACTTACAGCAGACAGCCCGAGCACAGTCTGCATTCCAGCAGGGAACGCACTTCCACGTGTCCCGGGAGGTAGAGCTAGCAATAGAACAGAGGGCAGTGTCGAACATGGTGTCATGAAAAAAGAGGAGGGCGCGAGGAAGAGGCAGAGAGGAGAGGTCAGAGAGAGTAGCACAGAGTGTGAATAGGTTCCAGTCAGCTTTGGCAAACTGCCACCTAGGGAAGGCAACCCGTCCTCGCAAATTTAATAAGTCAATATTGACTTATTAAATATGTGCATAGGTGACATACTTAACATAATAGTTTCCCTTGAAAATCTTCATAGAAAACACCGACCTTAGCTAACCTTGTTAGTATGTTAAGACAAGCATCTTATTGCTTCGTAATTACAATTATTACCTAACCTATACCTATAATAGATTAAGTAACAATTGTAATTACGAAGCTATAAGATGCTTATTTTAACATACTAACAAGGTTAGGTAAGGTCGGTGTTTTCTATGAAGATTTTCAAGAGATATTATTATGTTAAGTATGTCACCTATGCACGCAACTAATAAGTCAATATTGACTTATTAAATTTGCGAGGACGGGTTGAGGGAAGGAGAGGGAAGGGTGAAAAGAGAAAAAGGAAACAAGAATGGGGAAATTGGCCACTGTAATGGAGGTCATCAAGAACCTAACACGTGAGATCTAAGTAAAGAGACGACAAGCAGAGAGAAAGATCAAGACAGGAAAGGGTGCGAGTTTGAGAGTCCACATGAGTGGGCTCAATAGAATTCAGAAGAGACAGGGAAGAAGAGAGGACGAACGGTTCGAGAAGGCGGCCTCGGGTGTTTGTCAGAACCTCACCCCAGAGGGTATGTCGACAGTTGAAATCATCCAACAAGAGCACCGGCTCTGGCAAGGAGTCCAGGAGGTGCTTAAGATCAGGAAGGGAAAGCGGGACATTTGGGGGGAGATAAATGAAACAGACTGTATACCATTTACTCACAAAAACACGGGCAGCAGAACAATGGATAGGCGATGGAAACAGTAGGGGAACGAAGGGAATAGCACTACGAATCAAGAGAGCAGTAAAGTTATGGGCCGATGGGGGGGGGAGGAAAGGAATAACCACGAAAGTGATCAGGACGAACACCAAGCCTCGGTTCCTGGAGACAAACACAAAATGGTGAAAACTGTGTAATCATAAGTTGCAGTTCATGGAAGTTGGCATAACATCCACGAATATTCCATTGAAGAATAGATATTATTAAATAGAGAAAGAACAGCAACAGAGAACAATGAAGAAACAAAAGTAAAGAAGATAACAGCATATTAAATAAGCTCAAGACCAAGATCAGGATCAGCAAAATCAGGGTTTGGGGGCATGGGTAAACTTAGTAAGGATGGAGGAAAGGGAGCGGGAGGACAGACCAGAGGCAGAAGGACGGGGTCTGGAGGAGAGGGAGGGAACTGAGAGGGGCTGTCAAGGACAGCAGAAGGGGTGGATAGAAACTGGGGGATCGCACCTCAGCAAAGGCAGCAACCGAGAGGGAATCGGGGGCGAAAGAAACCTCCATATCAGGGACAGGGGGCCCGACCATCGAAATGGGAGGGGACAAAGCGATAGAGGCAGAGTTCGGGGGCGAGGAAGAAAGCGATGCCTTCTTATGGAAGGCGAGGAGGAAGGAGAGGAGCCAGGCTTACGTTTTTGACTTAGAGAGACAGATGTTCCAATAACTACGTACTTGGCGACTGACTCAAGGGTCTCAGCAGAAGAAAAATTGGAGTGAACAAGAAGAAGATTGCTTGAAGGATGATGGACATCAGCCTGGACAGACAGGCAGCATGGTGGGCCAAGAGATAGTGAGAAGGGACAGGAAGAAGGAACGGGGGAAGAAGGAAAAGAAGACACAAGAGACATGGCGGACAGGTTATCTTGAGGTTATCTTGAGATGATTTCGGGGCTTATTTTTTTATTTTAGTGTCCCCGCGGCCCGGTCCTCGACCAGGCCTTCACCCCCAGGAAGCAGCCCGTGACAGCTGACTAACACCCAGGTACCTATTTTACTGCTAGGTAACAGGGGCAGAGGGTGAAAGAAACTCTGCCCGTTGTTTCTTGCCGGCGCCTGGGATTGAACCCAGGACCACAGGATCACAAGTCCAGCGTGCTGTCCGCTCGGGCGACCGGCTCCCATGGCAGGGTAAAGGGAGAAACTCCAGAAGGAGAATCAGGAGGGAGACCTTCTGGGACAGGACGTAAAGGAACGGGGGAGGAGGTGGTGGGCGTGTTCGGGTCCAAGGCCTGGATACGGTTGTGGGACTAAGAAAGGTGGGTAGGACGAGGAGAGGTAGAATGCAACGCACGAGCATAAGATACACCAGTGAAAGGGGGGAGGCAAAATCTTACTGAAGCGACCATACGAGTCATAAATACTCATACTCCGCCCAAGTAAAACAGAAACAAGCAACACTTAGTGGGCCAGCCAGAGGCTTAGGGCCCGTGCAGGAATATCCCTGCAAAAAAAAAATCAATAAATATACGATAAATATGATGCAAATGAAAGGGAGGAGACTGCGGACTTGGTGTCTTGCCTGAGGAAAAGTCAAATGATCCCAGTGTTTCAAGTTGAGGACTGCTTCCTCAAGCTTGTAGTGGATACACGTGTGGGAGAAGGTAGGGTGGGCCTCACTGCAATTGAGGCAGCGAGCATGGGGAGATGTGGAATCTGTCTTAGAGTGGTTATCGTCCCCACACATGGGGTATAGAGAAACAAGACTTGTGCATTTGAGGACACCGTGCCCGAATTTCCAGCACTTATTACAAAGTCATAAAATCCACGGGGATGTACTCCTGAATGGAGTACCTAGCACCAGTAAGAATGACAGAGGGCGGAAGGGTCCTACAATCAAAGGTGATTTTCACAACTCGAAGGGGCTGACGGCGGCGACCACGAGGGGCTTCAGTGAACGTGTCCACCTGGAGGACAGGATGGCCTTGGGCTTCAAGGATATGTTTAATATCCTCATGGCAGTCTTTCAGGTCCCTAACACCAGTTGTAACATGTTGTGGGAGGAGAACAGTGCAAACACTGGCATTTAACCGAGCATTTTTGGAGACCTGAACAGGGGGTATCCCCACTGCAGGATGACATGGCTGAGCAGGTAGCTGCATCCGGTGAAGGAGCAGCGACGACACGTGTACCAAAACGGGTGGGGTTAAAAGTAACAGAGGCATCCACCGAGTCAACAAGGTGTTTATGGAGGGAGAAATCGTCAGGTGGAGTAGAATGCAGAGGGAGGACATCAAAGTATTTAGCCCACGAAGCTGGACCAAACAAGGCTTGGTACGTATTAGTATGAGAAGGGATCGCACGAGTGTGGCAGTGATGGGGACGGCGTTGAGAACTCCATAGAAACATTAGAAAGATTTTTTTAGTGTCACTGTAGTTGACAAATGAAATACTTTAGAGAGTGATGTAGTGGCGGCAGAGAGAGAGAGAAAAGGGTTAAAAGGCGCAGTAGTCACAATGAGAGACTGAGTCATGCCAAGGGACCAGGTAATCACCGCTGGGGACGTATGACTTGACCCAACCTCAGAGGAGGGAGGGGAGCCGGGGGAGTAGTCATGAGGGTCAAAGGAAGAGCTAGGTCTGGGCCCAATGTAGTGGGGGCTACAGAGCCTTGTCTTCCAACAGTCTGACTCGAGGGCTTGGTCGCCCACCCACAAGCCTGAGAAGTCATAAGAGGAACAGTATTCAGCGGCATGGAAACAAGAGTCAATACTTTCATTTACAAATGTGCCCCCGTACCCACTACAGAGCTGCAATTAGAGGATAGAACACCCAACAAGAAACATGTTGCCGGTTTTGCTGGGGCCCCCTTAGGTGTGCGTCGTGAGTATACGCCCCACAATCGCCACTATAAGAATCGTCAGTCCGTCGAGATCGGGTTCAGCGACGAAAGGAGGATTGACAATAAAAGGGTCCCCTCACTCGAGACGTTGGGTACTACAGTTCTACGGGTGAGAGAGTATGCCTCCAAAACACTCTGGCATCAAAACACAAGTAGTCCAAAAGAATAATCAAGATTGGCAAAAGGTTTCATACCTCTCACTGTATTTCCCATTTCTATACTTCCCTTCACCTATGCCTCTCCTTCCTCTTTACTCCCCCCCCCCAAAAAAAAAAAAGTTGGAGAAACAGGCAGGAGTAACTGATAGAGTGCTCCAGTGGATAAGGGAATACCTAAGCAATTAGAAGCAGAAAGTTACAGAGAGGGGTGAGACCTCAGTTTGACATGAAGTCACAAGCGGACTCCCACAGGGCTCTGTGCTCGGTCTTATCCTGTTTCTGATATACGTAAATGGTCTCCTAGAGGGTATAGACTCATTCCTCTCAATGTTTGCTTATCATGCCAAAATTATGAGAAGGATTAACACAGATGAGAACAGCTTGAGGCTTCAAGAAGACCTAGACAAACTGAAGGAATGGTCCAACAAATGGTTGTTAAAGTTTAACCCGAACAAATGTAATGTAATGAAGATAGATGTAGGAATCAGGAGGCCAGTTACAAGGTATCATTTAGGAGATGAAATTCTTCAAGAGTCAGAGAGAAGGACCTGGAGATTGATATCACACCAGACCTGTCCCCTGAAGTCCATCTCTAGAGGATAACATCAGCGGCTTATGCCAGGTTGGCCAACATAAGAACGGCCTTCAGAAACTTGTGTAAGGAATCATTCAGAACATTCTATACCACATATGTCAGACCAATCCTGGAGTATGCAGCATTAGCATGGAGCCCATATCTCGTCAAGCATAAGACTGAACTGGAGAAGGTTCAAAAGTTTGCCAGTGGACTATTACCCGAACTGAGGAGCATGTGCTACGAGGAGAGACTACGGGAATTAAACCTCACGTCGTTCGAAGACAGAAGAGTTACGGGAGACATGATCGCCATATTCAAGATTCTCAAAGAAATTGATAGGGTAGTTAAAGACAGATTATTTAACACAAAAAGGCACACGTACTAGGGGACACAAGTTGAAATTGAGTTATCAAATGAGCCATAGAAACATTAGAAAGATTTTTTTAAGTGTCAGAGTAGTTGACAAATGAAATACATTAGAAAGTGATGTAGTGGAGGCAAACTCCATAAACAGTTTTAAGTGTTGATATGATAGAGCCCAGTAGGCTCAGGAACCTGTACACCAGTTCATTAACAGATGAGAGGCAGGACCAAAGAGCCAGAGCTCAACCCCCGCAAGCACAGCTAGGTGAGTATAACTAGGTGAGCACACACACACACACACACACACACACACACACACACACACACACGGGGTGCCAAACGCAGGATGACAATCGAGGCCGGAACAAACTCAGAGGATGGGGTGGAACAGGAAGCCTGGATGAAGGGAGTATTCCAGCAAATGTGGGATGAATTCAGTGAAGGACTGAGGTTAATGAGGGAGACAGTTGCCAACCGGCAGGATGAACTAAGGGCAGCAAAGGAGGAGATAAGGTGCCTGAAGGAGACTTCTCCACAATTCCAGACACAAACCGTGCCTCAGGGAGACAGGAATGCTACTGTGGAGGGGACCTCAACACCTCAGGTCTCATTTGCTGAAATGATTAAAAAGAGCCCTGAAGCTAGGTCTGCAGTTAAGGAAGTTGCCATGGAAGTGGCCTCCTCTCAGGAAGCAGCTAGATGTACTAGCCGGCTGATAGAGAGAAAAAGAGCAGTAGTAGTGGCTGGCATTAAAGAGCAAACAGGGGCCAGGCCAAAGGAGCGGAGAGACAAGGACAAAAATATAGTTAAAGAGATCCTTAAAGAGGTAAGCTTGGAGGGAACTGTACAAAATGTTGAAAAGGTTTTCAGGCTTGGAAAGTACAACAAGGACAGAGACCGAATGATAAAGGTGGTATTCATGAGCGAAAACACGAAAGAGGAACTGTTAGAAAGGAAGTGCTGTCTAGCAAATGTAGAGAAGTTCAAAAAAGTATTCCTACAGAGGGATATGACAAGGAAGAGAGAAAGCAGGCAGCAGACGCGAGGAAGGAGCGCAGGGAGAGAGAAAGGAATCAGGGAGCCACAACCCCGATCCACACAATCCCAGAGGGGAGTGGGGAACCCTCCTCAAACAGTGCACTAGCCACAGGGAGTGCGACACCACCCCCACATTCTACCCAACAGACACCCTACCTGCCCCAACCCCTGTCAGCCTCCCACTAAGTACCCACCTAAGGCACCCTCCCCCACCCACCCCCCTCCTCCCACTCACCCCCCTCTCCCACTCATCCCCCTCCTCCACTCCCCCCTCCCCCCAGGACCACCCTTCTCCCCCATCCCCCAAGCCCTCCCTTCTCCCACATGCCCTCCAGTCTCTCCCACCCACAAGCCCTCCGTTCTCCCCTGCCCCCCTAAGCCCCCCCTCTCCCCCACCCACCCCACCTAAGCCTTCCCCTCTCCACCACTCCCAATACCCTCCCCTCTTCCTCACCCACCTCAGCCTTCCCTTTCCCCCCATGCCCACCCCCCTTTACTGCCCCCCCAACCCCCCCTTCTCCCCCATCCCCCCAACCTTCCTCCTCTCACCCCCCTCAACCCTCCCCCTCTCACCCACCCCCCCAACCCTCCCCTCTCACCCACCCCCCCTACCCTCCCCTCTCACCCCCCCCCCCTTCCCTCCCCCTCCCCTCACCCCCCCAAGCCCTTCCTCCTCCACCAGTCTCCCATACCAGATCCTCCAAGCTCCCGCTCACCCCAGACCCCACAGGTCCCCCCCAGAGAGAAGCAGAAGAGAGTCAGTTTCAGGGTAATGTACTCGAACATAGATGGGATCACAAGCAAGACAAGTGAACTAAGGGAAAGAACACAAGAAGTGAACCCAGATGTAATCGGACTCACTGAGACAAAACTCTCTGGAATCATAACGAATGCTGTGTTTCCCAGGAGTACACAGTAATAAGGAAAGAGAGGGAAGGTAGGGGAGGAGGCGGAGTGGCCCTACTCATGAGAAAGGAATGGAGTTTTAAGGAGATGGCTATCCCGGGCTGTGAGGGTTTCAGAGACTACATAGCAGGCACCATGACAATGGGAGGACCAAGGATAGTAGTAGCAGTAATATATAACCCTCCACCAAATGACAGAAGACCCAGTCAAGAGTATGAAAACAACAACATGGCAGTTAACACTATAATTGAGAGGGCAGCCTCTGCTGCCTGTAGAAATAGATCCCACCTGCTCATCATGGGGACTTCAATCACGGAAGGATTGATTGGGAGAACAAGGAACCGCATGGCGGCGAGGATACGTGGAGAGCCAAACTACTGGAGGTGGTGACTAGAAACTTCTTAACCCAGCATGTCAGAGAACCCACAAGGATGAGAGGAAATGACGAACCAGCGAGACTCGACCTGGTCTTCACCCTGAACGACTCTGACATAAGAGAAATCGGTTTTGAGGCCCCAGTAGGGATGAGCGACCACAGTGTATTGGAGTTTGAGTACCTGATTGAAGAAGGGTTATTGAACTCGAGGAGAGATACTGAAACCAAAAGGTTAGCATACCGAAAGGGAAACTATGAGGAGATAAGAAAATTCCTAACAGACATAGCATGGGAAACAGAGCTCAGGGAAAAGACGGCCCAAGATATGATGGACTACATCACGCAAAAGTGCAAGGAAGCAGCAAACAAGTTTGTCCCAGTCCAAAAGAAAACAGTGAAATGAAGATGAGAAACCCATGGTTTAATCAGAGATGTAGGCTAGCTAAGCAACAAAGTAAAAGGGCATGGAGAAACTATAGGAATAACAGGACACTGGAGAGCAGAGAAAGATACCAGAATGCCAGGAATGAATATGTCAGGATGAGAAGAGAGGCGGAAAGACAATACGAAAACGACATCGCAAGCAAGGCAAAGACTCAGCCTAAATTGCTGCATAGCCACATCAGGAGAAAAACAACAGTAAAGGAACAGGTTATGAAATTAAGGATAGGGGCAGAAGGATTCACTACAACGACAAGGAAGTATGTGAGGAACTGAATAAGAAATTCCAAGAGGTCTTCACCCTAGAACAAGGAGAAATCCCAGAGTTAAGAGAGGGATAGCTAACCAGGAACCACTGGAAGAGTTTGAGATTACAAGCGGGAAGTAAGAAAGTGTTTACTAGAGTTGGATGTGACAAAGGCTATAGGCCCAGATGGAATCTCCCTTGGATACTTAAGGAAGGAGCAGAAGAACTGTGCCTACCACTCTCCATAGTGTATAACAAATCTCTGGCAACAGGGGAACTGCCAGAAATTTGGAAAGCAGCTAATGTAGTCCCGATATACAAGAAAGGGGATAGACAGGAGGCACTGAATTACAGGCCAGTGTCCCTAACCTGCATACCATGCAAGCTGATGGAGAAGATTGTGCGAAGAAAGCTAGTGGAGCACCTGGAGCGAAGGAACTTTGTAACACAGCACCAACATGGATTCAGGGATGGCAGGTCCTGCCTCACAGGGTTACTTGAATTCTACGACCAGGCAAGAAAGAGAAGGGTGGGCAGACTGCATATTTTTGGATTGTCAGAAAGCCTTTGATACAGTGCCACACAAGAGGCTAGTGAAAAAGCTGGAGATGCAGGCTGGAGTGAAAGGGAAGGTACTCCGTTGGATACAGGAGTACCTAAGCAACAGGAGACAAAGAGTCAGTGTGAGGGGTGAGGTCTCAGATTGGCGAGACGTTACGAGTGGAGTCCCGCAGGGGTCAGTCCTTGGACCTATACTGTTTCTGATATATGTAAATGATCTCCCAGAGGGTATAGAATCGTTTCTCTCAATGTTTGCCGATGATGCAAAAATTATGAGGAGGATTGAAACTGAGGACGATAGTAGGAGGCTACAAGACGACCTAGACAGACTGAGTGAATGGTCCAACAAATGGCTGTTGAAGTTCAACCCGAGTAAATGCAAAGTAATGAAACTAGGCAGTGGAAACAGGAGGCCAGACACAGGATACAGAATAGGAGATGAAGTACTTAATGAAACGGACAGAGAGAAAGATCTAGGAGTTGATATCACACCAAACCTGTCTCCTGAAGCCCACATAAAAAGGATAACATCTGCGGCATATGCGAGGCTGGCTAACATCAGAACAGCGTTCAGGAACCTGTGTAAGGAATCATTCAGAATCTTGTACACCACATATGTAAGACCAATCCTGGAGTATGCAGCCCCAGCATGGAGCCCGTACCTTGTCAAGCACAAGACGAAGCTGGAAAAAGTCCAAAGGTATGCCACTAGACTAGTCCCAGAACTAAGAGCATGAGTTACGAGGAAAGGCTGCGGGAAATGCACCTTACGACACTGGAAGACAGAAGAGTAAGGGAGATATCACAACCTACAAAATCCTCAGAGGAATCGACCGGGTAGACAAGGACAAACTACTCTGACACTGACAAGTTCCTTCTAACGTCTCTGTGGCTCAGTGGGTACTCAGTTTCCACCTGTGTCCCCTTGTTCGCGTCCCCCCAGTGTTGAATAGTTTGTCCTTGTCTACCCGGTCGATTCCTCTGAGGATTTGTAGGTGTGATCATATCTCCCCTTACTCTTCTGTCTTCCAGTGTCGTAAGGTGCATTTCCCGCAGCCTTTCCTCGTAACTCATGCCTCTTAGTTCTGGGACTAGTCTAGTGGCATACCTTTGGACTTTTTCCAGCTTCGTCTTGTGCTTGACAAGGTACGGGCTCCATGCTGGGGCTGCATACTCCAGGATTGGTCTTACATATGTGGTGTACAAGATTCTGAATGATTCCTTACACAGGTTCCTGAACGCTGTTCTGATGTTAGCCAGCCTCGCATATGCCGCAGATGTTATCCTTTTTATGTGGGCTTCAGGAGACAGGTTTGGTGTGATATCAACTCCTAGATCTTTCTCTCTGTCCGTTTCATTAAGTACTTCATCTCCTATTCTGTATCCTGTGTCTGGCCTCCTGTTTCCACTGCCTAGTTTCATTACTTTGCATTTACTCGGGTTGAACTTCAACAGCCATTTGTTGGACCATTCACTCAGTCTGTCTAGGTCGTCTTGTAGCCTCCTACTATCGTCCTCAGTTTCAATCCTCCTCATAATTTTTGCATCATCGGCAAACATTGAGAGAAACGATTCTATACCCTCTGGGAGATCATTTACATATATCAGAAACAGTATAGGTCCAAGGACTGACCCCTGCGGGACTCCACTCGTAACGTCTCGCCAATCTGAGACCTCACCCCTCACACTGACTCTTTGTCTCCTGTTGCTTAGGTACTCCTGTATCCAACGGAGTACCTTCCCTTTCACTCCAGCCTGCATCTCCAGCTTTTTCACTAGCCTCTTGTGTGGCACTGTATCAAAGGCTTTCTGACAATCCAAAATATGCAGTCTGCCCACCCTTCTCTTTCTTGCCTTATTTTTGTTGCCTGGTCGTAGAATTCAAGTAACCCTGTGAGGCAGGACCTGCCATCCCTGAACCCATGTTGATGCTGTGTTACAAAGTTCCTTCGCTCCAGGTGTTCCACTAGCTTTCTTCGCACAATCTTCTCCATCAGCTTGCATGGTATGCAGGTTAGGGACACTGGCCTGTAATTCAGTGCCTCCTGTCTATCCCCTTTCTTGTATATCGGGACTACATTAGCTGCTTTCCAAATTTCTGGCAGTTCCCCTGTTGCCAGAGATTTGTTATACACTATGGAGAGTGGTAGGCACAGTTCTTCTGCTCCTTCCTTAAGTATCCAAGGAGAGATTCCATCTGGGCCTATAGCCTTTGTCACATCCAACTCTAGTAAACACTTTCTTACTTCCCCGCTTGTAATCTCAAACTCTTCCAGTGGTTCCTGGTTAGCTATCCCCTCTCTTAACTCTGGGATTTCTCCTTGTTCTAGGTGAAGACCTCTTGGAATTTCTTATTCAGTTCCTCACATACTTCCTTGTCGTTTGTAGTGAATCCTTCTGCCCCTATCCTTAATTTCATAACCTGTTCCTTTACTGTTGTTTTTCTCCTGATGTGGCTATGCAGCAATTTAGGCTGAGTCTTTGCCTTGCTTGCGATGTCGTTTTCGTATTGTCTTTCCGCCTCTCTTCTCATCCTGACATATTCATTCCTGGCATTCTGGTATCTTTCTCTGCTCTCCAGTGTCCTGTTATTCCTATAGTTTCTCCATGCCCTTTTACTTTGTTGCTTAGCTAGCCTACATCTCTGATTAAACCATGGGTTTCTCATCTTCATTTCACTGTTTTCCTTTTGGGCTGGGACAAACTTGTTTGCTGCTTCCTTGCACTTTTGCGTGATGTAGTCCATCATATCTTGGGCCGTCTTTTCCCTGAGCTCTGTTTCCCATGCTATGTCTGTTAGGAATTTTCTTATCTCCTCATAGTTTCCCTTTCGGTATGCTAACCTTTTGGTTTCAGTATCTCTCCTCGAGTTCAATAACCCTTCTTCAATCAGGTATTCAAACTCCAATACACTGTGGTCGCTCATCCCTACTGGGGCCTCAAAACCGATTTCTCTTATGTCAGAGTCGTTCAGGGTGAAGACCAGGTCGAGTCTCGCTGGTTCGTCATTTCCTCTCATCCTTGTGGGTTCTCTGACATGCTGGTTAAGAAGTTTCTAGTCACCACCCCAGTAGTTTGGCTCTCCACGTATCCTCGCCGCCATGCGGTTCCTTGTTCTCCCAATCAATCCTTCCGTGATTGAAGTCCCCATGATGAGCAGGTGNCCCCTCTCCTGTTTCCACTCCCAGTCCCCCCTTCCCCTTCACCCCATACCCCTCCCTGTCTCCCCTCCCTCCTCACTCCATATCCTCCCTGTCCTCCCTCCCTCCTTACCTCATACCATCCCTGTTCCCCGATCCTTTGATCCCCCCCACCCCCTTACCCAGAATCCTACGAGACCCTGTTAACCACCTCACAAATCTTCACACTCAAGGAACAGCTTCCTCCATCAGCAGAACGCTCACCAAGAAGGGGACAAGAGAATGAACACAAGAAAGTGTGCTTCAAGTCAATGTACACTAACATTGATGGGATTACAAATAGAACAAGTGAACTTGGAGAATGAGCACTAGAAGAACACCCAAACATAATAGCACTCGCAGAAACATAGCTAACGAAAACCATAACAAATGCAGTGTTTCTGCAGGATTACTATGTAGTGAGGAAAGAGAGGGAAGGAAGAGGTGGAGGTGTAGTAGCTCTGTTGATAAGAATAGACTTGAGTTTTGAGGAAATGATTATTAGGGCTGTGAAGGTTTCAGTGACTACATAACAGGTACCATAGCTATTGGAGGACAAAATCTTATATTAGTTGTTATATATAACCTCTACCAAATAAAAGAAGACCCAGAAAGGAATATGATAGAAACAACATGACTATCATTAATATAATAGAGAGCAGCTTCTGTCACTAGCGGGAATGGATCCAAGCTACTAATCATGGGAGACTTCAACCACGGGAAGATAGATTGAGAGAACAGAGACCCACATGGAGGACCAGACACATGGAGAGCTAAACTGCTGGATGTGGCAACAAGAAACTTGAAGAAGACAAACCAGCAATGCTTGATCTAATATTTACCCTGAAAGTGTGGGATATAAGATAAGATAAGTTGCAAACCCCCTTGGGAATGAGTGATGACAGTGTATTGATCTTTGAGTACCTGGAAGAGCTAGGAGTAATCTCCCCCTACCCCACTAAAAAGAACTAGAAAACAAAGGGCTGGCATACCGAAAGGGAAATTGTGAGATGGGATTGTTCCTAAGGGATATACCATGGGACATAGAACTCAGAACTAAGTCCGGACAATATATGATGGAATATTTACCTAAAAGTGTCATGAGGTAGTAAACAGGTTTATCCTGGCCCAAAAGGAAAAAACTTAGAGGCAAACGAAAAATCCGTGGTTTAATAGGGCATTATGGAAGCAAAGGAACTGAACAAAAGGTCATGGAGGAACTTCCGAAATAATAGAACACCAGAAAGAAGAGAGAGAGAGATACCAGAGAACCAGGAATGATTATATCAGTGTGAGAAGAGAAGCAGAGAAAAGGTATGAAAATGATATAGCTAATAAAGCCAAGACCGAACCAAAGCTGCTCCACAGTCACATGAGGAGAAAAACAACAGAGAAAGAACAGGTAATGAAACTTAGAACGGGAGAGGACAGGTGCACAGAGAATGACAAATAGGTGTATGAATAACTCTACAAAAGATTCCAGGAGGTCTTCACAATAGAACAAAGTGAAATCCCTGTGCTAGGGGAAGGTGGCAGTAAACCTGGCGGACTTGGAAAGGTTTGAAATTACCAGAGATGAGGTCAAGAGACATCTGTTGGGTCTGGACATGAGAAAGTCTGTTGGTCCGGACAGAATCTCACCAAGGGTATTGAAAGAGTGTGCAGAAAGCACTTTACTGGCCACTGTCCATAGTGTAGGTCAGGGGTCTCCAAACTATGGCCCGCGGGCCACATCCGGCCCGCCACATAATTTCATCCGGCCCGCCAAACAAATCCCTGTGTGGTGGCCTTGAAAAAATAATTATCGTACGAATGGCATCGCAGAATTATTCAAAACATTTTCCAAAATGAAGTATGTGAAATCTAACTATCGAGCAAATTTGTCTGATGATCACTTGAAATCAATTCTTACAATTGGCTCATCTAATCTGGAACCTGATTTTAATGAAATTTTGAAGTCAAAACGACAGTATCATTCGTCACACTAATTTGGTTGCATAAAACTAAAGGCAGGAATCTATTTAGTTTACCCTAATTTTTTCCAAAAAGATATGTTTTAATTTTTCCATGTTTATACTTTAATATTTGAGGAAATTAAATTACTGGCACTGATTTTTTTTTCATTTTTTATTCCTTCGGCCCGCATAAATATGGGAAATATATAATGTGGCTCTTACATTGAAAAGTTTGGAGACCCCTGGTGTAGGTCACTGGAGACGGGAGACCTACTAGACATAGCGAAGACAGCTAATGTAGTCTTTATATACAAAAAGGGTGACAGGCAAGTAAGTAATTATCAAAGAAAGCACCAAGCCAGGAAGGCTATGTAGCACCATCAAATGTTCGGAATAATCAGAGGGCACTAAATATCACCGAGGATGCCAATAAGAGAACAGAAACGCATAAGGCGAACGATATCAAAAGTATCCAATTCACCAAGAATTCTATGGAGTGCAACCGCGGGTGATGGTCGGAAAGCAAGACACGCTCGTCCTGGAAGCCAGAACATTCAACAAGGATATGCACAACTTTAAGAAGGACAATGCAGTTAGGACAATAAGGAGCAGGGCGGCGTTCCACTTTCGCGCCCTGGGCGTGTGCTCCACGTTTATGCAGGAACTACTACTGGTGGTGCGGGCGAGCGCTCGGCGACACTAAATGTGTATACTCGCTTCAGTTTTCTCACCTTAATTCTCGTGCTACATCGTTCGTTTTGGTATCATTGTGTTCGCAATAGAATTCCCTACAGGTGTATATGCATATCAAGTCCAAAAGCCAAGCGTGATTTCCCACAGCAGCGCCTAAAGTCGGCAAAAGTTATCCGTGAGCACACAAAATCAGTCAAATGTGTATACTCGTTTCAGTTTTCTCACCTTAATTCTCGTGCTACGTGGCTCGTTTTGGTATCATTGTGTTCGCAATTAAATTCCCTGCAGGTGTTGTATATGCATATATTGTCCAAAGGTCAAGGGTGACTCCCTTTAGCGATGCCTAAATTTAACCGTGAACTAGCACCATTTTTGCACATCAAAGCCAAATGCGTATACTCGTTCAGTTTGATAACATCAATTTTCGTGTTACGTCGTTCATTTTGGTATCAAATTGTTCGCAATAAAAAGGCGCGCATTTTAAAACTAGTCTCATAATAATAGAGCAATAAATAGAATTTCAACAAATATTTAAATTTTGGACACTCATCATCACAAAATTATTTATATCTTTCCAGTGTTCTGACATAAATATTCGTGTTACATCTTTCTTTTTGCTATGAAATTGTTCGCAATAAAAAGGCGCGCATTTTAAAACTAGTCCCGTAAAAATAGAGTAATAAATAGAATTTTAAATAATATTTTAAAATTTTGACCAAAAACGTATTTATAATCTTTCATGTGTTCTGACATCAAGTTTCATGTTACATCTTTCATTTTGGTATCAAATTGTGCGCACTTTAAAGGTGTTCATTTTGAAACTATCCCTAAGTCGATCGGATAAAAAATTAATTTTATACATATACGTTTGTATTGGACGCGAGCACAGTCCATGGCTCGAACTCAAGAGAAAAAAAGTGAACGCGAGTGGTGTCCATAGTGTGCGATAGTGACGTTATGTGTCTGTGAGTTAAGCGTATATGGCCAATACGCAGCCTTGCCAGAGCTGTTTCCCATTGCCGATAACGGTGGTAGGAGGAAGTCCACAGGGATACACTACCCTTAAGAGTACACAGTTTGTTACCAGTAACAGAAGACCAACAACTCTGCCAACGGGCAAGGATGGAGGAATGAATAACTGGGTAAAATTTGGAATAATGAATACCTTTACGGGAGATGGGACAAGTGCGGATAGCTTCCTTACCGGCAGCGCCCGCACGCTCATTTAAAGAGACACCAATATGGCTGGAAACCCAGCAAAACTCAACTGTCTTAAATCCACTGGAGATAAGAAACAGCCAATGTTGAATCTCGACAACCACTGGATGAACTGGATTAAAGGACTCTAGAGCCTTGAGGGCGCTGTGAGAGTCAACTACAACCACAAAGGAGAATTGACAGCGAGAAAACAGGAGACGAAGAGCATAGACAATAGCATAAAGTTCTGCCGTAAAGATGCTAGTCTCCGAAGGCAGGCGACACATATAGCTGTGGTCAGGAAAAACAACAGAGTAGCCTACACCGTCTGTAGACTGAGACCTGTCGGTGAAGATGGAAACTGAGTGGGAATGTGAAGAGAAGTGTTCATGGAAAAGGCGTTTCAGAACTGTAGGAAGGGTAAAAGCTTTGGTGATGTGGGTCAGGGATTTGAAATATTGAGGAAGGGGGACCAGCCATGGGGGCAAGGACGGAACAACACGAGGAAAAATATTAGTAATACTAACCGAAAGAGAACGTTGCAGGTGAGAACTGGACAGAAAGAGGGAGGGGTGGTAAGGGGAAACAGGAACTACAAGAGGGGGAAAAATCAAGGCACGACACAGACGACAGTGAGGGTGTTGTAAGGACTTCGCAAAGTAGCGAAGACAGTAGTGATCTCGGCGGTCCTGGAGAGACAGGAAGCCAGTGTCAACGTACAAGCTGCAGGTAGGAGTTGAACGAAAGGCTCCAGAAATGAGGCACAACCCAGTATGGTACAAAGGGTCAAAACAGCGAAGGGTAGAAGGAGAAGCAGAAGAGTAAGCAGGGCAACCATAATCGAGTTTAGCCAGTATGAGAGAAGAATGCAAAGAGAGGAGCGTGCACCTATCTGCTCCCAAAAAGTATGTGACAGAACCTTAAGTAGGTTAAGTACCTTAGAGCATTCAACACGGAGGTAAGAGATGTGGGGTGACCACGACAAACATGTGTCAAAGATTAACCCCAAAAGCTTCGCGGAATCTATGTACACAAGGGGATGACCATAAAGCAACAAAGAAGGACGAAGGACGACATGCTTTCGAGTAAAGGTCATAGCACAAGTCTTAGTGACAGGGAACTTGAAGCCATGATTGGTGGCCCAAGATGACACAGCATCAGTCGCAAGATGAAGTCGCCGTTGAAGGAGAGGCGAATCATCACCTCGACAGCAAAGAGTAAGATCGAAGACATAAAGAGCAGAGAAGATGCCAGAAGGAAGGGAGGAAAGAAGACCATTGAGGGCAACCAGAAAAAGAATAATGCTCAGAACACTACCTTGGAGTACACAGTCGTATTGCCGAAAAGAGGCAGAGAGAGTGGTACCAAGTCTAACTCGAAAGGAACGACGAGAGAGAAAGCTTTGAAGAAAGAGAGGGAGATTACCACGAAGGCTAAAAAAACGAAGTTGGGACAGAATATGGTATCTCTAGGTTGTGTCATAAGCCTTTTCCAGGTCAAAAGGTCAAAAAGGACAGCAACAATGGAGGTCTTCGCAGCAAAAGCAGTACAAATATGGACCTCCAATTTCACCAGGATATCAGTCGTGCTGCGGCACTTGCGAAAACCAAATTGAGAAGGAGAGAGGTTGTGATGGTGTTCCAAGAACCACATCAGACGAACATTTACCATACGCTCAAAGAGTTTGCAGATGCAACTCGTGAGGGCAATAAGGCGAAAGTCCTTAGGGGATGTCCCGAGAGACCCCGGTTTCAGAATAGGAAGTAGAACAGCATCGAGCCAGTCCTCAGGGACTGACGACGACTTCCAGACCTGGTTATATAGACTCAGTAAATACTGAGACGTGCAAGGAGGGAGATGGCGAAGCATCTCATAATGAATGTCATCCGAGCCCGCTGCCGTAGAACCGCAGAGGGCCAGGGCAGACTGAAGTTTGGAGAGAGAGAGAGAAGGGATCGTTATAGCGAAGGCGGAGATGAGTGTGGAAACCTAATTCAAGAACGGGCTTACGAAGAAGGAATCATAGAGGAAGATGAGAACCAGAACTAACAGAAGAAAAGTGAGAACCCAGTTCGGTCGCGACCTGCACTGGGTCCGCCACAAGAGTACCACGGAGGTGAAGAACCGATGAGACATCTGGAACGAACTTACCCGAAATCTTGCGGATCTTCTTCCCGCGGCAGATGAGTATCGGACGTAATGGTGAAAACATAAGATTTCCAACTCTCACGCTTAGCTGTACGGATGGTCCTAAGGGCCACCGCACTTGCTTTCCGAAACAAAATAAAAGAATCAGCTGCCTGCCGGCATCGGTGTTTCTCCAGGCTGCACACTTACAGCAGACAGCCCGAGCACAGTCTGCATTCCAGCAGGGAACGCACTTCCACGTGTCCCGGGAGGTAGAGCTAGCAATAGAACAGAGGGCAGTGTCGAACATGGTGTCATGAAAAAAGAGGAGGGCGCGAGGAAGAGGCAGAGAGGAGAGGTCAGAGAGAGTAGCACAGAGTGTGAATAGGTTCCAGTCAGCTTTGGCAAACTGCCACCTAGGGAAGGCAACCCGTCCTCGCAAATTTAATAAGTCAATATTGACTTATTAAATATGTGCATAGGTGACATACTTAACATAATAGTTTCCTTGAAAATCTTCATAGAAAACACCGACCTTAGCTAACCTTGTTAGTATGTTAAGACAAGCATCTTATTGCTTCGTAATTACAATTATTACCTAACTATACCTATAATAGATTAAGTAACAATTGTAATTACGAAGCTATAAGATGCTTATTTTAACATACTAACAAGGTTAGGTAAGGTCGGTGTTTTCTATGAAGATTTTCAAGAGATATTATTATGTTAAGTATGTCACCTATGCACGCAACTAATAAGTCAATATTGACTTATTAAATTTGCGAGGACGGGTTGAGGGAAGGAGAGGGAAGGGTGAAAAGAGAAAAAGGAAACAAGAATGGGGAAATTGGCCACTGTAATGGAGGTCATCAAGAACCTAACACGTGAGATCTAAGTAAAGAGACGACAAGCAGAGAGAAAGATCAAGACAGGAAAGGGTGCGAGTTTGAGAGTCCACATGAGTGGGCTCAATAGAATTCAGAAGAGACAGGGAAGAAGAGAGGACGAACGGTTCGAGAAGGCGGCCTCGGGTGTTTGTCAGAACCTCACCCCAGAGGGTATGTCGACAGTTGAAATCATCCAACAAGAGCACCGGCTCTGGCAAGGAGTCCAGGAGGTGCTTAAGATCAGGAAGGGAAAGCGGGACATTTGGGGGGAGATAATGAAACAGACTGTATACCATTTACTCACAAAAACACGGGCAGCAGAACAATGGATAGGCGATGGAAACAGTAGGGGAACGAAGGGAATAGCACTACGAATCAAGAGAGCAGTAAAGTTATGGGCCGATGGGGGGGGGAGGAAAGGAATAACCACGAAAGTGATCAGGACGAACACCAAGCCTCGGTTCCTGGAGACAAACACAAAATGGTGAAAACTGTGTAATCATAAGTTGCAGTTCATGGAAGTTGGCATAACATCCACGAATATTCCATTGAAGAATAGATATTATTAAATAGAGAAAGAACAGCAACAGAGAACAATGAAGAAACAAAAGTAAAGAAGATAACAGCATATTAAATAAGCTCAAGACCAAGATCAGGATCAGCAAAATCAGGGTTTGGGGGCATGGGTAAACTTAGTAAGGATGGAGGAAAGGGAGCGGGAGGACAGACCAGAGGCAGAAGGACGGGGTCTGGAGGAGAGGGAGGGAACTGAGAGGGGCTGTCAAGGACAGCAGAAGGGGTGGATAGAAAGGGGGATCGCACCTCAGCAAAGGCAGCAACCGAGAGGGAATCGGGGGCGAAAGAAACCTCCATATCAGGGACAGGGGGCCCGACCATCGAAATGGGAGGGGACAAAGCGATAGAGGCAGAGTTCGGGGGCGAGGAAGAAAGCGATGCCTTCTTATGGAAGGCGAGGAGGAAGGAGAGGAGCCAGGCTTACGTTTTTGACTTAGAGAGACAGATGTTCCAATAACTACGTACTTGGCGACTGACTCAAGGGTCTCAGCAGAAGAAAAATTGGAGTGAACAAGAAGAAGATTGCTTGAAGGATGATGGACATCAGCCTGGACAGACAGGCAGCATGGTGGGCCAAGAGATAGTGAGAAGGGACAGGAAGAAGGAACGGGGGAAGAAGGAAAAGAAGACACAGGAGACATGGCGGACAGGTTATCTTGAGTTATCTTGAGATGATTTCGGGGTTTATTTTTTTTTAGTGTCCCCGCGGCCCGGTCCTCGACCAGGCCTCCACCCCAGGAAGCAGCCCGTGACAGCTGACTAACAACCAGGTACCTATTTTACTGCTAGGTAACAGGGGCAGAGGGTGAAAGAAACTCTGCCCGTTGTTTCTTGCCGGCGCCTGGGATTGAACCCAGGACCACAGGATCACAAGTCCAGCGTGCTGTCCGCTCGGGCGACCGGCTCCCATGGCAGGGTAAAGGGAGAAACTCCAGAAGGAGAATCAGGAGGGAGACCTTCTGGGACAGGACGTAAAGGAACGGGGAAGGAGGTGGTGGGCGTGTTCGGGTCCAAGGCCTGGATACGGTGTGGGACTAAGAAAGGTGGGTAGGACGAGGAGAGGTAGAATGCAACGCACGAGCATAAGATACACCAGTGAAAGGGGGGAGGCAAAATCTTACTGAAGCGACCATACGAGTCATAAATACTCATACTCCGCCCAAGTAAAACAGAAACAAGCAACACTTAGTGGGGCAGCCAGAGGCTTAGGGCCCGTGCAGGAATATCCCTGCAAAAAAAAATCAAAAATATACGATAAATATGATGCAAATGAAAGGGGGGAGACGCGGACTTGGTGTCTTGCCTCAGGAAAAGTCAAATGATCCCAGTGTTTCAAGTTGAGGACTGCTTCCTCAGCTTGTAGTGGATACACGTGTGGGAGAAGGTAGGGTGGGCCTCACTGCAATTGAGGCAGCGAGCATGGGGAGATGTGGAATCTGTCTTAGAGTGGTTATCGTCCCCCACATGGGGTATAGAGAAACAAGACTTGTGCATTTGAGGACACCGTGCCCGAATTTCCAGCACTTATTACAAAGTCATAAAATCCACGGGGATGTACTCCTGAATGGAGTACCTAGCCAGTAAGAATGACAGAGGGCAGAAGGGTCCTACAATCAAAGGTGATTTTCACAACTCGAAGGGGCTGACGGCGGCGACCACGAGGGGCTTCAGTGAACGTGTCCACCTGGAGGACAGGATGGCCTTGGGCTTCAAGGATATGTTAATATCCTCATGGCAGTCTTTCAGGTCCCTAACACCAGTGTAACATGTTGTGGGAGGAGAACAGTGCAAACACTGGCATTTAACCGAGCATTTTTGGAGACCGAACAGGGGGTATCCCCAATGCAGGATGACATGGCTGAGCAGGTAGCTGCATCCGGTGAAGGAGCAGCGACGACACGTGTACCAAAACGGGGGGGTTAAAAGTAACAGAGCATCTACCGAGTCAACAAGGTGTTATGGAGGGAGAAATCGTCAGGTGCGTAGAATGCAGAGGGAGGACATCAAAGTATTTAGCCCACGAAGCTGGACCAAACAAGGCTTGGTACGTATTAGTATGAGAAGGGATCGCACGAGTGTGGCAGTGATGGGACGGCGTTGAGAACTCCATAGAAACATTAGAAAGATTTTTTTTGTGTTACTGTAGTTGACAAATGAAATACTTTAGAGAGTGATGTAGTGGCGGCAGAGAGAGAGAGAAAAGGGTTAAAAGGCGCAGTAGTCACAATGAGAGACTGAGTCATGCCAGGGACCAGGTAATCACCGCTGGGGACGTATGACTTGACCCAACCTCAGAGGAGGGAGGGAGCCGGGGGGAGTAGTCATGAGGGTCAAAGGAAGAGCTAGGTCTGGGCCCAATGTAGTGGGGGCTACAGAGCCTTGTCTTCCAACAGTCTGACTCGAGGGCTTGGTCGCCCACCCCACAAGCCTGAGAAGTCATAAGAGGAACAGTATTCAGCGGCATGGAAACAAGAGTCAATACTTCATTTACAAATGTGCCCCCGTACCCACTACAGAGCTGCAATTAGAGGATAGAACACCCAACAAGAAACATGTTGCTGGTTTTGCTGGGGCCCCTTAGGTGTGTGTCGTGAGTATACGCCCCACAATCGCCACTATAAGAACCGTCAGTCCGTCGAGATCGGGTTCAGCGACGAAAGGAGGATTGACAATAAAAGGGTCCCCTCACTCGAGACGTTGGGTACTACAGTTCTACGGGGTGAGAGAGTATGCCTCCAAACACCCGGGCATCAAAACACAAGTAGTCCAAAGAATAATCAAGATTGGCAAAAGTTTCATACCTCTCACTGTATTTCCCACTTCTATACTTCCCTTCACCTATGCCTCTCCTTCCTCTTTACTCCCCCCCCCCAAAAAAAAAAAAGTTGGAGAAACAGGCAGGAGTAACTGATAGAGTGCTCCAGTGGATAAGGGAATACCTAAGCAATTAGAAGCAGAAAGTTACAGAGAGGGGTGAGACCTCAGTTTGACATGAAGTCACAAGCGGACTCCCACAGGGCTCTGTGCTCGGTCTTATCCTGTTTCTGATATACGTAAATGGTCTCCTAGAGGGTATAGACTCATTCCTCTCAATGTTTGCTTATCATGCCAAAATTATGAGAAGGATTAACACAGATGAGAACAGCTTGAGGCTTCAAGAAGACCTAGACAAACTGAAGGAATGGTCCAACAAAGGTGTTAAAGTTTAACCCGAACAAATGTAATGTAATGAAGATATATGTAGGAATCAGGAGGCCGTTACAAGGTATCATTTAGGAGATGAAATTCTTCAAGAGTCAGAGAGAAGGACCTGGGGATTGATATCACACCAGACCTGTCCCCTGAAGTCCATCTCTAGAGATAACATCAGCGGCTTATGCCAGGTTGGCCAACATAATAGAACGGCCTTCAGAAACTTGTGTAAGGAATCATCAGAACATTCTATACCACATATGTCAGACCAATCCTGGAGTATGCAGCATTAGCATGGAGCCCATATCTCGTCAAGCATAAGACTGAACTGGAGAAGGTTCAAAGTTTGCCACTGGACTATTACCTGAACTGAGGAGCATGTGCTACGAGGAGAGACTACGGGAATTAAACCTCAGTCGTTCGAAGACAGAAGAGTTACGGGAGACATGATCGCCATATTCAAGATTCTCAAAGAAATTGATAGGGTAGTTAAAGACAGATTATTAACACAAAAAGGCACACGTACTAGGGGACACAAGTTGAAATTGAGTGATCAAATGAGCCATAGAAACATTAGAAGATTTGTTTAAGTGTCAGAGTAGTTGACAAATGAAATACATTAGAAAGTGATGTAGTGGAGGCAAACTCCATAACAGTTTAAGTATGATATGATAGAGCCCAGTAGGCTCAGGAACCTGTACACCAGTTCATTACAGATAGAGGCGGGACCAAAGAGCCAGAGCTCAACCCCCGCAAGCACACAGCTAGGTGAGTATAATTAGGTGAGCACAACACACACACACACACACAACACACACACACACCACACCACACGGGGTGCCAAACGCAGGATGACAATCGAGGCCGGAACAAACTCAGAGGTGGGTGGAACAGGAAGCCTGATGAAGGGAGTATTCAGCAAATGTGGGATGAATTCAGTGAAGGACTGAGGGTAATGAGGGAGACAGTTGCCAACCTGCAGATGAACTAAGGCAGCAAAGGAGGAGATAAGATGCCTGAAGGAGACTTTCTCACAATACCAGACACAAACCGTGCCTCAGGGAGACAGGAATGCTACTGTGGAGGGGACCTCAACACCTCAGCTCTCATTTGCTGAAATGATTAAAAGAGCCCTGAAGCTAGGTCTGCAGTTAAGGAAGTTGCCATGGAAGTGGCCTCCTCTCAGGAAGCAGCTAGATGTACTAGCCGGCTGATAGAGAGAAAAGAGCAGTAGTAGTGGCTGGCATTAAAGAGCAAACAGGGGCCAGGCCAAAGGAGCGGAGAGACAAGGACAAAAACATAGTTAAAGAGATCCTTAAAGAGGTAAGCATGGAGGGAACTGTACAAAATGTTGAAAAGGTTTCAGGCTTGGAAAGTACAACAAGGACAGAGACCGAATGATAAAGGTGGTATTCATGAGCGAAAACACGAAAGAGGAACTGTTAGAAAGGAAGTGCTGTCTAGCAAATGTAGAGAAGTTCAAAAAAGTATTCCTACAGAGGGATATGACAAGGGAAGAGAGAAAGCAGGCAGCAGACGCAGGAAGGAGCGCAGGGAGAGAGAAAGGAATCAGGGAGCCACAACCCCGATCCACACAATCCCAGAGGGGAGTGGGGAACCTCCTCAAACAGTGCACTAGCCACAGGGAGTGCGACACCACCCCCACATTCTACCCAACAGACACCCTACCTGCCCCAAACCCCTGTCAGCCCCCACTAAGTACCCACCTAAGCCCCCCCCCACCCACCCCCCTCCTCCCACTCACCCCCCTCCTCCCACTCATCCCCCTCCTCCCACTCCCCCCTCCCCAGGACCACCCTTCTCCCCCATCCCCAAGCCCTCCCTTCTCCCACATGCCCTCCAGTCTCTCCCACCCACAAGCCCTCCGTTCTCCCCTGCCCCCCTAAGCCCCCACTCTCCCCACCCACCTAAGCCTTCCCCTCTCCACCACTCCCAATACCCTCCCCTCTTCCTCACCCACCTCAGCCTTCCCTTTCCCCCAATGCCCACCCCCCTTTACTGCCCTCCCAAACCCCCCTTCTCCCCATCCCCCCAACCTTCCTCCCTCACCCCCCTCAACCCTCCCCCTCTCACCCACCCCCCAACCCTCCCCCTCTCACCCACCCCCCCTACCCTCCCCCTCTCACCCACCCTCCCTTCCCTCCCCCTCCCCTCCACCCCCCCAAGCCCTTCCTCCTCCACCAGTCTCCCCGTACCAGATCCTCCAGCTCCCGCTCACCCCAGACCCCACAGGTCCCCCCAGAGAGAAGCAGAAGAGAGTCAGTTTCAGGGTAATGTACTCGAACATAGATGGGATCACAAGCAAGACAAGTGAACTAAGGGAAAGAACACAAGAAGTGAACCCAGATGTAATCGGACTCACTGAGACAAAACTCTCTGGAATCATAACGAATGCTGTGTTTTCCCAGGAGTACACAGTAATAAGGAAAGAGAGGGAAGGTAGGGGAGGAGGCGGAGTGGCCCTACTCATGAGAAAGGAATGGAGTTTTAAGGAGATGGCTATCCCGGGCTGTGAGGGTTTCAGAGACTACATAGCAGGCACCATGACAATGGGAGGACCAAGGATAGTAGTAGCAGTAATATATAACCCTCCACCAAATGACAGAAGACCCAGTCAAGAGTATGAAAACAACAACATGGCAGTTAACACTATAATTGAGAGGGCAGCCTCTGCTGCCTGTAGAAATAGATCCCACCTGCTCATCATGGGGGACTTCAATCACGGAAGGATTGATTGGAGAACAAGGAACCGCATGGCGGCGAGGATACGTGGAGAGCCAAACTACTGGAGGTGGTGACTAGAAACTTCTTAACCCAGCATGTCAGAGAACCCACAAGGATGAGAGGAAATGACGAACCAGCGAGACTCGACCTGGTCTTCACCCTGAACGACTCTGACATAAGAGAAATCGGTTTTGAGGCCCCAGTAGGGATGAGCGACCACAGTGTATTGGAGTTTGAGTACCTGATTGAAGAAGGGTTGAACTCGAGGAGAGATACTGAAACCAAAAGGTTAGCATACCGAAAGGGAAACTATGAGGAGATAAGAAAATTCCTAACAGACATAGCATGGGAAACAGAGCTCAGGGAAAAGACGGCCCAAGATATGATGGACTACATCACGCAAAAGTGCAAGGAAGCAGCAAACAAGTTTGTCCCAGCCCAAAAGGAAAACAGTGAAATGAAGATGAGAAACCCATGGTTTAATCAGAGATGTAGGCTAGCTAAGCAACAAAGTAAAAGGGCATGGAGAAACTATAGGAATAACAGGACACTGGAGAGCAGAGAAAGATACCAGAATGCCAGGAATGAATATGTCAGATGAGAAGAGAGGCAGAAAGACAATACGAAAACGACATCGCAAGCAAGGCAAAGACTCAGCCTAAATTGCTGCATAGCCACATCAGGAGAAAAACAACAGTAAAGGAACAGGTTATGAAATTAAGGATAGGGGCAGAAGGATTCACTACAAACGACAAGGAAGTATGTGAGGAACTGAATAAGAAATTCCAAGAGGTCTTCACCTTAGAACAAGGAGAAATCCCAGAGTTAAGAGAGGGATAGCTAACCAGGAACCACTGGAAGAGTTTGAGATTACAAGCGGGAAGTAAAAAAGTGTTTACTAGAGTTGGATGTGACAAAGGCTATAGGCCCAGATGGAATCTCTCCTTGGATACTTAAGGAAGGAGCAGGAACTGTGCCTACCACTCTCCATAGTGTATAACAAATCTCTGGCAACAGGGGAACTGCCAGAATTTGGAAAGCAGCTAATGTAGTCCCGATATACAAGAAAGGGGATAGACAGGAGGCACTGAATTACAGGCCAGTGTCCCTAACCTGCATACCATGCAAGCTGATGGAGAAGATTGTGCGAAGAAAGCTAGTGGAGCACCTGGAGCGAAGAACTTTGTAACACAGCACCAACATGGATTCAGGGATGGCAGGTCCTGCCTCACAGGGTTACTTGAATTCTACGACCAGGCAAAAAACCAAGAAGGGGTGGGCAGACTGCATATTTTGGATTGTCAGAAAGCCTTTGATACAGTGCCACACAAGAGGCTAGTGAAAAAGCTGGAGATGCAGGCTGGAGTGAAAGGGAAGGTACTCCGTTGGATACAGGAGTACCTAAGCAACAGGAGACAAAGAGTCAGTGTGAGGGGTGAGGTCTCAGATTGGCGAGACGTTACGAGTGGAGTCCCGCAGGGGTCAGTCCTTGGACCTATACTGTTTCTGATATATGTAAATGATCTCCCAGAGGGTATAGAATCGTTTCTCTCAATGTTTGCCGATGATGCAAAAATTATGAGGAGGATTGAAACTGAGGACGATAGTAGGAGGCTACAAGACGACCTAGACAGACTGAGTGAATGGTCCAACAAATGGCTGTTGAAGTTCAACCCGAGTAAATGCAAAGTAATGAAACTAGGCAGTGGAAACAGGAGGCCAGACACAGGATACAGAATAGGAGATGAAGTACTTAATGAAACGGACAGAGAGAAAGATCTAGGAGNTGTAATAGTCATATTTCTTTTGAACTGCTAATCCATGCTAATCATTCATTAAATTGTGCATTATGTCTCAATTTTTCACTTCCTTGGATATACTGGACAGTACAAAAAGATAGGATAAAAATAAACCAGGAATATTTCTTTCATTATATTTTCATTTAAATAACTGCATTAATATTTTTACAGCTGACAGGATTTGTTTTACCATACAGGTGCATTATTTGTTAAAAAAAATTTGGTTTATCGTTACACAATGGTGCTACATAGCCTTCCCTGCTGGTGCCTTCTTTTAATACTTACTGATTAAAAAATAAATAATAAATACATTTTATTCAGAAAAAGTGCATACAGTTGATTTACAAACATAATGTTGGATCCCTTGGTTCCTTGATAATGTTGACATAATGTTAACATTATCAGTTGCTAATGATAACATAATGTTGGATCCCTGGGTCCCTTGATTTGTAGAGCACTTCTAGTTTGGTTACACACAGCCAAATTGTGTAACAGGAAGAGGTCTTGGACACAAATTTTTTCCATGCTAAATGTAGAGGAATCAGCTGAGTATTCCTCAAATAAAATAAGTTGACTCAGTTTATAGGTAAATAAAATAAGCATTTCTCAAATAAGTAGCTGCCTCACCTCACTGCCTTACTGCTACATAGCCTTCCCGGCATGGTGCCTTCTTTTGATAATTACTTGTTCCACACCCAAATTGTATAACAGGAAGAGGGCTTGGACCCCTACTTCCCTCTCTTTTTTAATAGTCTATATAGTCATAATTATAGCTTTAAGTATTCAGTGAATAAAGTTTTTTACATTTTTACCTTCTCCTTACCTAACATCATTTGTGCAGCATATTTTTATTTTATGTCTCACCCAGATTTAATTTCAAAATAAAACCAAATTAAATAAATTAGAAAAGGGTATGTATAGCTAAGGTACACCCTTACTACTAGGTGAACAGGAGCATTTGGTGATAGTAAATGATCCCATCAGGCAGGGCTCATCACCTTCTCTCATATTTCATGTTCACCAGTGTTTATTTACTTAATAACTACGGGTATAATATCTTGCTATATAAAAACTAATTCTACTATCATAAAAGACATATTTACTTTAAGTTTCAAGCAGAGAATGCATATATAACTAACACGAAGGACTCCTCTTCACGAGATTCGCCAACTAATAACCTTTTGTTATATTAAAATCGATTCCAGTGTTATGTAGTAGAGAAAAAATTGAGTTATATCCAGTTTACGTAAAGCTACGAGTGGTCGAAACCACACTTAAATCCCGGAATGAACTTACGAAAGTTTTTCCACTTAGTGTAGCTACTTGAATTCCGACGTATCCGCCACGAAGGCGCTAAGAAGGAAAACATTCTTAGCTAAGAGGAAAAACCTTCGTAAGTACCTTCCTGAATCCGGCCCCAGGCTTCCACCCCCAGGAAGCAGACTAACACCCAGGTACCTATTTTACTGCTAGGTAACATGGGCATGGGGTGAAAGAAACTCTGCCCATTGTTTCTCGCCGGCGCCCGGGACCACAGGATCACAAGTCCAGTGTGCCGTCCGCTCGGATGACCGGCTCCCCAATCTTATACCTCTGAATCATACTGAATCATACAGCACACCTCTGAATCTTTTCTAACTTCGTTTTGTGTTTAACTCGGTATGGACTCCAAGCTGGCGCTGCATACTCCAGGATTGGTCTTATATAAGCGGTATATAAGGTCCTGAACGATTCCTTGCACAAGTTTCTAAAGGCAGTTCTTATGCTGGCCAATCTAGCATATGCCACTGATGATATCATTTTGATGTTTGCTTCTGAGGACAGGTCCGGTGTGATATCAACCCCAGGTCTTTCTCTCTATTTGACTTGCAGGATATCACCTCCCAGATGGTACACTGTGCTCAGCTTTCTGCTCCCTACGTCTAATTTCATTACTTTCCTGAAATGAACTTTAGTAGCCATTTTTTAGACCATTCCACCAGTTTGTCCAGGTCGTCTTGTGGTTCCTGTCTATCTTCATCTGTCTGTCTTGATTCTTCTCGTAATTTTGCATCTTCAGCAAACATTTAGAGGAATGAGTCTGTACTCACTATAAGGTCATTTACATATATAGAAACAGGATAGGTCTAAGTACAGACCCCTGTGGAACCCCGCTGGTGACATCTCGCCACTCTGATGCCTTCCACCTCACCGTTACTCGATGTTTCCTGTTGTCTCTCAACTGTCACTCAATCAACTGTTACTAACTTCTAACTATTCCCCCACCCCCCACACACGCGCTCACACACACGCGCTCACACACACACACACACACAACACAAACAAAACAAACACACACACACACACACACACACACACACACACACACACACACACACACACACACACACACACACACACACACACACAGATGGGACAGGTAGCCTGGTGGATAGCACGCAGGATTCGTATTCTGTGGCGCGGGTTCGATTCCCGCACCCGGAAGAAACAATGGGCAAAGTTTCTTTCACCCTGAATGCCCCTGTTACCTAGCAGTAAATAGGTACCTGGGAGTTAGTCAGCTGTCACGGGCTGCTTCCTGGGGTGTGTGTGTGGGGTGTGAAAAAAAAAAAAGTAGTTAGTGTAGTTAGTAAACAGTTGATTGACAGTTGAGAGGCGGGCCGAAAGAGCAAAGCTCAACCCCCGTAAAATACAACTAAGTGAATACACACACACACACACACACACACACACACACACACACACACACACACACACACACACACACACACACACACCATAAAAGGAGGCTGATGCATAAGCTGGAGAAACAGGCAGGAGTAACTGGTAGGGCAATCATATTGATAGGGGAGAACCTAAGAAATAGGAAATAGAGAGTTAATGTGAGGGGTGGGACATCAGATTGGCGTGAAGTCACCAGTGGAGTCCCATAGGGCTTTATACTCGGACCTATCTTGTTTCTGATATACGTAAATGATATCCCAGAGGGTATAAACTCATTCCTCTTAATGTTTGCTGACGACGCCAAAATTATGAGAAGGATTAAGACAGAGGAGGATAGCTTCAGGCTTCAAGAAGACCTGGACATGCTGCAGGAATGGTCGAATAAATGGTTGTTAGAGTTTAACCCAAGCAAATGTAATGTAATGAAGGTAGGCATAGAGAGCAGGAGACCAGATACACGGTATCATTTGGGAGATGAAATACTTAAAGAGTTAGAGAGAGGGAATGACCTGGGGGTTGATATCATGCCAGACCTGTCTCCTGAAGCCTATATCAAGAGGATAACATCAGCGGCATATGCCAGGTTGGCTAACAAAAGAACGGCCTTTAGAAACTTGTGTAAGGAATCTTTCAGAACTTTGTATACCACATATGTCAGACCAATCCTGGAGAATGCGGCTCCAGCCCGTAGCAGCTGTCTAACTCCCAGGTACCTAGGTACCTGGGAGTTAGACAGCTAGGTACCTGCTAGGTAACAGGGGCATCAGGGTGAAAGAAACATTTTGCCCCAATTGTCTCTGCCTTTACCAGGGATTGAATCCGGAACCTCTGGACTACAAATCCGAAGCGCTGTCCACTCAGCTGTCAGGCGCCCATAACAAATGCTTCAACCACGGGAAGACAGATTGGGAGAACAGAGACCCTCATGGAGGACCAGACACATGGAGAGCTAAGCTGCTGGATGGGGCAACAAAAAACTTTCTAAGCCAGCACATCAAGGAACCGACAAGAATGAGAGGAGAGGATGAACCAGCCATGCTTGATCTGATATTTACCCTAAATGAGTAGGATATAGGAGAAGCTATGTTGGAAGCCCACTTGGGAATGAGTGATCACAGTGTATTGATCTTTGAGTACCTGGTATAGCTAGAAATTATTTCCCCCAAAAAAGAACCAGGAAACAAAGGGCTGGCGTACCGAAAGGGAAATTATGAGATGAGAAAATTTCCTAAGGGATATACCATGGGACACAGAACTCAGAATTAAGTCTGTACAAGACATGATGGACTATGTCACCCATAAGTGCCAGGTGGCAGTAAACAGGTTTATCCCGGTCCAAAAGGAAAAAAACCGAGAAGCAAAAGAAGAATCCATTGTTTAAATGGGCATGTATAGAAGCAAAGGAACTGAACAAAAGGGTGTGGAAGAATTTCCGAAATAACAGAACACCAAACAGTAGAGAGAGGTACCAGAGAACAAGGAACGAGTATGTTAGTGTGAGAAGAGAAGCTGAGAAAAACTATGGAAATAATATAGCTAATAAAGACAAGACTGAACCAAAGCTACTTCAAAGTCACATCAGGAGGAACACAACAGTGCAGGAACAGGTGATGAAACTTAAAACAGGTGAGGACAGGTACACAGAGAATGACAAAGAGATGTGTGAGGAACTCAACAAGAGGTTCCAGGAGGTCTTCACAATAGCACAAGGTGAGGTCACTGCGCTAGGAAAAGTGGCAGTAAACCAGGCGGCCTTGGAAGGGTTCGATATTTCAAGAGATGAGGTCAAAAGGCATCTGTTGGATTTGAATGTGAGAAAGGCTGTTGGCCCGGACGGAATCTCCCCATGGGCATTGAAAGAGTGTGCTGAAGCACTTTGCTTACCACTCTCCATTGTGTATAGTAGGTCACTGGAGACGGGAGACCTACCAGAAATATGGAAGACGGCTAATGTAGTCCCAATATATAAAAAAGGTGACAGACAGGAGACATTGAACTACAGGCCAGTGTCCTTAACTTGTATACCATGCAAAGTGACCGGAGAAGATCGTGAGAAAAAACCTAGTAACATATCTGGAAAGAAGGGACTTCATGACAACCCATCAACATGGGTTCAGGGAGGGTAAATCTTGCCCTACAGGCTGATAGAATTCTACGATCAGGTGACAAGAATAAGCACGAAAGAGAAGGATGGGCGGTCTGCATTTTCTTGGACTGTCGGAAAGCCTTTGACAAAGTACCCCATAAGATGCTGATACATAAGCCGGAGAAACAGGGCTGGAGTAACTGGTAGGGTGCTCCAGTGGATAAGGGAGCACCTATGCAATAGGAAGCAGAGAGTTACAGTGAGGGGTGAGACCTCAGATTGGCGTGAAGTCACTAGTGGAGTCCCTCAGGGCTCTATATTCGGAGCTATTCTGTTTCTGATATATATAAATGATCTCTCAAAGGATATAGACTCATTCTCTCAATGTTTGCTGGAAGGCAGCTAGAGGCTTCAAGAAGACCTGGACAAGCTGCAGGAATGGTCGACAAAATAGTTGTTAGAGTTTAACCCAAGCAAATGTAATGAAATGAAGATAGGTGTAAGGAGCAGGAGACCAGATAAACGGTATCGTTTGGGAGATGAAATACTTA
>WNGS01000543.1:17734704-17751240 GCA_020271785.1 Procambarus virginalis | reverse complement strand
GGCCCACAGTAGGCTTAGTCGTCAGGTTGCAGTTTAACGTGCAAAGCGACGCTGTATATTTGAACAGAGCAACGTCGGTAGTTTGGTACCATCAGTGGAGGTATTTGTCCGTCTGGGAATTTGCGGTGAGATTCTGGGTCGCGGTATTCTTTTTTTCAGTATTGTGAGATCAGTGTAATAGTTCACGGTGTGGGCGTGGACATACATGGGGTGCGGGTATTTGTTTTGGCTGATTATCTTGTTACATCTAAGGGCCAATTTTTGTCTGGTGTGTTGCCATTGACCTCGGTGGGCGGGAGAACAGCACATGACAAGTATTTTTGTTTTCGTCGTCGTCTTCGTCGTCGGTCGCAAGGCCGTTCCCGTCGACGTCGGTGGCGGCTCTGGAGAACCTTTGGTGTTGGTTGTGGGAGTTCCGGGTGGTCCGTTGTCGTCTTTGGATGTGGTGTCTTCGTTGGCAGGGGTGGCCAGGGTGGGTGGCGTCTCTATTACCGGACTGGTTGTGGGGCCTGTTGCAGAGTCGGACGCCGGGTCGGCCGCAGGTGAAGCTGGGAGAAGGTCGCCTGGTACCGTCACCGTCGGAAGTCCATTTGCGGTGAGCAGCCTGTTGATGGTGTGGACGTACAGAGTGACATCGATACCCACCAATTTGTCGGCGAGGTGTAGAAGTACCGGTAGGAGGGTGTTGTTGGTGGTAACTGCAGGCTTGGGTCGTGGTTGTGAGGGCTGTGGAAGTGAACTGGACCAAGCAGCGGTGAGGTAGCAGCAGCTTCCCCAGTGTTCTCGGGCAAGGCCGGGAAAGCGAACGTAGGCGGGTTGGCTAGCTGAGTTGAGGTGGTGCTTGCCGTCATCTTTTTTATTTCCTCCTGCCGGTGGAGACAGTCAGGTGAAACTGCAGTGTGCGGGCCATTGCAGAGTAGGCAGCGTCGGTGGGAGGATGTGCAGGCTGTGTAGTGATGCTCCTGGGCGCAGATACTGCATTTCTACACTTGATCGGTGCACTTTCTGGTGTAGTGGGAGTACCGGTAACACTTGAAGCACTAGCGGAGCTCAATGTATCGTTCCTTGGTCACGTGGGCAGGTGGAATAGTAATTCCGACGCACTTAAGGTGTTCTTTGGCGTGGGTCGCTTCGATGACCGTGCTGAAGGTCACTTTCAGTGTGGGTCTGCGGGTGGGACGAATCAGGCGCGTGTGCGCTTTTATGGACACGGATGCCGTGTTCAAACGTGACATACGTTCGGACGCCGGTCTAGTTAAATATTAATTTACTGGTTATCTTGAGATAATTTCGGGGCTTAGCGTTCCCGCGGCCCGGTCCTCGACCAGGCCTCCTTTTTGTTACAACCCCCCAGGAAGCAGCCCGTTGCAGCTATCTAACTCCCAGGTACCTATTTACTGCTAGGTAACAGAGGCATCAGGGTGAAAGAAACATTTTGCCCATTTGTCTCCGCCTCCACCGGGGATCGAACCCGGAACCTCAGGACTACAAATCCGAAGTGTTGTCCACTCAGCTGTTAGGCGCCCTAGTCCATTTCATCTACTTAATCATTTGTTTCGAACTGTTAAGCAGATCTAAGCTAGTAGTAAGATAGTAATCAAGATAGTAGTTTTAGTAAAATCATTTTAAGACAGATGGATCAATACTATTAACAATTCTTATTTAAAATGTAGAACATTAAACAGGACCATTGGAAGGCATGGTACGCTATGGGTTGTCAGATGCACGATAAGGCATCAGTCATTTCTCTGTCTTAGAATATTATAAACCCAAATTCTCACAATGGTTGGCAAAATAGATTTATAATTACATGCAAGTGTTTTGGTGTACTCAACTAATAGGAACATCATAAACTTTACAATTAACCTGAGGGGTAAACAGCATGGCCGTCGCCGCCATTTTAAAGACGGCGTAAGCTACCTACATTATTTGTATTACATTAGTCCAACATACACTGGGAAACTCAACATAGTTGGCCTTAATCCGCCATCAAGTATTTATAATCAATCTAGAGCCCTGGTAACATCTCTCAGGTTCAGTAATTCAATATTACTATTAATTAGTAATTCCTATTTTCTTGGAGGTGGTCATCCCGACCTCAGGTTACGGTGCTTAAGCTGCTTAAAACACATCTCACACTCAGTGTGTCTTTACATATAACCATTCAACACTACACTAAGAATATATGTGGATGTTTTTAATATAATATAATACTAGGTACAATAAGGCAATGCCTAACAGCTTTATTCTCTTAATTCCTACTTCTACTTATAATAGAAAGTTACGAGTTCGTTATTCTTATAACTGGGAATAACGGATTCGTAACAGACTGCTTATCAGTATCACAGCATCAATGAATTACTGCATCTCAGTATCATACAATCAAGGAACAATTTAATTTCAGTATCATTGCATCCTTGATTTTCTTCGTCTAAGTATAGGAGCATCAATGAATATCTGCACCTCAGTAATCGTCAATAAATTCATCTCATTATATCAGCATCATGCAACACCTGCGTCTCAGTATCTCAACATCAATAAATAACTATTTCAGTATCACAGTATCAATGAATGACCATCTCAGTATTACTACATCAATTAATAACCATCTCAAAACTACATAAACATAATTAATAACTGCATCTCAGTACAACAGTATAAATAAATAACTGCAACTCTAACTGAATTAATAACTACATCAATGAATAACTTTGTCACTAAGTGAATCAATAATAGCATCAATGGATAACTGCATCTCAGTTTCACAGCATCAATGAATAACTGCAGCTCGGTACAATAAAATCATTGAAAGTCTGTATCTCAGTATATCACTATGAATGAAAAGCTGCATCTCTGTTTCACAATACCCCATGAATGACTGCATCTTAGTATCACAGCATCAATGAATGACCATCTCCGTGTTACAGCATCAATGACTTCATCTCTGTGGGCAGAACATCATCAATGCTACATCTCGCTATAACAGCGCTAATAATTGACCATCTCAATATCACAGTATCGATATATGACTATTACAGTAATACATCAAGGAATAATCATCTTCGTATCACAGCATAGTGTTATCACATCAGTAAATGACTATATCTCGGAATATCAGCATCAATAAACAACTGCATCAGTATGTGAGTCATCAGTGAATGACTCAGTATCACATTAAAGAACACCGAGACTACATCATGTGTTGGCAATGTTGCAGGTGTTGCGGGGCCGCATGGGCACAGCTAGCAACAGCACCGTACCCCAAAACACTGAGAGCGTCGCCATCACTTACAGCGTTGCCATCGTCACCAGCCCTGGTAAGTTTCCCACTATTTATCTGAATTTTCTTGCGGGTCACTCTCTACCTAGTGACCTAGAAGGGGACAGGAAACCGGTTGCTTGTCAGAGGTCCTTCCATTGTTATTGAGGATTTGTTTATATCTGGATTTCAAACTGAAGTAATGATTTGGCAATTGGTTTAGAACCTATATTGAAAAAAAAATCATCACGTTTTCTGTCCTATTTTGTGGTTTTTTGAGCTTGAACCTGTTTACTGTCCCATTCATGTCTTACGTTTGGCCTGATAGAGAAGCAATCTGGAGAAATAATGTTGAAAATGATGTTAAATATACATCTAACGCTTCGTTAGATGTATATCATCTAAGGTTCATGCAAATTATTCTGTTTAGAAGGCCTGAAGTACCTTGCAAGGTACTTCAGTGCCCTAATATCAACCAGACAAGGGTTAAGTAAACTCAAGTCTTTGATCCACACACATATACATTCAATAACTGAACAAACCCAAGGAGTTGTTGTTGATTTAAAGACGACGGCGATCGTGTGCAACCCATCCTCCGAATTGACAGTACATTTTAATACTAAGCGTAATAAGTACATTTCCTGACTGCCACACATAGTACATAATTGCACTTATGGGGCTGTTACATTTACCTCCCCATTTATTCTCCTCGTTTTCTGTTGAGACACTCAGAATTTTAGGATGAAGTTTTAAATTTCAGTTTGCTGTTGTTGTTGTTGTTTAAGATTCGCTACTTGGGACAAAAAGTTCCAAGTAGCACGGGCTATGGTGAGCCCGTTGTGGACTTACCTGGCACAGGAGCAGGGGTGCTGTAACTCGTTCAGTTTGCTAAGCGAAAATGTCCAAAGAGCTGGCAAGCAGGGATGGAAGATGCACGGGAAGGATTTAGGAAAACATGAAGGAGGATTAGGAGGTTGGGAGGAGAGAGGTTGCCATGCGAGGACAGAGTTCCAGTCTTGGTGCCGCACCTGGAGAACAGTGCTGTGGTGACTTGTAGATGGGTGGTTGGTAGAGGAGCTTGTAGTTGATGTTTACAAGGATTTTGTCCTGGTTGGTAGAGGTATTGGTGTCAAACGTTGACTTGTTAGTTCATAGTTCGTGCCTGTTAGGTGTATAATAGATCAGGAGGTTCCCATTCCTCATCCTCCTCACGAGGTAGGCTACTAAGTATCCTGGGCCGTGGGTAATTCCTGTTGTGGATGTACCGCCTGACTTTTTGTTGTAGTGACATCCTCCTTGTTCTGTGAGGCTGGTCTCATATCTCATAGTTAGTAGTGTTGTATACCGTAAAGGGATCGTCACGATTTGGTAAGTAGTGTACTTCATTTTGTATAACTGCTTTACTGAGAGTTTGTGGAGACGTCTATTCAACGGTTCTATCTTTAATTGGGTGTGGAGTCTGTCGGTCCGAATTTTGTCGGCAAGTGTCGCTCCTGCTAGAAATCTGAGTGCTCTATTTTGAACCCTCTGAAGTTTCAGCATATTTGACTGTTTAGTATGAGCAAATGGGGTGTATGGGTATTCCAAGATAGGTCGAATAAGCATTCTGTATAGATGTAGCTTCACATGCTGTGGAGCTTGTCTGAATCGGTACAACCGAGCTAGTTGTGCTTTGGCTAAGGCTACTTTCTTATTCATATGCTCAGTGGAATTAAAAAGTCTCGATATTACATAGCCCAGAATTGTAGTGGAGTTCTGAACTTGTATTAACGTGCCACCGATGTTGATGACTCCGAGTGTACTCGCCCAGCAGCCCACCAAGCACAGTTGTATCTTGTTAGGGTGTGTCACAATTTTCCAGTCTTGTTCCCAACTTGCTGTGGCTGCTAGTTCCTCTTTCGTCTTCCTTATGACTGAATCGTGTTTAGTTCCTTGGCCAGCAGGCATCGACGACACTACATGTATGACATCGTCCGCGAATTGAGTGATAATAGTGTCGTTATAAATAGGGCGTGGCAAATCGTTTACAAAGGGATTGAAGAGGAGTGGGCTGATGCACGATCCTTGAGGAACTCCTGCTGTCGGGATAAAGAATTCAGCTTCCTTGTTGTTAAACATCGGAATTTTTGTTCTATTGCTTAGAAAGTTTTCTACTAGTCTTAGGCGGCTCCAGTTGTGGTGTGGTATGGATTGCAGCTTGAAGAGCAGACCATTATGCCATAGACTGTCAAAGGCCTTGTTAACATCTCTGGTTACTATTTATGTTGTCTGACGCTGCTTCCTGATACTGTCTGCTGCATCATATATGATACTGATGGCAAGTTGCGTTGATCTGTGGTTCCTAAAACCAAACTGGTTTTCAGTATACAGGTGGTGATACTCATGTAGTAATTAATACGGTTTGGTAGTATTTTCTCTAAGCACTTTCCTGTCGGGAGACAGGAAACGAAATCTCCAACAGGGAGACAGGCCTATAGTTCCCAGAAACATGTCTGCTTTTGCCTGGCTTCGGGATAAAGATAATTTTGGCTGTTTTAAGTACTTGTGGGAAGTGGCCTGAGGCAAGGATGGCGTTGAAGACATTGAGCAGGGACTGCAGGTGGGTTTAGAAGTGGAAACTGGTTTTAGAACTCGAAACTGGTTCCTCTTGTACTGGTTCGCTTGGTTGACAAGTGTACCCCAAATATGACGTTTGTGTAGGAGCGTGAGGCCTAAGACTTCACGTCTGTGGGACTGTATGATTTGGAGGGATGGTTGGCCTGTGCCTAGGCGCCTCACACATTCTTGTTGGTAATGCCTCATTTTATCCTTGATCTCTCTGGTCGGTTTGTATTGCTGAATTATTCTGATGTTAGTTAGGTCACAATTGGCCATAGTTGCTTCAGTGATGCGAGTTTGTATGGAGGCAATTACTGCGTCAATGTTCTGGACCGGTTGATTGTCAAGATCAGTGGTTGGATCAGTGCCAAGGAACTCCATGTATGGGCGAAGTCGAAGCGTGTTTAGATTGGGTCTGGGGCGTCCCAGAAACCTAAAGGGAGATTCTCGGAGGTGGAGAATAACAGGTATGTGGTCTCATCCCACATCATTACCTGGGAGAATTCTACTGTGAAAGATATTTCATTCAACATTCGTCAGTATAATATCAGGTTTTCCTTGGTGGTTGGTTACCTACAAAGGTTTTCAAGTAGGAACCCAAGAAGGTTAAGTTCCTCGCTGTCATTAGGTTGTATAAGAGTCGACCTTTGGTGTCATCTCGTCCATTAGTGTCATTTAAAATGCTGCATGGTGTGCATTAAAGTCCACTGCAAGGATCGTTGGGACATTTCTGTTGAGCACCTTGTGAATGGCTCTCGAAGGGATGGAGTGCTGGCCTGTGGGGATGTAGGTAGTTAAAATAGCAAGTGGGCCATGATTTGTGACTATTTCCACTGCTAAGGCATTTTCTTCTTGGAGGTAGATGTTGGTGAAGGAGCAGCCTAGCTTGATGAGGACAGCAACACCTCTATTCTGTCCAGAGTTCCTTCCAATGGTCGTGTATCCATAGAGTTTGATTTTTTGGTCTAGGCGTCCAGAGGTCTCGTTTAACACGATTATTTCTGGGTGATACTTGCTCGCTTCCAGTTCTAGTAGATATTTGTAGTTGAAGAAGTGTCTTACGTTAAGTTGCATAATTGTAATCCCCATTATTTGGTGTAGGAGTGTCTTGTTTCGTATGGTGACCTTCCAGCCATGTTCTTTTGGTGGCTTTTTTTCCCTAGCTGTCTGTGCAGACTTCATCCCCCCTTGACTGGTGGGCTTTCCCTGCCCCCTGGTTGCATTCTGCTTCCTCTTCCTCTTCTGCTTCATCTCCATCTTCATATTCTTCTTCTTCTACGTGTTCGTGTTCATCTTCATGTTCTTCTGAGGCTCGTTCGTCTTCAACTGCTGCATTGGTCACTTGTGAAACTGCTTGTCGATGAACTGGGTTGGCTGGTAGTGTCGCAGTAGGCGCCTCTTGGTGTAGGGAAGGCTCCTCTTCTGAGTCCTCAATGTGGCTATCAAGAGACTCGTTTGTTGAGGATGAGTAATCAGAAGGGGCCGGCGAGATGGGAATGATTCGTGAATTGACTGGATGTTTAGGTTTACCATGATGGTGACACCCATTCTCTTCCATATGTGGGGTAGAAGGGATATCTCTCTCTGCTGCGTTGACATGATGAGTCTGAAAGAGGTGGTTTGGTCGTGGGACCTGTGAGGTGGTTAGTGGGACAGTGGAGTTTGTTGTATATTGTATAATATACATGGCGTTGTTTGCTTCATTTGTTGTGGGTTCAGAGACCGAGGGCTGGTGGTGTGGTGACTGTGTTTGCGTTCATTGTTCAGGGTTGGATGAGAACGCATCATCTGGGATTGTGACTGTAGGTAGATTGTTAGTCATCAAAAGCTTATTGATTGTGGTGGCAAATAAGTATGGGTTATTACCTGCATATCTTGCTGCAATTGCTATTTGGACATTCACCTGTGCCGAAGCATCAGAAGGCGACTGTGACATTGACGTTGTTAGGTGAGTTTGGCCCAGCCAAGCATTATACTAGTTAGGTGAGGATGTCTGCTGGGAAGCCTGGTCTGTGGTCGTACTTTGACCCGGCATGTTAGGGAATGTTGCACCGTTCATGTTTGGTGTCTGCGACTGATTAGGTCGTGACGTTTTGGCGTTGTCAAGCATTTTCCGTATTGCTGCTTTCCTCGCTGGACACACAGGAGATACTGCTAAATGTCCAGAGATTTTATACAAAATTTGAAAATATCCTGAGTTACTGTACAATTTATTGAAATATTGTAGTTTTGTTTTATTTGTATTATACAACTGTAATATCAAAATAGTTATTGGTTAAGTAGTAATTGTAATTAAGAAGCAATAAAATACTTATCTTCAAAAAACTAAGACGGTTAGGTTGGGTCGTGGTTTTCTATTCAACTTTTCAGGTAAACTCAAATATTCACAATATATTTGACAGTGCAGTTTAATACCAAGTGAAAATAAGTACAATTCCTGACCGCCATACATAGTACATAATTGCATTTATGGAGCTGTTACATTTATCACCCCATTTTTGGAGGATGGGCTGTTGTGCGATCGGATGCGCCCTGACGTACCCGTGAAAGGTTGATTGCGAAGCCCGGAAAGGTGAAATTCTAAGCCTAATTGCAAAACGAGTAACGCCAATCACTGGAAACTAATATGCCTCGCGGAAATGAGGCAGGCAGATGATTGGGGAGCCCCAGGAGTCCCTCAGGGTGACAAGCACCGGCCTCGCCCGACACAGAGAACACTGGGTAGCACAACCAAAACCTCGGCCTCCAGCTAAAACGCAAAAGTCATCCAGTGCCTTCTGACAGATCAGAATTAACCCGGCCGCCCACCATGGCTGAGGGCACACTAGGAGTCCACCAACTCCCGGCACCTCTCAGCCAAACCGGCGCCTGACACTGTCACCCCACCTGGCAAACCAGTCAGAACGCGTCAAAATAAAAATATCAACAATCCCGTGACCCAAGGCAATATGTGTGCTAGGCATCGTAAAACCGGACCGTTGAATTGGGATGCCAAATGGCAGTATCAAATCCAAATCGCAAAACAAAACATGTTTTGGCGGCACCCAGGCGGAGGAGGCGTCCAGGCGGAGGAGGCGTCCAGGCGGAGGAGGCGTCCAGGCGGAGGAGGCGTCCAGGCGGAGGAGGCGTCCAGGCGGAGGAGGCATCCAGGCGGAGGAGGCGTCCAGGCGGAGGAGGCGTCCAGGCGGAGGCGTCCAGACGGAGGAGGCGTCCAGGCAGAGGAGGCGTCCAGGCGGAGGAGGCGTCCAGACGGAGGAGGCGTCCAGGCGGAGGAGGCGTCCAGACGGAGGAGGCGTCCAGACGGAGGAGGCGTCCAGACGTCCTCCCGGCGTCAACGTTGAACCAGGAGTCCCCAAACCGAAAGAGGATATCAGAGAGTGTCTGATCTCATGTTTGTCCGCTTGTTGTTCTACCGCTGGTAGAACGGTTGAAGTGAAACTATCATGAAGTGAAACTAACCTCGCGGAATATGAAGTGAATATGAAGTGAAACTATTACTGATAAAACTTATCAATTTTGTAAGTGAAACTGTACCGTTTGGACTATAAGGAGCAGGCTGATGCTGCATCAGTTTGTCGTGATCTAAGTGCATGTAACCTATATAAAAACTTTGCCAGAGGCTTTCCCATGTCTATAGCAGTGGTAGGAGGAAGGGTAAGGATATATATACCACCTTTTAGAATGCATAGTTAGTTGTCTGTAACACCAAACCAATGACCCTGCCAACGTTCATGGATTACAGAATGAATGATTAGGTAGAAATTTTAGTAAGCAATCCCTTTTGGAGAGATAAGACAAGTGCGAATGGACTCCTTTGAGGCGCACGGACGTCCGTGTGCTTATTGACTGTAACACCAACATGGCTGGGAACCCAGCAAAACTCAACTGCCTTAAAACCTGCTGAGATAAGAAAAAGCTGATATAATTGGCTTTCAACCACCATAAGATATATATGGTTAAATTGCTTCAGAGTCAAGAGGGCACTGCAGGAGTCCACCAAAATGACAAAGGAAAATTGACGTCGTAAAGCAGCTGACGAAGAGCATATAAAATGGCATGAAGCTCAGCCGTGAAGATGCTAGTGTTCCTCCGGGGGAAGGCGGTACATACAGGTGTGGTCAGGGAAGACAACATAGTAACCTACACCATAGGCAGACTTTTAACCATCTGTGAAGAGAACGATGGAGTGGGAGCGTGGAGAAAAGTGCTCAAGGAAATAGTGTTTCATAATAGTAGGAGAAATATAAGCCTTTACCTCAATAAGGAGCCTATTTTTAAAGCTTTAAGGTCTTGGAAGACTTTGAAAGTGAGATCCTCCATGGATATACGGATGAGACAACACTAGGAGAGATTTGAAAATGTGAACCGCAAGGGAATCTTGCAAGTGAGACATCTCTAAAGAAAAATGATGTTGGTGAAAGGGACCAGGGCACACATGAGGAGGGTAACAGTCAAAGCAGGACACGAGCAAGTGTGAGAATGGTGCAGGGATGGTGTAAGATAGAGAAGGCAGTAGCGATCACAGTAATCCTTGTCACATGTCACTCACCTTGGCCTTGTGTTACGTGAGGTTACAGTTAAATAGCGGGGGATTATGCTACTGATCCTGTAACCTCACGCCGTGGGTCTTTGCTCCCTTCACTAGGGTATCATGCATCGTCCCCCAGGGAGCTCTCCTAGTCACGCCTCAAGACTGGTCACCACTATTTGACCTTGGACCCAAGGGGGGAGAGGAGAAGACCCAGCCCACACTGCTAAGCTCAATCCTGCAGTGTGTGACTCCCCACCGAGCCTGCCCACCTGTGAGTGACAAAGTTTTGCCGGACTCCCGGCTGTAACCTCAATCTCACCTCTTCCTTTCTGGTCGCCAGCTGGGTAATCCTCTCTGCGTCCCAACAACGCTGTTGGATCGAATATGATGTCGTATCTACGGCCCAGGACCTCGCTCTATATAATGCCAGTAATAGAATTCAAATATACTGTCGTGTTGCCAACCTAGGGGTCACTCTCTAGGAAATGCCAGTACCAATATTCAAATCTAATATCATGTTGCCAACACAGGGTCTCTCTCCATGCAATACCAGTACCAGTGTAGTATAATCATATATTATTTATCCACAATGCTCAATGAGATGGAGGTGACACCAAAAGCAATGATAAAATAATAAAGTTTACTCAAAAGCAAACTACATACACATGAGACATCTATATATATATATATATATATATATATATATATATATATATATATATATATATATATATATATATATATATATATATATATATATATATATGTTTAGATGTCAATGGTGGCCGCCGGCAACTCACATCAGCTGGGCGGGTTTAAATGGACCACAGGCCCCTCACTGGAAAGGGGCGACTCTGTCAGCATAGGTCCACCATTCCTCCACAGGTCAGCCACTCGCTGTCTTCACCAGGCAGTAGATAATATATATGTGCTGTCCCACAGCCTAATCTACTCCTATGACTACTAGAAACACTCTAGTAAATATCTAGATATAACAATAGGCCTATCTTTCCTAACATCAAGGGAAATATGGGAGGGAAAAATTATCTATCTTATCAATTCCTACCCTCAGGCATCTAGAATCCGATGGTCGCTGGGGGTTCCTTCGTCTCTCACGTCGTTGCTTGACATTCCAGATGAGTCACCAGTTCATAGGCGTCGTGAAGACTCGTCATGTCCGTACTCGTTCCCATAGTGAAGTTCCTGGTCACTGGCAGCGCCAGTCGTCACTGCACAAGTCGTTTCCCTCAAGCGCAGCTTCACTGAGTCCACTCACTCATGGATCAGGATGCATAGGATCCATGAGTGAGTTATCCCTTCAGAGTTCCCAGTGGGTTTGATCCAATCACAACAGCTCTGAATACCTCGGAGTTCCACTGACGGCGAGCCACTCACCTCTCCTGCCATCGTAACTCTCTCGACTCCTCCAAGACTATCAGCTCACAGTCCTCGGCGCCCTTACACTGCTGGAACTTGGCTTCCTCACACTTCCCTGAAGCACTGCAGTCTTTGGTAGTCACTGTAAACTTGTTAGGCTGTGTAAAGCCACTGAATGAGGCTCCTGGATCTTGGAACTCGAGAGCTCAACCAGCGCACGTCCACTCTCAATGAAGCGTCATGAATCTCTGAGCGCCTGGCACTCTACAGGCGGTGTGCCAGGCCTCCCGGTGACGTCACAGACCCAGGGGCAGGCTCTGATTGGTTAATCATGTCATGTGACTTCAGCCAGCCAATCACCAGCCGGCTGGCGTCGCACACAAAATGCCGGATTTGCAGATAAGGGGACGCCATTTGGTTGTACCTAGGGTGCGACTTTCCCCCTTTATCTATAAACTAAAAATGCAAATTTCTCCATAAATCGGTAACCATTTCGGTAGCCTCATACATCAAAAGACTCCCTGCATCTCAGAGACCTTGCATAGTAAGCGGATATGACTCTTAAAGCTGGCATATGGGAGAAATAGGAGAGGACACCGTCACATCCTGTAGAGACAAGACACCATTTTCAACATACAAGCTCAGGTTAGGGGATAAACGAAAAGTACCTGAGCTGAGGCGTGACCCAGCATGGTGCCGAGCATCAAGACGACGAAGGGCCAAAGGAAAGACAAAGGAGTAGACAGAGAAGCCATATTCGAGATTAAACAGCACGAGAGAAGACTGCAAAATAGAGAAGTGTGCGTCTTTCAGATGCCCGGGAAATATGGGACAAGACTTTAATTAAGGTAAGGGGCCTTAGAGCATTCAACTCGGAGGTAAGCGTTATAGGGCGACCAAGACCAACGGATGTCAAAGATAAACCCCAAAAGTTTAGCAGAATCTTTTTCCAGAAAGGGATTACCATAGAACAACAAAGGGTGGCGAAGGACGACCTGCTTCCGAGTAAAAGTCATAACACCAATTTTAGTCGTACTTGAATCCCAGAGAACCCAAGACGACACGTAATCAACAGCAAGTTGGAGGAAAGGGGAATTATCATCCTGGCAGCAGAGAGTTAGATCATCAACATAAAGAGCCGAGAACATAAAGAATATGTCAGAGGGATTTGAGGAAGGAAGACCATTTAGGGTAACTTGGAAAGGAGCAGCACTCGGAACACTGCCTTGCGGACCACCTTCATGTTGTTGAAAAATCGTCAGAGAAAGTGGTACTAAGTCGCACTTTAAATGAAAGATGAGAGAAGAAGCTTTGAAAGAAGAGCAGGAGATGCCCAAGGACAATTTTTTTTATCTGGGATAAAATATTGATTCTGCAGGTGGTGTCACAAGCCTTTTCCTGGTCAAAATGAAATGCAACAACGGAGGGTGGCGTAGTAAAGGCAGTACGAATGTAGACCTCCAAATCAACTGAGATATCAGTCGTGCTGCAACACTTTCGAAAGCCAAATTGAGAGGGGCGGGGAGAGGTAGGGATAAGGTACTAAGAACCCAATAAGACATACATTGACCATATGTTCAAAAAGTTTGCAAATGCAATTCTCCAGGGCAATGGGTGAAAATAATTAGGGGATGTCCGTAGAGAACCGGGCTTCCGAATAGGATGAACAAACGCCCGAAGTCAGTTCTCGGAGACCTGCGACGCCTCCCAAATGCGGTTATAGATATTCAGCAAATACCGAAAGATGCACTGAGGGAGGTGACAGAGCATCTCAATGAATGCCGTTTAAACCGATTTCAGTAGAACAGCTGAAGGTCAGGGCTGACTGGAGTTCCAATTGAGAGAAGAGAGCGTTATAGGGGAGCTGTAGGCGAGTGGGAAATTTCAATGGATGAGATTCAATAAAGAGTTTACAAGGAAGGAAAGTTGGAGGATGATGAGTACCAGAATGAATGTTGAAAAGTGTGAAGCCAGTTCATTTCGGACCAACACCGGACATGCGGCGACGGAATCATGGGATAAAAAACGGGAGATATGTCTGAAACAAATTTACTTGCAATATCACGGATTTTTATCCAGATCTGATGAAGTTGGGCATCAACCACAATGGTGGAGACATAAGATTTCAAACTCTCACATTTAGCTGTACATCTACGGGCTACTGCACTCGCCTCCTGAAACAAAATAAAAGAATCAGGTGTCTGCCGACTGCCTTTTCCAGGCTGCCACGCCCACAGCATACAGCCCAAGCACTGTCTGAATTTGCAGAGGAACCAGGTTCACGTCTCTGACTGCGAGACAAATGCGCGCCAGTAGCAATGTATTGTGTGAAAACCTTCACGTTCTCAGGAGAAAAGGGAGAATGAGAGCAGACAACACGAAGTTGGCTGGGAGGAGAATGGATATCTGCCCGAAGGGACATTTGTTGGTGAAAGCCAAAAGATAGAGCCGCGGTCTGAGAAGAAAGATGGGGGTCGATAGGTGAAGGTCACAGTGGATGGAGAAGAGGGAGGATGTGGAGAAATGATACTGAGACCACGGGTAGGAGAAGACTGTAGGGAGTCATAACAGGAACTATGACTATGGGTGGACCTAAGATAATAGTGGCAGTCATTTACAACTTCACTAAAAGACCCAGACAGGAGTTCGATAGGAACAACATGGCAACCAATAATATAATACAGAAAGCAGCTTCAGTTGCCTGCAGGAATGGCTCCAGACTTTTAATCATGCGCGATTTTAACCTTGGAACGATAAACTGGGAGAATGGGGACCCACATGAAGGTGCAGATACATGGAGAGCTAAACTCTTGGAAGTGACAACAAGGAACTTTCTGAGCCAACATGTCAAGGGACCCAGAAGAATGAAAGGCAATGACGAACCAGCTAGACTCGACCTGATATTCACCTTGAATGAGTTAGAAATAAGGGAAGTCAAATTTGAGGCCCCCATGGGAGTGAGTGACCACAGTGTATTGACATTTGAGTATCTGGTAGAGGTAGGGATGACCTATCCAAGGGCGGGATTAGAAGGGAAAATACTAAATTATCGAAGAGGAAAATATAACGAGATGAACTTCCTAATGGGAACAGGGAATAGAAAAGCTCCACAGCCACATCAGTAGGAAAACAGTACTGAAGGAACAAGTGATGAAACTGAGAAAAAGGGAGAACAAAAACACAGATAATAACAAGGAGGTGTGTGAAGTTCTCATCAAGAGATTCCAGGTCTTCACAATAGAACAAGGAGAAGCCCCTGTACTAAATGAGGAGGCGACAAACCAAGCAACCTTGGAGGAAATTGAGCTCACCAATGATGAGATCAAAACGAATCTGTTGGAGCTGAATGTGAAAAAAGGCTGTTGGGCACGACAGAATCTCACCATGGATATTAAAAAAGAGTGCAGAAGCACTACGTGTGCCACTCTGTATGGTTTATAACAGGTCACTGGAAGCAGGAGACCTAGTGGAAAGCTGGAAGATAGTTAATGTAGTCCCAATATACAAAAAGGGTGAAAGGCAAGAGGCACTGAACTACAGGCCAGTTTCCCCTTACTTGTATACCATGGAAGGTGAGGAAGAAGATTGTAAGGAAAAGGCTCGTAGAACATCTAGAGGGAAATAGCTTTGTAACACTACCAGAATGGGTTCAGAAATGGTAAATCGTGCCTCACAGGATTAATGGAATTCCATGACCAAGCAACAAAAATTAGGCAAGAAAGAGAAGGGTGGGCAAACTGCATTTTCTTGGACTGTCAGAAAGCCTTTGAAACAGTACACCATAAAAGGCTGTTACAAAACTTGGAGCAACAGGCAGGAGTAAAAGATAAGGTGTTCCAGTGGATTAGGGAGTATCTAAGCAACAGGAAACCGCGAGTAACTGTGAGAGGGGAGACATCATAGTGGTGAGATGTCACCAGCGGAGTCCCACAGTACTCTGTACTTGGACCCATCCTGTTTCTAATATATGTAAACGATCTTCCAGAGGGTTTAGACTCATACCTCACAATATTTGCTGATGATGCAAAAATTATGAGAACACTCAAGACAGATGACGATAGACAGAGACTACAGGACAACCTGGACAAATTGGAGGGATGGTCTAGAAAATGGCTACTAAGGTTCAACTCAGGAAAGTGTAAAGTAATGTAAATTAGGCGAAGGGAGCAGATGGCTGAACACAAAGTACCATCTGGGAGGTGAAATCCTGCAAGAATCAAATAGAGAGAAATATTTTCGGGTTAATTCACACCGAACCTGTCCCAGAAGTCCACATCAAAAGGATATAATCAATGGCATATGATAGTTTGGCAAACATAAGATCTGCCTTTAGAAACTTGTGTAAGGGATCGTTCAGGACCTTGTATACCACTAATGTCAGACCAATCCTGGAATATGCAGCTTCAGCCTAGAGTCCATACCTAGTTAAACACAAGAAAAGTTAGAGAAGTTTCAGAGGTATACCACCAGATTTGTCCCTGAACTGAGAGGTATGAACTACGAGAAAAGGCTAAAGGAGCTAAACCTCATGTCCTTGGAAAACAGAGGAGTAAGGGGAGACATGATAACCACCTACAGAATTCTATGGGAAATTGACAAGGTGAACAAAAACAAACTCTTTACCACGGTGGAACACAAACAAGGGACACCACCTCCAAGAAACACTACACTCCCACCTCCTGGCAACACTCCCTCCCTCTCCCTCCCCCTCTCTCTCTCTCCATCCCCCTCTCTCTCTCTTCCCTCCCTCCCTCCCTCCCTCTCTCTCTCT
>WNGS01000543.1:17680395-17703391 GCA_020271785.1 Procambarus virginalis | reverse complement strand
TCTGTGGTGTCTGTGTATAGCTGAGATAGTCTTGGTTGTAAGGTTGATGTAAAGTCATTCCTGGTTACTGACTTTAATAATAATCAACGATTACATGATAGAGTAGCTCCCAAGCTTGGCAGGCGTCCGTGTGCTTGTTAACCTTCTCTCCTGGCGTCCAGCGGAAAGTCCGGCCGCACATAGAAAACGGATGGTACCATTTATGTGAACATGACATCCCTCCTTTTCTTTAAAAAGAATGAATACAGGATTCTACCAGATTCGGTAGCACAAAAGCAAAGTTTTGACCAACGTAAGTTATTTAACATATCAAGAGATATTGCATACATTTAACATTAATTAAACACACAAAGAATTTTAAACAATCTTTACCACAAAGGATTTCAATGTTAAAAATACATATGCATGTTAAACAAACATGAAAGAAATGTAATACAAAGTTACAAAATATTGAATGAGAAGACTCTAGCCATTATTCAAACTTAAATTTAGTTTAGCAAAACAAGTAAATACTTTGCATTACAAAAACACAATTAATCATCATATCTATAGGGCGTTTAACATGACGTTTTGGACGTGAGAGTCCCAAATACAAAATACTCCCTGATGAATTTTTTATCGATGTTATAACTCATTTTTTCTTTTTCTTTTACACGACTTTGCACTTCATCATTTTCTACACTATTTGGAATCACTTTGAAATAAGCCATATTACGTTTTATACTATGTCTCTATTACTGCTGTACATAGTTCCTTCAGGCTCCGCTTGGAACTGGATTTCTGATGCTGGCTATCTTGTTCAGGAAGTCTGATGTATCTTTAAAGGGTTCCGATAGGAGTTTAGAAGGGGGTTGAGGAGGGCTGTACAAATCCAGTCTACCGGTCTGGTAGGTGCCCGGCTGCCGCTCAGCACTGGTCTCCCTGCCACGTTCCTGTGATCTCGTTTGGTTCTTTGTGAATCTTTGGTAGAAGATAAAGGTGTGGGATGGCAGATTCAAAGGCTACGTAAAAGTCCCTTGCCTTTGCTTGCATGAGCCCACCATTCCCGTCTTGGGCTTTATTTTCAAAAAGCTTGAGGACTAGTTTCGTGCTCCTTATCTGGGCGTTCTTCAGAGCAGCATCTTGGTTTGTGATCCGGTGGTACGCCGCTGTGTGCGCCAGGTGTCGTTTCATTTCCTGTGTATAGTTATCCCGTCTCCAGACGACGACAGTGCCTCCCTTATCCGCGGGTTTAATCACGATGTCCGTTCTCGACTTTAGTGTCGCCAAGGCTTCCCTCTCCTCTCGCGGCAGGTTGCAGTTGTGTCTGCGCTCCGTGTCCCGTCCGAGGTCTTCCTTCAGGTTCTGTATCCTGATTTTGCGGGAAGTTCTCCCAAAAAGTTTGGTCACTGTATGTCCTACCGAGTTGTAACTCGGTCACGGTTTCGTTTCTCTTGGGTGGAGGTACCTAAAAGAAAGAGAAAGTTTAGTTTTGGAAGTTGCCCATTCTAACTTACCTTGCTCCGGCCGGAGGTTGCTCCAGACTTGGTTGATACTGTGTTCCAAGTTGTTGCCGAGATCATCAATGGTGGCCTGTCGTATCTTGCGTGCTGGCGGGCCTATCACAAACGTAAGACCCCACTCCAGCGTTTCCTTTCATACTGGGTGAGGAGGACTTCTGAGATGACTGTTTGTCTTAGTTTTCCCTTCCTCTGCTGTAGTTCGCGTTGTTTCCGTTTCTTCTCTGACCTTCATCGTTCCACTCTGCGTTTCTGCCTCCTCCCTGCTGGCCTCTGTTCGTGCTGTTCCAGCGTCTGATCTTGTTGTTGTTCCCTGCATGACGTCTGTTGTCCCTGCCTCTGTTGTCGTACCTGCTCCTGTCTCTGTTCTTTCGGAAAAATTATGTCCCCTATTGTTATAATTACCTTTATCGTTAGGGCGGTAGTTCTGCCTAGGGGAGGGGTCTCTGTTTTTATATCCTATGTTTCCTCGATATCTGTCCCTGTTATTTCTTGGTGGGTTTTCCCACCCAGCTCTGGATCTGTCTCGATCGTTCCCCCCCTCCGTAGTTTGTCCATGAGTAATCTCTTTGGCGTGTCTGTCTGGAAGGGCTCCTCCTCCGGTTTTGTCCTGTGGCCTGGTTAGGGTTCCTAGGTTTTGGGGGAAGGACAGGTTTGCTGGGAAGGGGCATACCTTGGTTAAGACGTAGGCTAATGTCCCTGTCATCCGGAAGCTCAAGTACGGACCTGGGGGCTGCCTGTGCTTCCCACTGCTCAGGTTGTTGGTTCACTGGTTGCCCTTGGTTTAGCGCCCTCTTGACAGCATTCAGCAGGCTCTGCATTGTACCTTCCTGGGGATTCGAGAAAAACTCATCGTACCTGTGCGACTTTTGCCCTGATCTCATCATGAGGCGTCCATCGCAGGGTCTCTACAGGTTGCCCTGCTTCGAGGCCGAGACATTTTAGTCGGTCCCAATAGTTTAGATGTTTTACCGTGTGGATTTTAGCAGTAAAGGATCTCTGCACGCTTTTCAGGTCAGCAATTTCTGTAGCTTTCAAAGGGGCTGTCATTGTGCAGCAGTACTCCACTCACTAGCGTCTAGCACTAGCGTCTTGATGAGTATCATCACTGGTATAGCATCTCTAGTGTAAAAAGTTCTTGTTATCCAACCTGTCATTTTTCTTGCAGTTGTGACGGCTACTTTATTGTGTTAAAGGTAAGGTCTTCCGACATGAGTACACCCAAATCCTTTACATTGTTTTTTCGTTTTATGTTATGTTTTGACTGCGTTTTGTTCGTGGTTTTTGCTTTTATATTTTCATTTTTTCCATAGCGCAAGAGCTGGAACTTATCTTCATTAAATACCATATTATTTTCTGTAGGCTATTGAAAGACCTGATTTACATCTGATTGGAGGTTTGCTGTGTTCTCTATGTTGTCTACTCTCATAAAAATCCTACTGTCATCAGCAAAGGATGATATAGTGCTAAAGATTGTGTCCATGTCTATGTCCGATATGAGGATGAGAAAAAGTACTGGAGCATGCACAGTACCCTGGGGGACTGAGCTCTTCACGGTCGATGGTCCTGATTTTATTTTGTTGGGTTCTATTAGTCAGGAAATTGTAAATCCATCTGCCTATTTTTCCGGTAATTCCTTTTGCACGCATTTTGTGTGCAATAACCCCATGGTCACATTTGCTGAAGGCTTTTGAGAAATATGTGAAAATTACATCAGCGTTTTGCTTGTCTTCCATAGCATTTAAGGCCATGTCATAGTGGTCCAGCAACTGTGACAGGCAAGAGTGCCTTGTTCTGAACCCATGTTGTCCAGGGTTATGGAGATGCCTTAATTCTATGTGTTTTGTAATCTTATTTCTTAGCACTCTCTCAAAGATTTTTATGATCTTATGATGAGTAATGTTAGTGCTATCGATCTGTAATTTTTTGCCTCTGCCATAATTCTTCCTTTATTTATTTTTTTTTTTTTTTTTAGATATATACAAGAGTTGTTACATTCTTGTACAGCCACTAGTATGCGTAGCATTTCGGGCAGGTCCCTGGAATACGATCCCCCGCCGCGAAGAATCGTGTTTACAACCAAGTACTCATTTTACTGTTGGGTTAAACAGAGGCTACAGTTAAGGATTTGCGCCCAGTAAATCCTCCCCGGCCAGGACGTACTAGTGGCTGTACAAGAATGTAACAACTCTTGTATATATCTCAAAAAAAAAAATTATTATTTTCATTGTGTGTTGAGGTGTCGAGTGACACCTTGTTATTGGATCGTCGGAGTTATAAGCCCTAGTTAGGGTTGTATTGTTTTGTCTGTGTGATAAACAATAATTAGTGTGATTAATGTGGTAACGTAATTATTGAAGTGTTCATTATCTTTGATCAGTAACTGTCTGAGTGACAGTGTGTCATGAACATACACTGTAATTAATTGTTTGGTGATTGTCGGTGTGACAGTGATTAAAATAATTGTTAGTGATTAATTATGTTTGATTAATTCACTGGATTAATTGTTGAATGTCTTGTTGACATTGTTTGAGTTGAGTAATTTACTTGTGGTGATTGTCTTGGTGACATTGTTTTGAGTTTCATTTATGTGGTAATGACATGTGCTAGTGAAGTATATAAGAGTGCTTCACGAAGTGTTTCAGATAGTTCACTTTTGTTGATGACCTGTCCAAGGGAGTCTTTTACACCTGTAGAGTGTTGAGTCCGGAGACCTGCTGCAAAGTTGTGTTTGACAGTGTTTGACGTAACACTCCAAAGTAAAGTAAAGAACGTGGGCCACTGTGTATTAGTCAGTAAGTTGTTGAATAAGGTTATTTTTGCTAAGACACGTGACTTTGATGTTATTCTTCATTCTGCAGTACTGCCCCCCCCCCCCATTATTCACCTGACATTATGTCATTGATTTGAGTTGGATTGGGTTCTAGCCCCATAGCCTCAAAGCACTAAATTAAAATTTGGTGTGGGAATCCATCCTCTACCTGCTAGATTTGTTTGCAAGCAAATTGAAGAGAGAACTACCCAAGTGAAGAAGGTCTGGTATTGCTTGGGAAATCTGAAGACCTCCCTGGCCTTCATCTCCACCTGAAGTATTTAGATCGTTGGAGTTTTGCTCACGTCACTGTAATATAGTCATTTGTTTGTCTAAGCAAACATTTGAATCCACATTCCCTTAACCAGTATTAATCTCACATTCTAGCGCCCAGCGCGGTGCTACACTTGTAGGGTAAAATTAGTCATTACACATCTGACGCCCAAAATGGGGCTAAGATGTATATAAGGATAAAGGGAAAATCCATATTCTCTCACATGGACTGAGTGTGGCAGTAGAGGAGACACTCACACATCTACTCTCTCACATGGACTGAGTGTGGCAGTAGAGGAGACACTCACACATCTACTCTCTCACATGGCCTGAGTGTGGCAGTAGAGGAGACACTCACACATCTACTCTCTCACATGGACTGAGTGTGGCAGTAGAGGAGACACTCACACATCTACTCTCTCACATGGCCTGAGTGTGGCAGTAGAGGGGACACTCACACATCTGTGTGGTCGCAGTGACCCTGGCAGTATGCCCTCATGGTAGGTTAGGTTTGGTCGTATTACTAAGTTAGTGTTTAACTCAAATTAAAGTAAATAATCTCATATAATATAATGAAAAGTTTTTTTAATTTCATAAGAAAAAATAACTTCAAGAAAACTTGGCTTATTAGCCCTGTTTATATTCCATCACTATATACAGCATCACCTGTATATATTCCATCACTATATACAGCATCACCTGTATATATTCCATCACTGTATACAGCATCACCTGTATATATTCCATCACTATATACAGCATCACCTGTATATATTCCATCACTATATACAGCATCACCTGTATATATTCCATCACTATATACAGCATCACCTGTATATATTCCATCACTATATACAGCATCACCTGTATATATTCCATCACTGTATACAGCATCACCTGTATATATTCCATCACTGTATACAGCATCACCTGTATATATTCCATCACTATATACAGCATCACCTGTATATATTCCATCACTATATACAGCATCACCTGTATATATTCCATCACTATATACAGCATCACCTGTATATATTCCATCACTGTATACAGCATCACCTGTATATATTCCATCACTATATACAGCATCACCTGTATATATTCCATCACTGTATACAGCATCACCTGTATATATTCCATCACTATATACAGCATCACCTGTATATATTCCATCACTATATACAGCATCACCTGTATATATTCCATCACTGTATACAGCATCACCTGTATATATTCCATCACTATATACAGCATCACCTGTATATATTCCATCACTATATACAGCATCACCTGTATATATTCCATCACTATATACAGCATCACCTGTATATATTCCATCACTATATACAGCATCACCTGTATATATTCCATCACTGTATACAGCTTCACCTGTATATATTCCATCACTGTATACCAGCATCATCTCTATATATTCCATCAGCATCACATAATGAACACCCGCATCTCAGTAAACAAACCATCATTTAATAACTGCAAATCAGTATGACAGCATCAATAAATGACCATCTCTGTATAACAGCATCAGTGAATGACATAATTTCTTATCAGTATATCAACATCAATGACTCACTGCATCTTAGAATCACAGCATCAGTGAATAACTATATCTCATTATCACAGCAACAATGACTGCATCTCAATATTACCGTATTAATTAGTGCATTTTAGTATCACAGCATCAACAAATATCTGCATCTCATTATTACTGGTTCAATGAATGACGATCTAGGTATCAAAGTGTCAATGAATAAATGCATCACAGCATTTTTTTTATTCAAGAGTTTTTACACTCTTGTACAGCCACATCTTTCAAGAGTACAACACGAGTACAACAGGAGTACAACAGGAGTACAACACGAGTACAACGCGAGTACAACACGAGTACAACACGAGTACAACACGAGTACAACACGAGTACTACACGAGTACAACACGAGTACAACACGAGTACAACACGAGTACAACACGAGTACAACACGAGTACAACACGAGTACAACAGGAGTACAACACGAGTACAACACGAGTACAACACGAGTACAACAGGAGTACAACACGAGTACAACACGAGTACAACACGAGTACAACACGAGTACAACACGAGTACAACAGGAGTACAACACGAGTACAACACGAGTACAACACGAGTACAACAGGAGTACAACACGAGTACAACAGGAGTACAACAGGAGTACAACACGAGTACAACAGGAGTACAACACGAGTACAACAGGAGTACAACACGAGTACAACACGAGTACAACACGAGTACAACACGATTACAACAGGAGTACAACACGAGTACAACAGGAGTACAACACGAGTACAACACGAGTACAACACGAGTACAACACGAGTACAACACGAGTACAATAGGAGTACAACACGAGTACAACAGGAGTAAAACACGAGTACAACAGGAGTACAACACGAGTACAACAGGAGTACAACACGAGTACAACACGAGTACAACAGGAGTACAACACGAGTACAACACGAGTACAACACGAGTACAACACGAGTACAACACGAGTACAACACGAGTACAACACGAGTACAACACGAGTACAACAGGAGTACAACGCGAGTACAACAGGAGTACAACAGGAGTACAACAGGAGTACAACACGAGTACAACACGAGTACAACACGAGTACAACACGAGTACAACACGAGTACAACACGAGTACAACAGGAGTACAACACGAGTACAACACGAGTACAACACGAGTACAACACGAGTACAACACGAGTACAACACGAGTACAACACGAGTACAACACGAGTACAACACGAGTACAACAAGAGTTCAACACGAGTACAACACGAGTACAACAGGAGTACAACACGAGTACAACAAGAGTACAACACGAGTACAACACGAGTACAACACGAGTACAACAGGAGTACAACAGGAGTACAACACGAGTACAACACGAGTACAACAGGAGTACAGCACGAGTACAACACGAGTACAACACGAGTACAACACGAGTACAACACGAGTACAACACGAGTACAACACGAGTACAACACGAGTACAACAATAGTACAACAAGAGTACAACACGAGTACAACACGAGTACAACACGAGTACAACACGAGTACAACACGAGTACAACACGAGTACAACACGAGTACAACACGAGTACAACACGAGTACAACAAGAGTTCTTTCATTCTTGTACAGTCACCAGCACGCGTTGCGTTTCGAGCAAGTCCTTAATCCAATATTCCCCAGAACACGACCCGCCAAATCACTTAACAACCAGGTACACATTTTATTGTTATGTTAAACCAAGACTACATTTAAGGATTTGCGCCCAGTAAATCCTCCCCAGCCAGGATACGAACCTAGGACAAAGTGCTCACGAAATGTTAGGCGAGTATCTTAACCACTACACCACGGGGACTGAGTTTGGTGATGATGTGATGCTTATTATCGGAGCATTAAAAAATACACTTATAGCAATTTGGGATAATATTGATGACCATCTCGATATTACAGCATTATTAAACAAATGTATATGAGTCTCACGACATCAATGAAAAACTGCATCTCAGATTCACAGCATCAAACAATTACTGCATCTCAGATTCACAGCATCAAACAATTACTGCATCTCAGATTCACAGCATCAAACAATTACTGCATCTCAGATTCACAGCATCAAACAATTACTGCATCTCAGATTCACAGCATCAAACAATTACTGCATCTCAGATTCACAGCATCAAACAATTACTGCATCTCAGAATCACAGCATCAATGAATAAATATCTATCAACATCACAGCATTAATGAGTGATTGCTTCTCAGAAACACAGCATCACTGGCTGCATTTCAGTATCAGGGAATAAATGAATGACTGAATCTCAGTTCCACAGCAATATTGCATACCTGCATCTTATTATTTTTGAACAACTGCATCTAATATCACAGCCTCAGCTAATTACTGCATCTCAGAATAAAGAACTGCATCTCCTTTCACAGCATCAGTGAATAAGTATTTCTCAGAATCACAGCATCATGAATAACAAGAAACTTGCCATTCCATCAATAAATTCATCTCGATATTACAGCATCAGTAAATGACTTCATGACAATCTTACGTCATGAATGACTGCATATCAGTATAACAACGGAAATAGCTATACTGTCAGTATCACAACAGCAATGAATGACTGTATCTCACCATGACAGCATGGTGAGATTCTGACAGCATCTCAGAATCACAGTACCAGTGACGATATCAGTATCATCTCGGTATAACTGCATTAATGAGTAAGTGCGTTTCAGTTTTACAGCATTAATAAATGATAGCATATAAATATCACAGTACCAAATGATTGACTGCATCTCACAATCACAGCATCAATGAATAACTGCGGCTCAGTATCACAGCATCAATGAATGAGCATGTATTACAGCATCAATGAATGATCATGTATCACAGTATTAATTTCAACATCTCAATGGAACAGCATTAATTAAAAACTTAATCTCAAAATAACAGTATCATTGGTGATCCTGTTATTTGTCAGTTATTGTGTCAGCAATAATGCTGACACCTCGGTGTCAGCATTATTGAATAACTGCATTTCAGTATCACAACAATTCAATAAATGCTCCTCAGTATTACAGTATCAAGTAATAACTGTTTCTCAGTAGAACAGCATCAATGAATAACAGCATTTTCGTATCAGGAGCAGTGAACAACAGAATGTCACATATATCTCTGTTAATGAATAGCTACATCATTGAGTACGAAACTCAGTATAACTGCATCAATTTATGAATGCATTTCAGTTTCATCGCATCAAGGACCATCTCGGTGCCACAACATCAATGAATCACTGCATCTCATTGTCACAATCAATTAGCAACTACATCTTAGGATCACAGCCTCAGTGAATGATTATCTCAGTGTCACATCTTCAATGACTGAATCTCTGTTGAACAGCATAAACAAATAACTGCATATCAGTATCACATCATTAAATATCTGCATCTTATATTACAGCACGAATAACTGCATCTTATATTACAGCACGAATAACTGCATCTTATATTACAGCACGAATAACTGCATCTTATATTACAGCACGAATAACTGCATCTGATATTACAGCACGAATAACTGCATCTTATATTACAGCACGAATAACTGCATCTGATATTACAGCACGAATAACTGCATCTTATATTACAGCACGAATAACTGCATCTGATATTACAGCACGAATAACTGCATCTTATATTACAGCACGAATAACTGCATCTGATATTACAGCACGAATAACTGCATCTTATATTACAGCACGAATAACTGCATCTTATATTACAGCACGAATAACTGCATCTGATATTACAGCACGAATAACTGCATCTCAGAATCTCAGCATCAATAACTTCATCTCAGTGTCACAGCATCAATGAATAAGTGCATCTTAGTATCACATCACAAATGAATGACAGCATCTTAGTATTAAATTATCATTGAATAACTGCCTCTCGATATCACAGCGTTAATAAATTACTGCATCAAAATGTAACAGCATCAGTGATTGTATCACATCATTGAATTACTTTTATCTCATTATAACTGCACGAATGAATGCTTATATAACGGGATCAATTAATTACTGTAACTTTTTCACCGAATAACTTCTCCTCAGGATTAGCATCTGCGAATGATCATCTCAGAATCAAAGCATCAATGATTGCATCTCTTTAGAACAGCATCAATGAATGACTTCATCTCACTATCACAGAATCATTGAATTACTACATTTCACTACATTAGAATCATTGAATTACTACATCTCACTATCACAGCATCAATACGTGCATATCAATATCACAGTATTAATGAGTTACTGCATCTAAATATCAGGATCAATAAGTGACTGCATGTCAGACTAACAGCATCAATGAATAACATCATTGAATAACTGCATCTCGAAATAACAGACACAACGAATGACTGCACGTTAGTGTCACTGTATTAATGAATTACTGGATCTTATTATCACATGATTGATTGACTGTATTTCAGTATATCATTATCAATGAATGATTGCATCTTACTATCATATTATCCATGACCATCTCATTATCACAGCATCAATGAAACACTGCATCTCAGTACCACATAAATGGATCTCAATGTCACAGAATTATTGAATAAATACATCTTAGAATTAGAGATTCAATGTAAGATTGTCTCAGTAACGTATCTCCAATGACTGAATTTCAGTAGAACATAAATGAATAACTGCATATCGACATTTCAGCATTTATGAAATACTGCATCTCATTATAACAGAATCAATGAATGTTTTCATCTTAATATCTCAGCTTAAATTAATAATATATCACAGCGTCAGTGAATGACTGCATCTCAGTTTCACTGAATCATTGAATAACTACATCTTCAACCCCCACACATCTTCAACCCCCCACACAGTATCACATCTTCAATGACTGACTCCAAAGAAAACCATCAATGAATTCCCACATATCAGTCTCAGTATCATCATTGAATAACTGCATCTTGACATTACTGCATTAATGAATTAGTGCATCTCATAATATCACCATCAATGAATGACTGCAAGTCAAAATAACATCATCAATGAATAACTATATCTCAGTACCGTAACATCAAGAACTGTATCTCAGTATGACAGCATCTTTGAATAACTACATTTAGATACAATAGCATGAATTAATTACTGCATCTCAGTATAGCAACATCATTGAATAACTGCATTTGAATATCATAACATCAATCAATGACTTCTTAGTATCACAGTATCAATAAATAATAGAATCTTGGTAAAACGTCGATCACCATCTCAGTATCATGGCATGAATAAATGACTGTGCCATGAGCCCGTCTAAATAATGCTTGAGAATAGCACAGAATCCATTAGTTCCCTACTCCAAGCAGGAGGTCTAGATAGTGATGGCTAATGAAAGATGGGACCGCCTATCCCCAGTATATTTACAGATCACGCACACAGTAAAAACAAGTAATCCAACAGACAAGTTAGTACGCCACGTGGCTCGCTTTGAAGGACACAGAGACACGGGTAAAGATTTATCTAGAATGAAAAATTACAAGTTACACGCACTGGAACGGACAATGAAATAGACTTGCACTACGCACTAAACATATACACAGTTATAAAAAGACTTGTCCTAACTTACAACAAACAGGAACACTTAACCTAATCGCTACATGGCTTTCCACAGAGATTCAGACCACCATCCTCGACCTTGCCCGTAGAATGAATGAGGACGAATCAGATGTTGTTTGTTGTTGTTTAAGATTCGCTACTCATAACAATAAGTTCCAGTAGCACGGGCTATGGTGAGCCCGTAAGTGGAGGTTCTTTGGAGCCATTATCTGTACCAGTAGCTGATACTAGAGATCTGGCGATGGATGGGGGTCTTCCTGCTGGTTTTCAGCCTGGAGGGCTGGCTATACCAGTTATGGAGCTGGTGTGATTAGTGTCGACCTCTAGGTTTTCCGTTTTTTCTTTGCCTGCGACTTTGGCTGAGTAGTGCTGTCGTTGGAGTTTGGCGACGTGGCCTCCGTGAGGAAGTTTTGAACTGTGTATCTGTCGCATTTGTGATGCGGCGCTGGAGCTCCTACTATGATTTCCTCGTCTGAGGAGTCCGTAACCTCCGTAGTGGGTGTTTTTGTCTTTCGCCTCGCAGCCTTAGGTAGGCTTAGGTGTCGTTGATTGGTGGTTGTAGCTATTTCAGGAGCGCTGGTGGTGCTGTTATCGTTTGCAGACAGAACGTCTGCTAGCGCGGCTGCTGAGACTGTGATGGTAGGAGTGTTGGGAGCTGGAGAAGGAATTACCTCTGTTTGTGTCGCCCGGGTCCTGGGCGGTTCTGGAGTCGGTGTTGAAGTTGACCGCACGGTCGTCCTGGTGGTAGTCTCCGGAGTGGTAGAGGAGGCAGTGAGATTTACGCCTGTGGCTATGGTGGGGGCCAGGCCATTGTCTATGTATAATGCGTTTAGTTCACTAACAAAGCGCTGGTTGTCAGGTCCTGCAAGCCTTTCCGCTAGATTAAGAAGACCAGGGATAATGCCTGCACGTGATGCAGGGGGCTGTGAAGGAGCCTGTGGGACGTTGGGTCCCCAATGAGAAGGCTGTGTCGCCTGCTGGGAGGAGCCACATGTTGGTAAGACCGGAAAGTCTTCTGGTCGATTAGTGAGAGCTAAGGTGGTGGGTTGAACGCTTAGGGCTATGGTCGAGGAGGTAGAAGGGTTGTTTCTCTTGGCTTCAACCTGGGCCTTGATGCTTTCTTGTCTGCGGGGGCAGCGGTAGGAAATTGCGGGGTGATTGCCATCACAGAGCAAGCAGCGATGGACAACAGTCCATCGCTGCTTGCTCTGTGATGGACTGAGAGTCCATCACTACTTGCATATGGAGTAGTGATGGTCCAGTGCGCACAGGCTGCACCTCTGGACAGGGTGCTGACACTTGTTGGTCGGGTGGGAGAGCTCGTAGCACTTAAAGCACTGCTATATCTCATGGTATCGTTCCTTTTTTATTTGGTGGGGTGGTATTTTTAGGCCGAAGCAGTAGAATCCTTGTGTGGCAGCCTGGGTGGCCGCAGCTATGGTGGTGAACGTAATCTTCATTGATGTTTTGTCGGTGTTGCAGAACTCTTGGTTGAATACCGACAGGTTTGGATTTTCGTCCTCGATATTGTCCATGATATGATGTTGAGGTCGCTCAGCGATCCACTGGCTGGTCCTGCTGGTAAAAACAGTTCTTCCGGCCAGGAACTGACGTGGGAAGTGAGGATGTAGGTGGTGCTCTTTGCGAAGAAGGACATCGTTAGTGAGGAGTTTTTCTAGCTCCTCTTCACATGAAAAGTAGAGCACGATATCTTCACCTTCCTGACTAATGTCAGCGGGTTTGAGGCCAGTTACGTCCTTCAGGACCTTCAAAGTATTGCTTTTTCCGATAGCATGACCGTCAAGTTGAGTCGCTCTGACCTTAAGACGTTTGGGTCGCATTGTGACCACACTGCGCCTTGTGATGTGCTGTCGGGAGATGTCTCTGTATTCAGATGATTTACTGATGAAGATTAAGCCACCCAAGAGGTGGCACGGGCATGAATAGCCCGTAAGTGGGACGAATCAGATGATGAACAAATCCACAAGGGCCGTGACGAGGATTCGAACCTGCGTCCGGGAGCATCCCAGACGCTACGCAGGTTCGAATCCTCGTCACGGCCTTTGTGGATTTGTTCATTTGATGAATCACGTTATTGTGATTTCTGTGTGAATCAGATGATGATTGATAAAGATTAAGCCACCCAAAAGGTGGCACAGGCATGAATAGCCCATAAGTGGAGGCTCTTTGGAGCCATTACCAGTATCAATAGCTGATAGTGGAGATCTGTGGATGGATGGGATTTCATGGTCGCTTGCAGTTTATGGCCCACAGTAGGCTTAGTCGTCAGGTTGCAGTTTAACGTGCAAAGCGACGCTGTATATTTGAACAGAGCAACGTCGGTAGTTTGGTACCATCAGTGGAGGTATTTGTCCGTCTGGGAATTTGCGGTGAGATTCTGGGTCGCGGTATTCTTTTTTCAGTATTGTGAGATCAGTGTAATAGTTCACGGTGTGGGCGTGGACATACATGGGGTGCGGGTATTTGTTTTGGCTGATTATCTTGTTACATCTAAGGGCCAATTTTTGTCTGGTGTGTTGCCATTGACCTCGGTGGGCGGGAGAACAGCACATGACAAGTATTTTTGTTTTCGTCGTCGTCTTCGTCGTCGGTCGCAAGGCCGTTCCCGTCGACGTCGGTGGCGGCTCTGGAGAACCTTTGGTGTTGGTTGTGGGAGTTCCGGGTGGTCCGTTGTCGTTTTGGATGTGGTGTCTTCGTTGGCAGGGGTGGCCAGGGTGGGTGGCGTCTCTATTACCGGACTGGTTGTGGGGCCTGTTGCAGAGTCGGACGCCGGGTCGGCCGCAGGTGAAGCTGGGAGAAGGTCGCCTGGTACCGTCACCGTCGGAAGTCCATTTGCGGTGAGCAGCCTGTTGATGGTGTGGACGTACAGAGTGACATCGATACCCACCAATTTGTCGGCGAGGTGTAGAAGTACCGGTAGGAGGGTGTTGTTGGTGGTAACTGCAGGCTTGGGTCGTGGTTGTGAGGGCTGTGGAAGTGAACTGGACCAAGCAGCGGTGAGGTAGCAGCAGCTTCCCCAGTGTTCTCGGGCAAGGCCGGGAAAGCGAACGTAGGCGGGTTGGCTAGCTGAGTTGAGGTGGTGCTTGCCGTCATCTTTTTTATTTCCTCCTGCCGGTGGAGACAGTCAGGTGAAACTGCAGTGTGCGGGCCATTGCAGAGTAGGCAGCGTCGGTGGGAGGATGTGCAGGCTGTGTAGTGATGCTCCTGGGCGCAGATACTGCATTTCTACACTTGATCGGTGCACTTTCTGGTGTAGTGGGAGTACCGGTAACACTTGAAGCACTAGCGGAGCTCAATGTATCGTTCCTTGGTCACGTGGGCAGGTGGAATAGTAATTCCGACGCACTTAAGGTGTTCTTTGGCGTGGGTCGCTTCGATGACCGTGCTGAAGGTCACTTTCAGTGTGGGTCTGCGGGTGGGACGAATCAGGCGCGTGTGCGCTTTTATGGACACGGATGCCGTGTTCAAACGTGACATACGTTCGGACGCCGGTCTAGTTAAATATTAATTACTGGTTATCTTGAGATAATTTCGGGGCTTAGCGTTCCCGCGGCCCGGTTCTCGACCAGGCCTCCTTTTTGTTACAACCCCCCAGGAAGCAGCCCGTTGCAGCTATCTAACTCCCAGGTACCTATTTACTGCTAGGTAACAGAGGCATCAGGGTGAAAGAAACATTTTGCCCATTTGTCTCCGCCTCCACCGGGGATCGAACCCGGAACCTCAGGACTACAAATCCGAAGTGTTGTCCACTCAGCTGTTAGGCGCCCTAGTCCATTTCATCTACTTAATCATTTGTTTCGAACTGTTAAGCAGATCTAAGCTAGTAGTAAGATAGTAATCAAGATAGTAGTGTTAGTAAAATCATTTTAAGACAGATGGATCAATACTATTAACAATTCTTATTTAAAATGTAGAACATTAAACAGGACCATTGGAAGGCATGGTACGCTATGGGTTGTCAGATGCACGATAAGGCATCAGTCATTTCTCTGTCTTAGAATATTATAAACCCAAATTCTCACAATGGTTGGCAAATAGATTTATAATTACATGCAAGTGTTTTGGTGTACTCAACTAATAGGAACATCATAAACTTTACAATTAACCTGAGGGGTAAACAGCATGGCCGTCGCCGCCATTTTAAAGACGGCGTAAGCTACCTACATTATTTGTATTACATTAGTCCAACATACACTGGGAAACTCAACATAGTTGGCCTTAATCCGCCATCAAGTATTTATAATCAATCTAGAGTCCTGGTAACATCTCTCAGGTTCAGTAATTAATTCAATATTACTATTAATTAGTAATTCCTATTTTCTTGGAGGTGGTCATCCCGACCTCAGGTTACGGTGCTTAAGCTGCTTAAAACACATCTCACACTCAGTGTGTCTTTACATATAACCATTCAACACTACACTAAGAATATATGTGGATGTTTTAATATAATATAATACTGGTACAATAAGGCAATGCCTAACAGCTTTATNAGCTGATCACCTCCTTCTGTCGAAAGTTTACAACATAAACACAGTAAAGCAAATATCCTCACAGCAAATCTCACATCAGTAGCAATAATTTCCTAACTATACATGTGCTCACCATGGAGATTTTAATCTCCTGCGGCTTACTGATCGTCACTCAAATACCTTGTTACATGGCCTATATCAATGACTGAGTATATATATAACTGACCGGATACCGTGTGCTTCATAGTGTGAAGGTTGCAGTACCCTTGGAACATTGTAGGACCACGGATGACTTAAATATCCATTTGCTACTAATTTGCTTCCCTCATGATCGAGACTTGATCGTATCTTGTTTTGCACAAGTGACGTCTTCCTTCTGCTACCGAGGTGCGTGTCACAATAATCGTCATGCAACTACTTTAACTTGATCATTAACTAGAATAGCTAGACATTATTTTACGCTTTAATAATTTATTATAATCCAGAAGACAGTTTTGGATTGTTTATAATGCTGGACTAGAAGTTTGTAGAGTTTAAAGCACATTTGATATGTGCTAACTCGAGGCGTGACTATTCCATTAGCAGTGAGAGAGCACAACGGTCAAATTTTACCTCGGGTGGAAGATCGCTTTAATGCTTTGTAAGTTTTGGTTAATTCCAGTCTATAATAAGTTTTTCTAATTTAAAGAATAATAGACAGGAAATATTAATAATCTCCCGTAACTCCTAGAAGGTTAGTAATAGCGCCGCTTTGATGCCAGCTGATGCAATTACCCTGTTCATTTTCTGAGTGATTTCTAGATGTTTCCTAACAGGAATTAAATAAGGTTAGTAGAGTTAATTATCTGATACAAAGATTTTAATTAGTTATATCAGGTGTTAGTCTTTTGGGGGTTGGAAATTTCCGACATTATTCAGAAGGAGGGAACACCGGTCGCAGCTCACTGTTTATTACTTTTTTTTTTTTTTGAGATAAATACAAGAATTGTTACATTCTTGTACAGCCACTAGTACGCGTAGCGTTTCGGGCAGGTCCCTGAAATACGATCCCCGCCGCGAAGAATCGTTTTTTCATCCAAGTACACATTTTACTGTTGCGTTAAACAGAGGCTACAGTTAAGGATTTGCGCCCAGTAAATCCTCCCCGGCCAGGATACGAACCCATGACATAGCGCTCGCGGAACGCCAGGCGAGTGTCTTACCACTACACCACGGAGACTGCCACTTATTTTCACTGATGCTCCTCCTCAAAATATAAACTTAAATTTGTGTTAGTAAAGGTTGGACGTCTGTGCATATAGTACGGAAGTCCCGTATTAGAGTTGCAGGTTTTGGGAACCTAAGTTATCTCTGTCCTGTCAACTCGAGCACATCTTGTTACTTATTAAATTATAGCCTAGCTATGTTTGGCATTTGAATTGTTCCGCCAATTCCAGAGGAACCAATTTTTCTAGTGTACTGAGTGTTGTTGTGCCTCAACACTTAACCTCCACAATTGTTTTTTTATTTCTTTTTTTTTGGATGGGCTGCCTGCTCCAAAGTTATACTAAGTTTCTAACCTAGCTAAGTTTTATTTAATTCAGAGAACTGAGTGTGTTCATTCATTAAAATCAAGGATGACTCTGAGACTGCAGGCTTGGTCGTTGTGATTTCTAGCTATTTAGGCTACTTTCCACAGGCTTGTCACTGAAGACTCACTGACTCATCCTTAACTTTAAATGAGGATATTGGAATCAGCCTCTGTTAATATAGTCAGCTGTATTTCGTTAGTGAGTGCAGACTTAGCTTGTACTCTGCTGACTCTAACTAGTTTCCCTAAAACTTCCTAAGTTGTGGGTTAATGCTAATTGTGGCAATTACCGTTTCCTTTAATGGTGCCACCCAAACTTGGATGTGAGCAGTATGGCCTGCTCATTGGTAACTAAATTGGCTACAGTAATATAAGCCTTTCTTGAGGCATCACTAACACATGTAGCTAAAACGTTGTTCTGAGTTTATAAGGTTGTGAGGAAACTTAAGGTTGCTTAGGATACTTTTTTTTTTTAGATATATACAAGAGTTGTTACATTCTTGTACAGCCACTAGTATGCGTAGCGTTTCGGGCAGGTCCCTGGAATACGATCCCCGCCGCGAAGAATCGTTTTTTCATCCAAGTACACATTTTACTGTTGCGTTAAACAGAGGCTACAGTTAAGGAATTGCGCCCAGTAAATCCTCCCCGGCCAGGATACGAACCTATGACATAGCGCTCGCGAAACACCAGGCAACTTAGATCTGTTGTTACTGCGACCAATATTTTTTTTTTTTTTTGGTGGGGGAAGGTATTTGGCAACGAATCATCCCAACCTATTTTGTTTCACTACAGATAGTTATCTGGAAAGTATTCACATACAGTCTATTGATAGTTGCAGTTTTATTTGTGCTAAGGAGCTTCTTCAGAGATGTATCTAAGGTTGCTTAAGGCAGAAATGGTGAAGAAGTAGCACGAAACAAAACTGATGCAACCCTGCATGTGACTATTTCACTAGATGAATTACTGGGATCCTTTATCCAGAGGAACTTTGTGTAATTGCAGCCTTCTTGTAGACCTACTCTAAGGAGTTTTAACATTGTTGACTGACACTTTGTGTGTCAGCGTGTACAGGACTAAGGTCCTTATAAAAGTTGCAGGTATTGGAATTCCCTTTAACTTTCCTGCTGAACTCCTGTTATGCTAAGCTTTCTAGCTTTATTACACTTTACTTTGTTTAGAGGACCGAATGTGGTCAATTATTTTTGTCAAGTATGGATCTGGATCCACAGTGGGGTCAGTGGCATGGATCGTTGTAACTTGTAACTGTTTTAAGCTACTAGTCACTGACTATTTGCTGAGGCCCATAAACCACTTCGGTTAATAATAATTGTACCAAATTCAATCTTCGATTTATATAGTCAGCTGTATTTTCCTTTATGCTTTGTTACTGGAGATTTATATTCAGCTGACAAATTTGTTTTACTTGTAGTACTCATTGTCAACAGAAATAGACTTCAGGTTTAAGACTGGTCCTGTGAGTAAATGGCCTTTTAATGCAGTACATGTATTGTCATTTAATATAAAACAAAACAAAATCAAACAAAATATTGCACCACACTATTTCTGCACAACTTTATATAATTTTCTTGCCAGCTCTCAGATGTGGGTAGGACAATTTTAGGCTAGAGCTGAACTGAACAATGCTCAACCTAGCCTAATCTATTTCTTTGTGCTAACCCAGCAAAGGTAAGAATCTCATTTACTAAGGAATGTACAGCCTAGCCAACATTTAATCTATTGCACAGACCTAAAATAGGATCGGAATTATTAATTACACGAATTGTGTTTACCATATATTTAACATTACTACTTGAAATTGAAATTGAAATTGAAATAAGTTTATTGATGTAAAATACACACAAAGGGATGAGGTAGCTCAAGCTATTCTCACCCCGTTCAGTACATCGTGTTAATACACACATAGACACACATCACAAACAATAATCATATTACCAAACATTCTGAGAGATAAACATATACATTTCCTCCTTCACAAGTAGTATGATATCAGACGTACACAAATACTTTTATGACCTAGGTATACTGTATAGACAATTTGCAAGAGACATGCAGATAATTCAACAAAATATTACAGTCTTGGTGCAAAATTCTTATATCTCTCAAGAATTTCATCAACCTTTCCGTTGTGACACATCCAGGCTATTTGTTCAGGAACAGTCCTTATCTCAGTGTTTCTATATACATTAATCAACGGACAATCAAGAACATAATGGGCAAGGGTGTGAGACCTTAACATACCACATAGTTTACACTTCGTGTCATTATCATGAACACCTATCCCATATTCCCAGTAATATTTGTACCCAAGCCTGAGCCGCATGTACACAGAGTCACTCCAAGCATTTCTCCTTTTACCATAAGTGAAATGGGTGTTTTGACTCACATACATGTAGTGTTGCATGGTTTGACTTCTCTCATACATTAGATCTCTCCTCTCCGCTCCTGCCTGTGCCTGAATATTTCTGATTTTGCTTCTAATTTGTCTCATTGTGAATTCACATTCAATGTCAACTTGTGGTTTTGATGTGGCACGTTTGGCCAAGTCATCCGCCACCTCGTTGAGCACTATTCCAACATGAGATGGAATCCACATGAATTTCACACTATGTCCTTTCAGCTGTATCTCAGTTATTCTTCTCTTACAATCCTCAACTATGGAGATGAAGACTGGGTTTCGACTGTTTAAGGACTCAAGTGCTCCTCGGCTATCGACAAATACAAAAACATTTTGTCGTCATGACGTACTTCCTCCAAACACGCCAGAATGGCCTGCAGTTCAGCTTGTGTGGATGATATATAATTACTAAGCCGGAGTTCAATTATCCTGTCCACAGTCCCAAACTCCGTATATTCCCTTATTAGGACACCACACCCTGCCCTGCCATCCTCCGCCACCGACCCGTCACAATATACATGTAAACTGTTGCCTCTTGGTAACCGAGATATCATGCTTCCATACAAACACCGTAATTGTCCCGGTTCATGATGAATCTTTTTCACCTTGAGGGGTACAATTTCGACGTCTATTTTCTGTACTTTCCAGGGAGCAGACATATTACACTGTCGAGAGGGTTTACAGCAGTCAAGTACATCGTATTCCCTGAGGTCATGAGCTAATCCCCTCGTGTAGCGTGTCTCCCTCAGTTTCCTGGAAGTGTGTACGTCACTCAGGCAGGTCTGAACGCTCTCAAACAGCTTATCCCCTCTTTTCTCCGCATGAAACGAATAGATACTCTAGTGTTAATGTCACGGACTCTATCACACACACTCTGTAAATTTAATTCCATTCTCATTATTTCAATCATTGCATTTCTTTGACATCCAAGAATAATCCTCATAGCCTCGTTCTGTATCAGCTCTATTTTTTTAAGTCTGCCTTGGCCTGTGTAAGACAAAACGGGTGCTGCGTAGTCTATCAGGGACCGAACAGTGCTTATGTATAACATCCGCAAGATAGGTACCCCAACACCTTTACCAGAAAAAGCCAGTGCTTTTAGAGGATGCAGACGGGCTTTACATAAGGTGCTGATATGATTTATTTCAGCATTTTTACTCTCACATGTGTATCCAACATACATGCCCAGATACTTGTACTTCTGAACACGGCTCAGTTCCACACCATTTAGAGTAAGTGTTATATTTCTTCGTTTCCTATACTCATATTTGGTTTTATCTGCATTTATAACTAAGCCTAACTTGTGACAGGTTGTACCAAGTATGTTAAGAGCAGTTTGAATTTTGTTCCCAGAAGTGCCTTGTATAAGAATGTCATCAGCATATATGATCGTCGTGACCCCTGGAGGATACATCTCTGATGCTAATCTGTTCATTAATACATTGAATAAGGTGGGACTTAATACTCCCCCTTGTGGGGTACCTAACTGAAACATCCGTTCCTCAGACATGTATCCCTGGTAATACACCTGACCTTTTCTGCCTTGTAGATAATCCCTTATCCAGTGTAGCAATCTCCCTGTTATTCCCAGATTGGCTAATTCGTATAAGATTACTTCCCCATTGGCTTTATCAAATGCTCCTTGCAGATCAACAAAAACTCTACAATTGTCATCCACATTAGACAAACACTTTAAGAGACAATCGCAGTACTTTTGCCTTTGATAAAACCAAAGAGATTACTGGACATGTTATCACCTACAAGGTAGAGTAGCCTATTTAACAAAATCCTTTCCATCATTTTACAAAAGCAGGATATTAAGGAGACAGGTCTGTAGCCTCCGTTTGACTTAGGGATAGGAATGATGACAGCCTCTTTCCATTTTCTTGGTAACTTTCCCTCTCTATAACTCATATTAAACAAATCAAGTAAGGGACTAGGTTTCATACCGGCTAAATAATTAAGAATGTCATACGTTACTCCATCTTTTCCAGGAGCAGTAGAGCTGCCACTTTTATAGCATCCAGTAGCTCATCGTGAGTTATCTCAGTGCATGCTATAGATCTTGTATTTAAGCACATAAAGTTACTCCATTTCTAATATTTTCCCATGACTCAATGGTGACTCTCGTGTCTGCAGGTAAGGACTCCATACCAGCAGCACTAGCCCATTTATCTACTAACTCATTAGCAACCTTCCCTGGATCTGAGTGAGCAATGAATTGGGCTTACAACCCCTGATTTTATTTACTGCTCTCCATATGTCTTTAAGGTTCTTAGTATTACCAATGGACTGCGCAAAGTCTTGCCAGTATCTGTCCCGCGCCTCCTTCCTCACCTGACTGCATTCCCTAGCCACTTCCAACATTGTATTTTTCTCTTCATCCCTCATTCCATTTTTAACCATTCTTTATGTGCACTCCGTAGCATTCTCTCCCACCCTTAACTTGCTGATCATTGAGATATTTAAATTTCTTAGGTCCATGCGTCTTGCTTCCCCTGCCCCGTTATTTTCCCTCTGTACTAATTTCTCTATGTTCTCGACCATGTCCTCGTAAAAACTATCAACACAGAGCGGCGTGTATTGTTGATACCAATCTCCCATATTTTGAATAAAATATTTTTCATATCTTATTAATATTTAGCCTTTTCCTTTGAAAGTGGACTTGTTTTTTCCCCAGTGGTAATTCAACGTTCAAAGCAAAG
>WNGS01000543.1:17657284-17673123 GCA_020271785.1 Procambarus virginalis | reverse complement strand
GGCGGTAGCTGCCCAGTGGGGCACGATGACCCCTCCCACCGTCAGAAGCAACCCTGGCGTCATACTCTTCGCCAATCGCCAGAAGAACTTAAAACCGGTAGACTGTCACTTCCCGTGTTGGTTCGACGCTGTGAGGCGAAGCTGGAGTGTCCTCTCCAGGGCGCAAAACCTGGGTAGGTAGATATGGAGGAGGAGCTGTTACCCATGCAGCAAATCCCCCTCTCCCCGTTGCTGAAATTATCCAATAGAAAGGCAAATGCCAATACACATGGTTCCAGCAACGTCGCAGGAGCTGCCAGAACGAGGTCGACGTCAACAACGAACTGCCTTAGGGGCTCCAACTCCGGATTTTTCCTCGAGGTTGACTCCTGAAGCCTTCCCAGAAAAGGGGTATGGCCGCAAGGCAGCAGAGGTTTAAAATCGGGGTTTTCCTTCCCCTAGATGGATGCCTTCCAAGGCTATCGAGTCCCATCTACCCGAAAAACAGTTCAAGATATGATAGACCTAGTCATACGGAAATGCCAGGAGGCCGAAGAAAAATTTATACCGACAGTAAATGAAAAAGTGAGAGGAAATATAATATCCCATGGTTTATAGACAGTATCAGAAACAAAAATGAAAAGCAGGAGGGAGTGGAGGAAGTACAGAAGACAAAGGACAGAGGACAACAGGATCAGATACAACAGAGCTAGGAACGATTACATTAACATAAGAAGAGTATCGGAAAGAAATTATGAGAACGATGTTGCGATCAAAGCGAAAAAACATCCTAAATTACTACACAGCCATATAAGAAGAAAAATGTCGGTGAATGACAAGTGACAAAACTAAGGAAAACAGAGGGGGCATATACGGAAAGTGACAAGGAAATCTGCGAGGCACTGAATGCTGTTTCCATGGAGTGTTCACTACCGAGCCTGAGCAGCTCCCATTGTTAGAAGAGATTACATTAGATGAAAGACTATCAGATATAGTGGAGACAGCAGAAAGGGTAATGAAACAGTTGACAACACTGGCTGCAATAAAAGCAGTTGGACCAGACAAAGTATCACCGTGGATATTAAAAGAGACAGCGCAGGCCCTCAGCGTGCCACTGGCAAGGATCTTTAATGAATCACTTATATCGGGAGAATTGCCCAATTGCTGGAAGAGGGCAAATGTCGTACAGATTTTCAAGAAAGGTGATAAGGTGACACTTAACTGTAGACCTGTATCATTGACAAGCATCCCCTGTAAAGTACTTGAAAGAATAATTAGGCTAAGACTGGTTGCACAAGTAGAGAACATTAGGTTTATAAACAAACATCAACATGGGTTCTGGAAAGGGAAATCTTGCCTAACAAACCTTTTGGAATTCTATGATAAAATAACGAGGATAAGACAGGACAGAGAAGGTTGGGCAGACTGCATATTTCTGGACTGCCAAAAGGCCTTTGATGCAATACCGCATATGAGACTGCTATTCAAACTTAAGAGTCAGGCGGGAGTAAGCGAAAAGGCCCTAGCATGGGTAAGGAACTAACTAACAGGAAGGAGCCAGAGAGTTACGGTTAGGGGCGAGAAGTCTACCTGGAGAACTGTAACGAGTGGAGTACCTCACGGATCAGTGCTGGGACCAATTATATTTCTAATATACGTTAATGACATGTTTACAGGAGTAGAATCCTACATGTCGATGTTCGCAGATGACGCAAAGATGATGAGAAGAGTTGTGACAGATGAGGATTGTAGGATCCTCCAAGAAGACTTGAACAGGTTGCAGAAATGGTCAGAGAAATGGTTATTGGAGTTCAACACGAGCAAATGTAAAGTTATGAAAATGGGATTAAATGACAGGAGACCAAAGGGACAGTACACAATGAAGGGAAACTGCTTACCTGTGACGACTCGAGAAAAGAGACATGGGCGTGGACGTAATACCTAATCTAACTCCTGAGGCACATGTAAATAGGACAGCAGCATACTCTACACTGGCAAAAGTTAGAACATCATTCAGAAATCTAAGTAAGGAGGCATTTAGGGCGCTTTACACTGCCTACGTGAGGCCAGTCTTGGAGTATACCGCCCTATCATGGAGTCCCCACCTGAAGAAACACATAAGGAAACTGGAAAAGGTTCAGAAGTTTCCAACAAGACTCGTCCCAACGTTACGAGGTATGCAGTATGAAGAGCGCCTGAAGGAACTGAGCCTTACGACACCAGAAAAAAGTAGGGAGAAGGGGGATATGATAGGAACGGATAAAAATACTTAGGGAGATTGACAGAGTGGAAATAGATGAAATGTTCACACGTAATAGTAACAGAACGAGGGGACATGGGTGGAAGCTGGAAATTCAGATGAGTCACAGAGATGTTAGGAAGTTTTCCTTTAGTGTGAGAGTAGTGGACAAATGGAATGCACTTAAGGAACAGTTGTTGAAACAAATTCTATTCATAATTTTATAACTAGGTATGATAGGGAAATAGGACTGGAGTCATTGCTATAAACAACCGATGGCTCGAAAGGCGGGATCCAAGAGTCAATGCTCGATCCTGCAGGCACACATAGGTGAGTACAAACAGGTGAGTACAGACACACACACTCTTTGGCGGGATCAAAGAGCCAGAGCTTAACCCCCTGCATGCACAAATAGGTGAGTACAAATAGATGAGCACACACACACACACACACACACACACACACACCACACACACACACACACACACCTGGTAGGGGGCCTGGTAGCCTGGTGGATAGTGCGTAGGACTCGTAATTCTGTGGCGCGGGTTCGATTCCCGCACCAGGAAGAAACATATGGGCAACGTTTCTTTCCACCCTGAATGTCCCTGTTACCTAGCAGTAAATAGGTACCTTGGAGTTAGTCAGCTGTCACGGGCTGCTTTCTGGTGTGTGTGTGTGTGTGCGGTGTGGAGGAGAGAGAGAAAAAAGTAGTTAGTAAAACAGTTGAGAGGCGGGCTGAAAGAGCAAAGCTCAACCCCCGCAAACACAACTAGGTGAATGCAACTAGGTGAATACACACACACACACACACACACACACACACACACACACACACACACACAACACACACACACCACACACACACACCTAATGGTCATACAGATTTACATACAAGATCATATATAGTTTCAAATATAGATATGATAGAGCCCAGTAGGCTCAGGAATCTGTACATCAGTTGATTGACAGTTGAGAGGCGGGACCAAAGAGCCAGAGCTCAACCCCTGCAATCACAATTAGGTGAGTACCATTAGGCGAGTACACACACACACAAATCACAATAACGTGACATATGAAATCAACAAATCTACAAGGGCTGTGATGAGGATTTGAACCTATGCGCTGAGTCTTCCCAGACGCGCTCTAGTCCACTGTACCACGACATGGTCAAAAGAATTGCAACCTGGAATTCTTTTGACCATGTCGTGGTACAGTTGACTAAGGCGGTGTCTAGGAACACTCGGCCCATTGGTTCGAACCCTCATCATGGCCCTTGTAGATTTGTCCACACTTATGTATTTTTGACATTTATATAAAGATTTACACATAGTCTTTCGCACTCTGCTGAGTGTTGTGTCAAGGTGTGAGTGTGTGGTGAGTACAACACTTACATCTCGACGACTACAACATTAATCGTGGAGATGTAAGTCTCGTACTCACCACACACTCACACCTTAACAAAGCACTCAGGAGAGTGTGAAAGACTTGGTACAAATCTTTACACAAATTTCACAAATATATAAGTGTAGGTTTTTATCTTAAATAAAAATAGAAATAATATATTTATTTAAAAACTGAATGAAAGAACATGGTACAGTGATGGAACTGTTGTTACATAAAAGGCATATATATATATATATATATATATATATATATATATATATATATATATATATATATATATATATATATATATATATATATATATTATAATAATATATATATATATATATATATATATATATATATATATATATATATATATTAATATATATAATATATATATATATATATGTGCAGAATAACCACATGTGAAAAATAGAAAATGCTTAACGCGTTTTCGGCTAATTCGCCTTCATCAGAGCAAAGTAGAATGAAGATAAGAAAACATTGCTGATCAACTTTTATATCCGCCTGGGCAGATCACCTGATCACCAAGAATAAGTGGAGGAAAGGAATTATAAGAAAGAAGGTAACTGCAGAAGGTCTATTGGCCCATACGAGGCAGCTCCTATTATATCTCCAAGTGCCATACGTGTTAAATGATTGATATATTGTTTTGACGTGCTATATTGAGGCTTAAATAGGGATCCAACTTGTACATACCGGGGCTCACATTAAGGCTGGTATTACAATGTTTGATCAGAGCAGACTCGATCACGTTTCGTTCAACAAAATCATTACTTTTAACAATACATTTTGCCCCTGTGAAGTCGATAGAATGATTACATGAACTGGAATGTAAATACAATGCACTGGAGTGTTGGGTTGTACGAATAGCATATGAATGTTGTTTTAAACGCGAGGAAAGAGATTTACCTGTCTGGCCGATGTAAACACATGCACACTCATTACAAGGGATGGAATACACACAACCTGCTACAGACGAGGGCGAGTTCTTAATTAACATGGACTTAACTGTATTATCATTTTTGAACACTAGATTAGTATTAAGGTTCTTCAGGGCTGGGGCAAGATTTACTAGACCATCAGAATGTGGTAATACCAACGAATTTTTCAGTTCTGGTTTAGAATTAGTAGTCTGTTTGTAGAAAGTCCTTTTTGCTTGATCAAACGCAAGATCCAAGATCGATTTTGGGTATTATAATTTCTCCATTGGTTTGTAGCATGAAGTAGTTGCGTTTTGTTGTCATTGATTTCATTTTCTGCCTTATGTATCTGATTATACATAAAGCAGAAAATGAAATCAAAGACAACAAAACGCAACTACTTCATGCTACAAACCAATGGAGAAACAGCAACATCGACGAAAGTCTCCGTATTCGCATCGAGCAACACCTCGACATCCTCACAGACCGACATCACCTCAGCACCGAAACCAGGATAATCAAGAAACTAACAACATTATATGGAGGACCTATGGCAATTCCACGACCAAGAGACGGCTTCCTGAACCTTGCAGGAATCAACCTCACTGAGGACCAAGTCACTCTCCTAAATCTGGGTATAAACTGTCACTTTATGTCCAGACCAAGTGAGATGGCCCGGAAAGTGGAGTTGGAGATCCTGTTGGACGACATATTCGACCTCGAGACACAAAAGAAGGTCACCACCAAAGACACCTTACAAGCAGAACTTATTGCGGAAGGAGGAAAGAATCGAGGCAATTACAGAAGCACCATACTGACCCCCGAGCTCAAAGCGGCAGCTAAGAGCCTTCGTGAGAACAAGGAGATAGTCGTCAGAAGAGGTGGCAAGTCGCCAATGTACGTCATTCTTAAAAAAGACGAATATCTGGCGAAAATGAACCTCATACTCTCTGACCAAACTATATTCCAAAGGGTAACGAAGGAAACTGCAGCCGAATTGAAGGCAAAGGTCAACAAATTGATCGAAACTGTGAACGCCAAGAAATCCGGACTCCACCTGCCAAAGATTATTGGGGAATATAAGCCTGGATATGAGTATGGAAATGTCAAGACACATAAGCCAGGAAACCCACTTTGGCCAATCATTAGCCAGATACTCACACCCACGTACAGACTGGCGAAGCGACTCAACGGCTTGCTGACTCCTTTTGTCCCTTGCACCTTCAGCCTGAAGTCTCCAAAGGAATTTGTTGACTTACTGAGGGGAACACAGGCCACAGGGATAAGAGCCTCGTTGGACGTAGAATCACTGTTTACCAACGTACCTGTGGATGAAACAATCGGGATGATAGCGGACAGATTGTATCGTGATCCGGCCTGTACTCCTCTTGACATACCAGAAAGCATTCTAAGGAAACTACTCCAAGCTTGTACTAAAGAGGCACCCTTCTTGAGCTCGGATGGGCACATGTATAAGCAAGTAGATGGGGTCGCCATGGGTTCTTCCCTAGGTGTCCTGTTTGCGAACTTCTACATGGGTACCATCGAACAAAAGGTCTTAGTCAACATGAACTTGAAACCAGCCATATACTGCAGGTATATTGACGACATTTTTACACAGGTACCGGATGTCAGACATCTGCAGGAGCTGAAGGAGGCATTTGAGCGGAAATCTGTGTTGCGTTTCACTTACGAGATGGAGAAGGATAGGAAGCTGCCTTTCTAGATATAACAGTCATGGAAAGGAGCGGAGGTTTCCACACTGCAGTTACACTAAGGAAACAAACATAGGCATGTGCCTCAATGCCAACAGTGACTGTCCAGACAGGTACAAGAGGAGTGTTGTTAACGCTTATGTCGACTGTGCTCTCAGCCACAGCTCAGGATGGAAGCAAGTCGATGAAGAACTCTGTAGGGTAAGGCAGGTCCTAGTCAACAACGCTTCTCCAATGGTTTCGTTGAAGACATCATAAGAAGGAAGGTGAAACGCCATGCAACCTCTGAAGAGACAACTAACACAACACCTGTACCCCCTATTAGACTATTTTACAGGAACTTCTTTTCCACAGCTCATAAACGGAGGAAAGGGTCCTGAAAGATATTGTTAATAGTAACGTTATCCCTAGAGACAAATCAGAAGATACAATTGACGACTACTATAAAACCAAGAAACTGCCAACCTACTCATGAGAAACTCTCCAGACACAAAGCAGAACGCTTAAAAGAGACCAATGTCGTCTATGCCTTCAAATGCCACTTGGAGACTGTAAGCCTAAAGAACTCAGTATATAGGCAAGACAACAACATCTCTTACCAGGCGATTAACGATGCATAAGCAACAGGGCTCCATTAAGGAACATATAATCTCCTCACCAATATGTTCATCTGGTGAGATACCGGCCACCCAAGCTTGATAAATCCTCAATTCAGTATTTCAAGAATCAGGATGGTGTATCAATTCATATACATGTTACAAACCATCTTTCCCTCAGGTTCATTTACCCCTCTATGCTCTTACCTTATCTAGCGTGTGAAGCCGACTTGAGGTTGTTGGGGTGGAGGGAACCATGCCCTCATTAACCACATGCCAACGGTTATTCAGGCAAGCTGTCCAAAGGTCCCTTGTTTTTTTAATGAAAAACGCTTTATACACGACTATTAATTGATAACAGTCAATCATGTTTCGAACGCTGACGACCTCTGTTTGAATTCCAACTCTGTAAATGCCCTTCACCCCACGTACTGCATATACACATTAATTTCTAACACGTAATTTAAATTATGTAATTAGCCTAAACCCCGATTATGAGAGAAATAAATTTACACTGTCTTAGATTGCAAAGTGGCATACACACTTGGGTCAAGCGGCGCACAACGTAATGTGCATTGTCTCAAGTTATTTGTTTGTTCACTTGGGATAGTCTCGTGGATAGTCTCTTTATATTTGTGGTGTATTTAAGCGTAATAGATTGCAAAACTCTTTATTATTGTTTTTATAAACAAGATAATACATTGACATCACTAATACGCAAACCATACTTTTGAGTACAGTAGATAGTGTATTAAACATTTTATTATGATAAATCTTCTTACACTACACACTATTGAATGACATTATTGCAAAAAACTAAGAACAAATCAATCACAGAGCATTGGAAAAATTAGGTAATATCTTGTGGCAACTCCCACCTGACCAGCTCCGGGTGACGGCTCAACCCGCCTCTGACGACAGCTCTGTCAATGCCCTATTTTTGCCAGACTTCCTCGGCCTATTTGCACACAAGATATGTCGCCTACGATTTTTTTTCATTGTGCTCAGGGAACATAAATTAACACTTGGGATAGTCTCGTGAAATGTCCACGAAATGTTCAAGAGAAAGGATTTCTTACAGTGTCTCAATAGCTGGTGTGCCCTTCTTTATGATCCCGAAGAAAATGCAAACCCACCTCGAGTTTGAAAGGCGGCTTGCTTCTGTGACTCCTAGCTGCTCTGACTCGAGCCTCCAGCAGTCAGAGTGGAATTGGTGACGTGCATAACAACCTAGGACTGCCCGTGTCGAAGCTCAGGTCACCACCCATCATGCTTTAGATTTCCCTGGTTGAAACCTTGACTGCTTGCACCCTGCTCGCACGGTAGGGTCCACGTGATTACTTTTTGCTTTTTCCTCCCATAGGGTTACCTTTTTTGATCGGAAGTGAACCCTTCATTCTAGCTGGACCCTTCATTAGTATGACGCCCCGGTTTCTACGTCAGCACAAGAATCACAGGGGCGTTTATTAGATTTTGCTATGCGTTTTTCGGCTTGCATCCGCTCGGCCGTTGAGCGAGGAGCTGTGACATGCTTGGCCGAAGGGTGCTGGTGTCCGCCGGGCCCTGAAGGCTCCTGTGTTTACCACTGGATGGGAACTGCCTCCGTCAGTCTGCCGGGGTGTTTACCCTGTCCTGTGGCTGATGGGCCGCTGCTTGCCGCCAGGGGTGTTCGGGTGGGTCACGCCACTTTTGTGAGTTTCCTGTTGCGTCTGGTTACGGTTTTGCTATCGTGATCAGGTTTCCCCGTTTGTTTTCATACCGTGAATCCAATTCGCGGCAGGGTGCATACGCTCGTTTCGGCGTCGCCCTTAAAGCAACAACACAAACACAACATATGCTTTCCCCGATCCCTTCTTGCAGTTTCCTCTCTCTCTACTGGCTGTTAAGAAATCGTGTGATTGGTTGAGCCTGTTTAACTGCTTGACCTGATTGAATTAGTACATTAAACTACTTAACAAAGAAAAACTTACCCTCGCAATTGTTGTATGTTTGTGGTCAGAACCCCGTCCTCGACTCAAGTCCATTACATCCAGCAGTCGCCCCAACAGACGACATTCATAATTTTAACATGCCGTTCATTCAAACGAATTTCTCAATATAAATTAATATTAATATCATTAGCATATTGTGTCATAATAGGATAGGTTAGGTATAGGTGTTTTTAAGTTCTGTTTGGCGATTAATTTGTATTATATGTACGTGGAGTGGTGAAGCACATTATAGCGTTTGTGATTCGAACACAAAGTTCGTCATTTGAAGCACTGTTCCGGAATGTTTCGAACGTCAGCAGTGTGTGACGTCGTGTGTAAACCACTTTTCATTCTAAACAAACGGGGGTTTGGCGGGTGCATGGATCACTTTTGGATCTTTGTTTGGAGGACGGCTGTGTGTGGGAGTGTTTATCTGAAGTTTGGGCCCTAGTATACAACGTGATCGATCAGCTCTTCTCGGTCAAAATAACTAGTGGTCCTGAGGATGGTCCCAGTGGTGCCCAGATCCAAATTGCTGAAGTAGCGAGTGACGGTCTATAAGTAGCGAATTGCAATAAGAGTTATCAATTTTTTGTTTGGTGACTGCTGCCGGGTTCAAGTAATATATTTGTATATATAGAGTGCACTACGCATTTAATTGGGTTTATTAATATTATCTCTGCGTGATATTATATTTAAAAAATATTATAAGTAGAATAACTTACTAATATTTGCTGTATATGTCCGCACATTGGTGTGGAGTCCTTCCACGTCTTCACAGTTGAACATTAATCAAGATGATCTTCTTCGTCTGAGTCCATAATCTCGTTCTTTTATATTGCAGACTCATATTTAAGCACTGACATGGGTGGTTCACATAATGAGCAACAAGTTCTGTTTTCTTCAAGATATGTTTTGATTCTCAAGATGTCAAAAGCTCGAAGTACCCATTCGATTTCTCAGTTTAGTTTTCACAGATGTTACTCTCAAAAATACCCGTTCAACCAGGGTATTACTGATTGGTAAACTGTATAGTTTTAATGCAAACTGAGCGAGGTCAATACGTTTGATCGCCAGCGGCTTTCTTGACAGTTATTGTCTTGTCTAAAATGACGATTCAGATGTCGGAATTTATCCCTTACCAGTTGGACCAGTCAATGGTTAACAATAGGCGCCACTGACATTCAATTTCACTAAGCTTAGATTGGTCAGTTAGTATACTAATAGAAGTTCTGATAATGGTGGCGTGGTGGCTAAGGCAGATTGCATGGGTGACGATTTTTCACTTTTTTGAGAAATTTTTCAGCATACTTAGAATCGAGAAAGTGAAGCTATTTCCAAGCATTCACTAAAAAATTATGACTTCTTTCTTGAATCTTTTGAAACTTTTCCTGGGTTATAAAATTGTTGTTTTTCTGTTTACTGCAGAGTGTTGAAAATTCGTAACCGAAGTCGGCTTCCTGTCCCTCCAGAAGCAGATATTTGAAATTTGGTCCAAATTAAAATCAACTTTGCAGGATGCGTGATGCACATTCTTCCTGAGCATTCCAGAGCGAAGATTTCTAATACAGTGTGAAGGCTACACTGATTTGCTTCATCTTTTTGATAAAGTAAATCTCCTTTCAATCTTTTATGATTGAGTTTGAGAATTGAAGAGTAGTTTAGTGGGGGGGGGGGGGATCAAGTACATGAAAATATTGGCCTTGCAACATTTTATCACAAGAGGAGAAGCGATTTTGGTAATGTTGTGTAGGAATCCCACTTATCTAACAGCCGCCCAGCCATCGTCTTCCTGACAAAGTTATTAACTGTAAGGGATCTTTTCCATCATTTATCAATCTGTAAATTTCTAAATAACTTTCTCTCCTTAACGAAGATCTGTGGAACCACTGTAGCTTTCGGCATGAAGTATTAATGACAATTTAGGTTGGGCAATCTATGGTCCCTGGGGAGGATTACTTTGTCTTGCGGTTACTTTTTCTTTCAAATATTCAATAGGATTTAATGGTCTCCAGGGGCCCGGGTCCTCTATGACCAACCTCCCGCAGTAAGTGTCTAAGTCAATCGGCTAGTGGAACGCGATTTTGATTTGAAACATTACCTTATAAAAGCATAAATATTCCTAGGACACTGGTTTTTTACAATAAATACCCACTGCTTTTTACATTAGCCAAATAGTCCCCCTAGTTGCGAAATTAAAAATTGGCAGCGCGTTCGACTCTCAAAAGTAGCCCAATTCGTTACTTGTAGCCCAATCTGGAAACCCTAGTGAGGGACTCGTCCTGTTCTCGCCAAATCTTGAACTCGCTTTATTGTCGTGTGCCCGCCAGTACCGCGCAGTGTCGACTGATCGACCGTAAGATGTAATATACTAGAGGAACGTGTGGGTTGTGTGGAAGTTTGAAGTTTGAGATGACACTGACTACCGTCGTCCATCCAAGGTCAAGCAAGTTGGAAACTACTGCATCCAACAGTATCAGTGTAATCGTCGAGCAGGTGGAAATCATGTGTGTGTGACTGACCTGCTCTATAAATTATAGTCCATGTTCGTGTGCAAGGCAGACAATAGAATATTCACTTGCGCATAATTTCTATATAGTGAGCGACTTTGGAGCCGTTCTCAGTACTCGTGTGTGACTGTGAATGTCATCACTACACCGTCGCTACTAGCTAAGCCCCACGCGACGCTGCTAGCTTGAGCCATCGTCGCACTACTAGTTTAATCCAACAACGCCGCTACTAGCTTTAAGCAGACTGGGTGCTAAAACTAACTATCTCTGCCCAACTTCCCTACTAGCTATTCCACCGTCGCCTGCTAGCTGACCATCGGCACAAACATTTACGCTAACCGTCTCTAATATTTACTCTAAACCCGTAGCGTCGCTACGTAGCATTGCCAGGGTCTCCAAACAACTATGGCCCGCGGGTCCGGGGCCGGCCCCACGAGGTGCCACACCGTGCCCGACCACAAGGACAAGATAATGTCAAAAAAAAACTAATTTTTAATAATTTCAAATTCAACTTTTCATTTTCATCTGGCCCCCCAAACAAATCCCTGTGTTGTGGCCTTTAAAACTAATTATCGTACGAATGGCATGGCAGAATTATTCAAAGCTGGGGCTGCTTGACTGTTGCGCTCATTCCCGAGTCGTTTTCCTCCTTCCCTCGATAGTGTGACGCACAGATACTAGTACTGGTGGTATGTGGGTGTTCATTTACAACCCAATCAGTTGGTGTCCTAACATTATATATTTGATACAGTTTGCTTGTATTTTTTTTGTCCATTTTTGTTTCAACATACGTTGTGTGAAAAACAAACATTTTCAAAATTGAAGTATGTGAAATCTAACTATCGGAGCCAATTTGTCTGATGATCACTTGAAGTCAATTCTTACAATTGGCTCCTCTAATCTGGAACCTGATTTAATGAAATTTTGAAGTCAAACGACAGTATCATTCGTCACAACTAATTTGGTTGCATAAAAACTAGAAGGCAGGAATCTATGTAGTTTACACTAATTTTTTCCAAAAGATATGTTTTAATTTTAACATTTTCCAGTGGTTTAGATACTTTTCATTCATATTTGATGAAATTAATTTACTGGCACTGATGATTGTTTTTTTGTTTGTTTTTTTTTTCATTTTTGTTAATTTTATTATTCCTTCTGGGCCGCATAATATGGGAAATTATACTTGTGTGTCCCTGTACAACATTAAAAAGTTTGGAGACCCCTGAACTATGCGAGCTGTCGATAACTACTAAGCCACCTGCCGCTACTACTAAGGCCAACTGCTCTATCTACTAGCCACGTCGCTAACACTACTGACGCCACTGGGTTCGTGCGTACACTAAGCCACTTCGCTACTAAACTGAGGCTACGCCACCACCGTTTGCTGCTAGCTATCCAACACACAACTCGCTACTAGCTAAGCCGCAGTCGCTACTAGCTAAGCCGCAGTCGCTACCAACTAATTAAGCCACCATCGATAAAGCCTAAGGCCAACGAGACAACCGTTGCGGGCTACGAAACCTTCGTATAATACTATCTAATCCAGAATATTCCGCTGGTACTAGAGCCACCGGTCGTTAAAGCTAAGCCATCGTCGCCATTAGCTAAGCCAACCGTAGCTAATTAGCTAAGCCAACCGTCGCTAATGATCTATCCAACCGTCGCGACTGATCTTAGCATCCCGCCCCTTGTCGCTACCAAATTGCCACCTTTTGCTGATATTTAAATTCAGACAAATCCACTGAGCGTCAACTAAGCCAACCATTAGCTACTAGCTAAGCCACCCTCGCCACTATTACGTATCCGACGATACTAGCTAAACCACCGTCGCTGCTAGCTAAGCCACGTCGGCATTATTTCGGTAAGCAGTCACTGACTGTCGCTACTTACCTCAGCACGAGGCCGCCGTCACCAACTAGGCCAGCCCCAGGGCCCACTCATCGCTACTACTGCCACCGTCCCTACTACTAAACCACCGTCCGCTACCCCAACTCTGCCGTCTGTCGTACTAGCTAAGCCAACTGCAGCGATATTCACAATAACGTTGCTAAGTAGATTTTACCAGAACTCGTCCCTTTCAAACTGAGAAGGTGAGATTACGACGACTTTTCTACTAAAGCTAAAAACAAACTTAAAAACTTCCTAGGCCTAGTATAATACACATATATATATAAAAGTGTAAAAAAATAGGGTTGAATTAGCCTAAAGAAGTGTTAGGAGGTCAGTTATATTGTTGTCTGTGCAACATAAATATAAAAAACTTTTTCTTTTTTCCAAATTCATATTACCACTTTTAACGTTTCTATTTGTGTAGTCCTGCTAGTGTTCGATATATATCTAATCCTTTATTTGTTGAGCAGACCACACACTAGAGGTTGGAGGGACGACGACGTTTTCGTTCCGCCCTGGACCATTCTCAGTCGATGTGATGAGTGAAGATTGATTGATTGATAAAGTTTAACCCCCCAAGAGGTGGCACGAGCATTAAATAGCCCGTAGTGGTTGCCCTTTCGAGCCATTACCAGTATCAGAAAGATGGTACTGGAAATCGTGGAGGAACGTACTGCACCCTGGCGTAGAATAAGATGGTACTCCGTCCCAAATTGACCCAAGGTCTGGGTGATGAGGAATAGAATGCGGAATAAATAGGCTAGAGAGATGTGAGGAGCAAAGTGATATAAAGATAGTATCAGAAGGGGAAGATTCAGAGGGCCTTGGCCCCGACGAGGCCGCACTTATTATAACCACCGATTAGAAAGGAAAGAATAAACCCGAATGAGGAAGGACGATGTAAGGGAGATAGTAATAGGAAAAGAGACGAGGATAACGGAAAGAAAAGAAGCAAGAAAGAGAAGACGAGGAGAAAAGGAAAGAGAGAAGAAAGGAAGAGGAAAGAGAAAGCACGTCAGACCAGCACTCAGATACTGGACGGGGTAATGCATTATGGTTATGGTCAACGTTGTGCACAGATTAGGATCAGCATTTTGAGTCTATACTGGTGCAAGGAGAAAGCGTCCACAGCATCACAAGCCAGGACCTCAAGGTTCATGTTGGGTATATTGTGTGTTAGAGCCGATTCCACAAGTGACGGCGGCCTGAGGTAGATAGAGGCAGACGGAAAGATTATGTTGGAGGAGGAAAGACCAATCAATAGGTAGGCTGATTGGGACATCCTCCATGGCCCGAAGACACAGCATTGTAATTGAGTGTCTGTAGATATTTAACACTTCTATTGTGTATTCTTTGAAGTCTGTGGTTCATTCAGTGTACGGGAACCAGTTTCAGTTTCGCCCAAGTATTGGAGAGAACAAGAAGAACAAGAAATAGAGATAGACCACCTAGCAGCATCTAGAAGCAGGAGGAGCAGAGTCAGTGGAACTAGAGTGGCTACGAAGTGTGGTTAGTTTGTGTCGACAGGCGAGTTTGGAGGTAATGTCAAGAGGACGCAAAAGGTATGGTAAAAGTGTTTGAGTGTAAAGATATGAAGGAAAGGCATTAGGGTACATTCGTGCCTACTATTAGTGTTGGAATCAGGTTTGGGATGAAAGAAAATTCATTTTGCTTGAGAGTAGGCACAGTAGATGAAATGCAAAGGGAGGAGAAGGACCTTTGTAGATAAAGGCATTTTCAGAATCAAGAAAACTGAGGGTCCGGCTTGAGCGAGCGTAGGGGAGAGCGAGGAGGAAGAGAGGACGAGTGACACTTTCATCCTTAACAAGACAGGAGGATGGGTAGGAAAAAAGAAGGAAATGTACATGCCACTATGCATGGGTTTACGGTAGACGGAGAAAGAGTATCCAGACACAGAGCTGTGAACGTGAACGTCCAGAAAAGAAATGAGGGAATTAGATTCCCACTCAACACTCTTTTCCAACTGGATAGAAGAGCAAGATGTTGAAGAGAGGGCGAGGAAAGGCTGGAAAATACTAAGGTCATGAGGCCATATAGCAAAAATGTCATCACATAGCCCCCCCCCCCCCGAAGCCAGAAGAGAAGGGACGAGTATCAATAGAAGGGAAGAAGAACAGTTTCGAAGTATTCCATGTAGAAATTAGAGCGAAGAACAGAGGAGAGAGGGGGGGGGGGGGGGGGTGAAGGGGGAGAGAGAGGAGAACAGAGAAGAGAGGGGAACCCATAGCGCCGAAAGTTTGAGTATAATAATTACCGTTGAAAGAGAAAGACTTAGAGTCAACACAGAGTCAAATGAGATCAAGGAAAAAAAACGTCAGTAGGAAACGGGAGAGGAGATAGGGCCATTCAGACCGACACCAGCCTTCTGTCGAAGGAAAGAGAGAACGTCATCGGGCGGAACATTAGTGAAGAGAGAGAGGTCGACATCAAGACTAAGCATCTTCCAAGAGGGTTGCAGGCGCAGTCGTTCTATGAAGTCCTGAGAGTGACGAAAGGGCAGGGGAAAAAGTGCCAAAGGTAAGGCGTCAGGGTTTCAGCGAGACAGGAGGCAAGATGATTTAGAGGAAAGAGGAGATAGCTAAGAGG
>WNGS01000543.1:17626841-17637948 GCA_020271785.1 Procambarus virginalis | reverse complement strand
CGTTACATCTTGCTAGGACATGAAATTTGGCTCAGAAGCGATCACAAACTTCTTAAGTATGTGTTCGAGTCCAAGGAGCCTTGTCAGCGGCTGGCACAGTGGGTCACCTCGCTCTCAGAGTTTAACATTACCAACTTTGAACATGTACCAGGGAAAAGCAATGTGGTCGCTGACGTGTTGTCAAGGTGTCACAATGTAGCAGTGGTGAGTGAAGGTGGGGAGGAAGATGTGTCGTGGAATGTGAGGGAGTTGATACAGAATCAGGAAGGTCACCCCCTGTGGGGGAAGGTAAGGAAGTATTTGAGGGCCAGCGTGCAGAGTTGAGGAAATCACTTCCAGCACCAGTGGATGAGTTTGTGGTTGAAGATGAGGTGTTGTATCATCTTGGTAGGGTCTCGGGTATACGGTCTGAACCAGCATACCAGGCAGTCTTGACACCGGAGTTCCAGAGGACTGTAATGTATCTGTGTCATAACATCCCAGCAGCAGGCCATGGAGGGGAGTCCAAGACGTTGCAGAGGGCACGTCAAAGGTTCTATTGGCCATCCATGGGTAAAAATATCAAGGTCTATGTAGCCTCTTGTGACAGTTGTCTGAGGTACAAGGCACATAGGTTGGGGGGGGGGAACCTTTGCGTAGGTGGCCGGATGTGAGTACTCCCTTCGAGAGAGTACACATAGATCTCATTGGGCCGCTACCACAAGCTCATTCTGGGGCGAGGTACATATTTGTACCAGTGGATGCACTCACACGGTTCACTGTGGTGAGTGCACTCCGTCCTAAGTCGGCAGAGGTGACCCAGGCCATGGTGGCAGAGGATGTGACCCAGGCCATGGTGGCAGAGGATGTGACCCAGGCCATGGTAGCAGAGGATGTGACCCAGGCCATGGTAGCAGAGGGTGTGATCCAGGCCATGGTGGCAGAGGATGTGACCCGGGCCATGGTGGCGGAGGATGTGACCTAGGCCATATTGGCAGAGGATGTGACCCAGGCCATGGTGGCAGAGGAGGTGACCCAGGCCATATTGGCAGAGGATGTGACCCAGGCCATGGTGGCGGAGGATGTGACCTAGGCCATGGTGGCAGAGGTTGTGACCCAGGCCATGGTGCGGAGGATGTGACCCAGGCCATGGTGGCAGAGGAGGTGACCCAGGCCATGGTGGCAGAGGATGTGACCCAGGCCATGGTGGCAGAGGATGTGACCCAGGCCATGGTGGCGGAGGAGGTGACCCAGGCCATGGTGGCGGAGGAGGTGACCCAGGCCATGGTGGCAGAGGATGTGACCCAGGCCATGGTGACAGAGGGTGTGACTCAGGCCATGGTGGCGGAGGATGTGACCCAGGCCATGGTGGCGGAGGATGTGACCCAGGCCATGGTGGCAGAGGATGTGACCCAGGCCATGGTGGCGGAGGAGGTGACCCAGGCCATGGTGGAGGTGACCCAGGCCATGGTGGCAGAGGAGGTGACCCAGGCCATGGTGGCAGAGGAGGTGACCCAGGCCATGGTGGCGGAGGATGTGACCCAGGCCATGGTGGCAGAGGAGGTGACCCAGGCCATGGTGGCAGAGGATGTGACCCAGGCCATGGTGGCAGAGGAGGTGACCCAGGCCATGGTGACAGAGGATGTGACCCAGGCCATGGTGGCAGAGGATGTGACCCAGGCCATGGTGGAGGTGACCCAGGCCATGGTGGCAGAGGATGTGACCCAGGCCATGGTGGAGGTGACCCAGACCATGGTGGCAGAGGATGTGACTCAGGCCATGGTGGCAGAGGATGTGACCCAGGCCATGGTGACAGAGGAGGTGACCCAGGCCATGGTGGCAGAGGAGGTGACCCAGGCCATGGTGGAGGTGACCCAGACCATGGTGACAGAGGATGTGACCCAGGCCATGGTGGCAGAGGATGTGACCCAGGCCATGGTGGAGGTGACCCAGACCATGGTGACAGAGGATGTGACCCAGGCCATGGTGGCAGAGGATGTGACCCAGGCCATGGTGGAGGTGACCCAGACCATGGTGGCAGAGGAGGTGACCCAGACCATGGTGGCAGAGGATGTGACCCAGGCCATGGTGGCAGAGGATGTGACCCAGGCCATGGTGGAGGTGACCCAGGCCATGGTGGCAGAGGATGTGACCCAAGCCATGGTGGAGGTGACCCAGGCCATGGTGGCAGAGGATGTGACCCAGGCCATGGTGGCAGAGGAGGTGACCCAGGCCATGGTGGCGGAGGAGGTGACCCAGGCCATGGTGGCAGAGGATGTGACCCAGGCCATGGTGGCAGAGGAGGTGACCCAGGCCATGGTGGCAGAGGATGTGACCCAGGCCATGGTGGCAGAGGATGTGACCCAGGCCATGGTGGCGGTGACCCAGGCCATGGTAGCAGAGGAGGTGACCCAGGCCATGGTGGCAGAGGATGTGACCCAGGCCATGGTGGCAGAGGATGTGACCCAGGCCATGGTGGAGGTGACCCAGGCCATGGTGGCAGAGGATGTGACCCAAGCCATGGTGGAGGTGACCCAGGCCATGGTGGCAGAGGATGTGACCCAGGCCATGGTGGCAGAGGAGGTGACCCAGGCCATGGTGGCGGAGGAGGTGACCCAGGCCATGGTAGCAGAGGAGGTGACCCAGGCCATGGTGGCAGAGGATGTGACCCAGACCATGGTGGCGGAGGAGGTGACACAGGCCATGGTGGCAGAGGATGTGACCCAGGCCATGGTGGCAGAGGAGGTGACCCAGGCCATGGTGGCAGAGGATGTGACCCAGGCCATGGTGGCAGAGGATGTGACCCAGGCCATGGTGGCAGAGGATGTGACCCAGGCCATGGTGGCGGTGACCCAGGCCATGGTAGCAGAGGAGGTGACCCAGGCCATGGTGGCAGAGGATGTGACCCAGGCCATGGTGGCAGAGGATGTGACCCAGGCCATGGTGGCAGAGGAGGTGACCCAGGCCATGGTGGCGGAGGAGGTGACCCAGGCCATGGTGGCAGAGGATGTGACCCAGGCCATGGTGGCAGAGGAGGTGACCCAGGCCATGGTGGCAGAGGAGGTGACCCAGGCCATGGTGGCAGAGGATGTGACCCAGGCCATGGTGGCAGAGGATGTGACCCAGGCCATGGTGGCGGTGACCCAGGCCATGGTAGCAGAGGAGGTGACCCAGGCCATGGTGGCAGAGGATGTGACCCAGGCCATGGTAGCAGAGGAGGTGACCCAGGCCATGGTGGCGGAGGAGGTGACCCAGGCCATGGTGGCAGAGGATGTGACCCAGGCCATGGTGGCAGAGGATGTGACCCAGGCCATGGTGGAGGTGACCCAGGCCATGGTGGCAGAGGATGTGACCCAAGCCATGGTGGAGGTGACCCAGGCCATGGTGGCAGAGGATGTGACCCAGGCCATGGTAGCAGAGGATGTGACCCAGGCCATGGTGACAGAGGAGGTGACCCAGGCCATGGTGGCAGAGGAGGTGACCCAGGCCATGGTGGAGGTGACCCAGACCATGGTGACAGAGGATGTGACCCAGGCCATGGTGGCAGAGGATGTGACCCAGGCCATGGTGGAGGTGACCCAGACCATGGTGACAGAGGATGTGACCCAGGCCATGGTGGCAGAGGATGTGACCCAGGCCATGGTGGAGGTGACCCAGACCATGGTGGCAGAGGAGGTGACCCAGACCATGGTGGCAGAGGATGTGACCCAGGCCATGGTGGCAGAGGATGTGACCCAGGCCATGGTGGAGGTGACCCAGGCCATGGTGGCAGAGGATGTGACCCAAGCCATGGTGGAGGTGACCCAGGCCGTGGTGGCAGAGGATGTGACCCAGGCCATGGTGGCAGAGGAGGTGACCCAGGCCATGGTGGCGGAGGAGGTGACCCAGGCCATGGTGGCAGAGGATGTGACCCAGGCCATGGTGGCAGAGGAGGTGACCCAGGCCATGGTGGCAGAGGATGTGACCCAGGCCATGGTGGCAGAGGATGTGACCCAGGCCATGGTGGCGGTGACCCAGGCCATGGTAGCAGAGGAGGTGACCCAGGCCATGGTGGCAGAGGATGTGACCCAGGCCATGGTAGCAGAGGAGGTGACCCAGGCCATGGTGGCGGAGGAGGTGACCCAGGCCATGGTAGCAGAGGAGGTGACCCAGGCCATGGTGGCAGAGGATGTGACCCAGACCATGGTGGCGGAGGAGGTGACCCAGGCCATGGTGGCAGAGGATGTGACCCAGGCCATGGTGGCAGAGGAGGTGACCCAGGCCATGGTGGCAGAGGATGTGACCCAGGCCATGGTGGCAGAGGATGTGACCCAGGCCATGGTGGCAGAGGATGTGACCCAGGCCATGGTGGCGGTGACCCAGGCCATGGTAGCAGAGGAGGTGACCCAGGCCATGGTGGCAGAGGATGTGACCCAGGCCATGGTGGCAGAGGATGTGACCCAGGCCATGGTGGCAGAGGAGGTGACCCAGGCCATGGTGGCGGAGGAGGTGACCCAGGCCATGGTGGCAGAGGATGTGACCCAGGCCATGGTGACAGAGGAGGTGACCCAGGCCATGGTGGCAGAGGAGGTGACCCAGGCCATGGTGGCAGAGGATGTGACCCAGGCCATGGTGGCAGAGGATGTGACCCAGGCCATGGTGGCGGTGACCCAGGCCATGGTAGCAGAGGAGGTGACCCAGGCCATGGTGGCAGAGGATGTGACCCAGGCCATGGTAGCAGAGGAGGTGACCCAGGCCATGGTGGCGGAGGAGGTGACCCAGGCCATGGTAGCAGAGGAGGTGACCCAGGCCATGGTGGCAGAGGATGTGACCCAGACCATGGTGGCGGAGGAGGTGACCCAGGCCATGGTGGCAGAGGATGTGACCCAGGCCATGGTGGCAGAGGAGGTGACCCAGGCCATGGTGGCAGAGGATGTGACCCAGGCCATGGTGGCAGAGGATGTGACCCAGGCCATGGTGGCAGAGGATGTGACCCAGGCCATGGTGGCGGTGACCCAGGCCATGGTAGCAGAGGAGGTGACCCAGGCCATGGTGGCAGAGGATGTGACCCAGGCCATGGTGGCAGAGGATGTGACCCAGGCCATGGTGGCAGAGGATGTGACCCAGGCCATGGTGGAGAGTGTGTTAACCAGGTGTGGGGCGCCTCTACAAGTTGTGTCAGACCGAAGCTCAGAGTTTATCATTCAAGTATTTCAAAGCATCGCGAGTGTGTATCAGTTCAAACATACTCCAGTGCTGGCATATCGACCATCGGCGAATGGTTTGGTTGAGAGACACAATGCTGAAGTAATCAGTATTCTGCGGTATTTGGCTGCAGATGATGTGCTTGCATGGGATCAGAGTTTGTCGATGGTGGAGTCGGCGCTCAACACGGCGTTCAATAGGTCGGTGGGAGAGACCCCGCATTTTTTGATGCATGGGTTCCATCCCCGACTTCCGTTCACGACGTTCACAAGCAAGCAACCGCCATGCTATGCGTTAGACTTCAAATGTGTTGTCTGTAGGCGAGCAACCAAGGCATTTGACTTGGTGAAACTACATTTAAGAAAGTCGACAGAGGTAGCAGAGGCATATTATAATGTGCGGAACAAGGTTCAAGCAAAAGTCATCAATGAAGGTGACAGAGTGTTCATGAAGCAGATGCATACCCAGGCAGAAGGTAAGTTGGCACCCAAGTTTGTGGGGCCATGTCGGGTAATTAGCAAAAGAAGGCAGAAGTTAAGGTTAAGGTGCTAAACACAGGGCATGTGTTCTCCTGTCACCCAGACCGCGTCTATACACTGACCGGTCAGGCAAGTGAGGAGGCATACCCTACGGGGAGTGTGCCAGGGGAGAGCACACCAGCGGCTGAGGACATAGGTAGGGGTACGAGGAGTTGGCAATCAAGGGTGGATAACGCAGAACAGCATTCGCAGGACCGGGGACAAGGTCCACAGGCGACGGTGACACATCGCTATCCGACCCGCTCTCGTTGGGTCATGAACACAGAAGGAGCATAGTACGTACTGTAGAGTAGTGCATGGCCATGGTAGTTTGTGTAGAGTGTGGTGTAGAGTAGCGTGTGTAGTGGTGGTGTAGTGTAGTGGCGTTTGGACGCCTGGTGTTGAGTGTGGTGTTGTGGAGTACACAGCGGCACAGGAGGCCAGGTAGTGGTGGGTACGGTGAGCATCGGTTTCGTAAGGTCAGGTGCGTCAGGACGCAGAGCCTGGCTGTTGAGAGGCGTGGTGTTATAATGAGGTCATCAATGGATTGGATGACCAGAGGTGATGATGTTTCGGAGTGGGTAAGTCTTATGGATAAAATTACAATGTAGAATTTCAAAATTTCAGGTGCTGGTGGTTGCAGTGGACGAACCAAGTAGATATACTAATTTCTCATTAATTAAGTTGTTACAGGAATCTCGCTAGAGGCGAGCCAGTGGCAGTATGATGTTTTAGTGAAATAAGTGGGAAATTATTTTAATGAGGTATTTATTGTGATAATATATGTGTATCTATGTACTATATATTACCTCATCGGCATCATTACTGAGTGTTAGGCTTGAGAAGGTCCCCCGGGATCATGTCACAGAGCTTCAGGTAGAGTAGAAGGGAAGCCATGACGCTAAACTCAGTTTTACTCTAGAGAAAAGAAGGTGGAGAAAGTGAAACAATCGTGACATTATAGACGAGATTCGCCCCCTGACATCAAGGCAGAGATAAGGGCCAGCTGCAATGGCTTTGCAGCTGCGCTCAGACTGTAAACGGGGAGAGAGTAAGGAGCCGAGGGGGTGTCATGTACTCATGGGATCGAGCCAGCGGGCTCCGAGGGAATATTTTGCAGGTACAGCGGTCGGGAAGGTGTGAGTACAGGTGGACACACTCTGGGCAGATGGGCTTGGAGTAATGTGCTACAGCTGTGGTGAGCACACCAAGAAAGGATGACCAGAGAGCTGTGAGGTATCTACAGCGTTCTGGGGTTGGTGCCCTGGAACGAGACGGTAGCATGGACCCGAGGGGACATGACCCTGGGGTAGGAATCACCGTTGCTCTGGATGCCAGGATCACCTTAGCTCAGAGCAACGATAGGACAATGACAACATTCACCAGGCTGGACAGTGTGGGTCATGGATCTAATGACCTAGCAACCATGGAGGACGAAAATAAGAGAAGTGATGCAGCCATTTGTGGATGAGGACAGTGAAACATTGTGTGATAATTGCAAGCCCTTATGTTAACAGTGCAGGGTAAGATGTTAAATTGTTATTAACTTGTTACTAAGGATGAAGAACCTTAGATAGATATATGTTGTGTACATATTAATGACTAGTATCATTTTGTGGGCATAATTACATGGCATTCTGGGCCATGTGATTATGTATGTATTTATATGTCAGCAGTTTAGGTACCTGTGCATTGTGGGGTATGGGCCAAACAATGTTACAGATAATTTTACCCATGCTATGATGCGGATTTAATGTACATGAGGTAGAGGTGTTATGAGTCATGTGGTGTTGCAACATTACAAGGTGTGGTGTTGCAACATTACAATGGGTGGTGTTGCAACATTACAATGGGTGGTGTTGCAACATTACAAGGTGTGGTGTTGCAACATTACAATGGGTGGTGTTGCAACATTACAAGGTGTGGTGTTGCAACATTACAATGGGTGGTGTTGCAACATTACAAGGTGTGGTGTTGCAACATTACAATGGGTGGTGTTGCAACATTACAAGGTGTGGTGTTGCAACATTACAAGGTGTGATGTTGCAACATTACAATGGGTGGTGGTGCAACATTAAAGGTGTGGTGTTGCAACATTACAAGGTGTGGTGTTGCAACATTACAATGGGTGGGGTTGCAACATTACAAGGTGTGGTGTTGCAACATTACAAGGTGTGGTGTTGCAACATTACAAGGTGTGGTGTTGCAACATTACAATGGGTGGTGTTGCAACATTACAAGGTGTGGTGTTGCAATATTACAAGGTGTGGTGTTGCAACATTACAATGGGTGGTGTTGCAACATTACAAGGTGTGGTGTTGCAACATTACAAGGTGTGGTGTTGCAACATTACAATGGGTGGTGGTGCAACATTACAAGGTGTGGTGTTGCAACATTACAAGGTGTGGTGTTGCAACATTACAATGGGTGGTGGTGCAACATTACAAGGTGTGGTGGTGCAACATTACAAGGTGTGGTGTTGCAACATTACAAGGTGTGGTGTTGCAACATTACAATGGGTGGTGGTGCAACATTACAATGGGTGGTGTTGCAACATTACAAGGTGTGGTGTTGCAACATTACAATGGGTGGTGGTGCAACATTACAAGGTGTGGTGTTGCAACATTACAAGGTGTGGTGTTGCAACATTACAAGGTGTGGTGTTGCAGCATTACAAGGTGTGGTGTTGCAACATTACAAGGTGTGGTGTTGCAACATTACAAGGTGTGGTGTTGCAACATTACAAGGTGTGGTGTTGCAACATTACAAGGTGTGGTGTTGCAACATTGCAATGGGTGGTGTTGCAACATTACAAGGTGTGGCGTTGCAACATTACAAGGTGTGGTGTTGCAAAATTACAAGGTGTGGTGTTGCAACATTACAATGCGTGGTGTTGCAACATTACAAGGTGTGGTGTTGCAACATTGCAATGTGTGGTGTTGCAACATTACAAGGTGTGGTGTTGCAACATTGCAATGGATGGTGTTGCAACATTACAAGGTGTGGTGTTGCAACATTACAATGGGTGGTGTTGCAACATTACAATGGGTGGGGTTGCAACATTACAATGGGTGGTGTTGCAACATTACAAGGTGTGGTGTTGCAACATTACAAGGTGTGGTGTTGCAACATTGCAATGGGTGGTGTTGCAACATTACAAGGTGTGGTGTTGTAACATTACAAGGTGTGGTGTTGCAACATTACAAGGTGTGGTGTTGCAACATTACAATGGGTGGGGTTGCAACATTACAATGTTACCACATTACATAATGTGGGGGTTGGATCATTACATAATGTGGGGGTTGGATCATTACATAATGTGGGGGTTGGATCATTACAAGGTGAGGGGTTGTAACTTCATCTCCCACCCCCCCCCCCTCTCATTGCTTCCCTTCTATACCCCTACTCACCCCCCCCCTCCCAGTGCTTCCATCCCCTTCCCACACCCACTCCCTCCCAGTGTTTCCCTTCCCTTCCCTTTCCTTTCCTTTCCTTTCCTTTCCTTTCCTTTCCTTCCCTTCCTTTCCCTTCCCTTCCCTCTCCGCCCTTTCCCTTCCCTCACCCAGTGTTTCTCTTCCCTTCCCCCACCCACCCCATCCCAGTAATTCCCTTCCCTTCCCCCACTCATCGCCTCCGAATGCTTCCATCCCCTTTCCCCACTCACCCCTACCAGTGCTTCTCTCCCCTTCCCCCTCACCCATCCCTTCCCAGTGCTTCCCTCCCCTTACTTCAAGTGCTTTCCTCCCCTTCCACCACCCACCCCCTCCCAGTGCTTCCCTCCCATTCACCCCCTCCCCCACTCCCTCCTGCTCAATCAGTTATCCAGGTTTCTTGCAGATTTGCACCACGCCTATCATGCCCCGAGATGATGATTTCAGATAATGGAGCTAACTTGGTGTCTGGAGAAGCATATCTAAGGGAAATCTTTTTCCATCCTGCGGTTTCTTCCACACTGGAGCAACGTCACTGCAGGTGGAAATTTATCCCTCCTAGAGCTCCATAGCACGGAGGTGTAACACCATAAAGGTGTTATGTTGGTTTTATTTAATATTTTACGTAGTACATGAGTCAGTCAGACAAGATTTTGAGAGGCGTCAGGGTATTGACCCAAGCAATTATAAACCTCACACCTCTAGGGTGTTAATGACCACAAGTTGACCAGTGGTCAGGTCGTGTGATTTGACCTTGCTTCTGCTAAGCTAATAATTGCAGACGGCTGGCTGGGTAGAGCCCATCAAACAAGCCGCTGTTTAAGGTGGTAGGTAGAGAGCCTTAAGCTATCCTACGTGTGGGCGGAGTTTAGCTGCGAGTTCCCACATAAATACCCATGGAACTGTACATTCGACAGCATAGCACATAACATTAGCAGACAGCAGAGCAGACAGAGAGGCTGGACGATACAACAGCAACCAGCCCAGGCTCTCTGGCTGGGTGGGGACTCAGTCTATCATCTACTCACGACCCCCAGCCCAGCCTCATCAGCGGTTTTCATCAATTTAGTGGAGTGTTATTCCGTGAAGTGACAACGCTATTTTAAAGTCACCCAAATTAGTGGCTGTGCCCTCGCAAGATTATCTACAGGAGCTATCCTAAAGGTACTTCCAGTGACACTGGTTTATCACTCAAATCATTAGTGTGTATGATTATATATATATATATATATATATATATATATATATATATATATATATATATATATATATACATATATATATATATATATATATATATATATATATATATATATATATATATATATATATATATATATATATATATATATATATATATATATATATATATATTTAATGTGTATTAATTTTAAGTGCTAACCTCTAGAAGAGGTAGGATTATAGCCTAGTGATAGCAGAATTTTACCCTAGACTACTCCATCAGTACTTGTTCAGCATTATGAGCAACCCAGGTACAAGCCCCACAAGGCTTAGCCAAGTAGCCAGTATGGATAATGCAGGGAGAATTAAAAGGACCCTTGCAGGTCTTAAAGGCCACTTAACAAGACAGATCAAGAAACGTGAGGATTTGTCAAAACAATCTCCAGTTGATTATGCTGACTTGGAAATCTATTATCAAGCAGCTGCAGGTAAATTTGAGCAAATCAAATGCCAAATAGCAACATATGTGGCTGAACTTGCCAACACCAATTTATCAGAAGCAGAAATAGACGCCATTATGGTTGATCTAGCGAGTAAGGTTGATCTAGCGAGCGTCTCCGGCCACGTTACAGCTTTTCGTCAAATTAATTGCCCTGAACAAGGCAACAACAACAACAGTTTCATCTAATCCGAGTCAAGCTGAAGCTCGACTCCCTCCAATTAATTTACCCACTTTCTCAGGAAAAGACGAGGAAGATTGGGACGAATTTTGGAACAAATTCGTAGACTTTGTGGACTCAAAACAATCTTTAC
>WNGS01000543.1:17619341-17621841 GCA_020271785.1 Procambarus virginalis | reverse complement strand
CCATGGATGAGTAGTGTCACTCCCTCTGGATGTTGTGTGGCGGTTGTAGGAGTCCCCCAGGGACGAGCACGTGTCTCGGGAGTCCCCCAGGGACGAGCACGTGTCTCGGGAGTCCCCCAGGGACGAGCACGTGTCTCGGGAGTCCCCCAGGGACGAGCACGTGTCTCGGGAGTCCCCCAGGGACGAGCACGTGTCTCGGGAGTCCCCCAGGGACGAGCACGTGTCTCGGGAGTGTCTCGGGTGACCCAGGCCATGGTGGCAGAGGATGTGACCCAGGCCATGGTGGCAGAGGATGTGACCCAGTCCATGGTGGCAGAGGATGTGACCCAGTCCATGGTGGAGAGTGTGTTAACCAGGTGTGGGGCGCCTCTACAAGTTGTGTCAGACCGAAGCTCAGAGTTTATCATTCAAGTATTTCAAAGCATCGCGAGTGTGTATCAGTTCAAACATACTCCAGTGCTGGCATATCGACCATCGGTGAATGGTTTGGTTGAAAGACACAATGCTGAAGTAATCAGTATTCTGCGGTATTTGGCTGCAGATGATGTGCTTGCATGGGATCAGAGTTTGTCGATGGTGGAGTCGGCGCTCAACACGGCGTTCAATAGGTCGGTGGGAGAGACCCCGCATTTTTTGATGCATGGGTTCCATCCCCGACTTCCGTTCACGACGTTCACAAGCAAGCAACCGCCATGCTATGCGTTAGACTTCAAATGTGTTGTCTGTAGGCGAGCAACCAAGGCATTTGACTTGGTGAAACTACATTTAAGAAAGTCGACAGAGGTAGCAGAGGCATATTATAATGTGCGGAACAAGGTTCAAGCAAAAGTCATCAATGAAGGTGACAGAGTGTTCATGAAGCAGATGCATACCCAGGCAGAAGGTAAGTTGGCACCCAAGTTTGTGGGGCCATGTCGGGTAATTAGCAAAAAGAAGGCAGAAGTTAAGGTTAAGGTGCTAAACACAGGGCATGTGTTCTCCTGTCACCCAGACCGCGTCTATACACTGACCGGTCAGGCAAGTGAGGAGCCATACCCTATGGGGAGTGTGCCAGGGGAGAGCACACCAGCGGCTGAGGACATAGGTAGGGGTACGAGGAGTTGGCAATCAAGGGTGGATAACGCAGAACAGCATTCGCAGGACCGGGGACAAGGTCCACAGGCGACGGTGACACATCGCTATCCGACCCGCTCTCGTTGGGTCATGAACACAGAAGGAGCATAGTACGTACTGTAGAGTAGTGCATGGCCATGGTAGTTTGTGTAGAGTGTGGTGTAGAGTAGCGTGTGTAGTGGTGGTGTAGTGTAGTGGCGTTTGGACGCCTGGTGTTGAGTGTGGTGTTGTGTACATAGCGGCACAGGAGGCCAGGTAGTGGTGGGTACGGTGAGCATCGGTTTCGTGAGGTCAGGTGCGTCAGGACGCAGAGCCTGGCTGTTGAGAGGCGTGGTGTTATAATGAGGTCATCAATGGATTGGATGACCAGAGGTGATGATGTTTCGAAGTGGGTAAGTCTTATGGATAAAATTACAATGTAGAATTTCAAAATTTCAGGTGTTGGTGGTTGCAGTGGGCGAGCCAAGTAGATATACTAATTTCTCAAGTTGTTACAGGAATCTCGCTAGAGGCGAGCCAGTGGCAGTATGATGTTTTAGTGAAATAAGTGGGAAATTTATTTAATGAGGTATTTATTGTGATAATATATGTGTATCTATGTACTATATATTACCTCATCGGCATCATTACTGAGTGTTAGGCTTGAGAAGGTCCCCGGGATCATGTCACAGAGCTTCAGGTAGAGTAGAAGGGAAGCCATGACGCTAAACTCAGTTTTACTCTAGAGAAAAGAAGGTGGAGAAAGTGAAACCATCGTGACATTATAGACGAGATTCGCCCCCTGACATCAAGGCAGAGATAAGGGCCAGCTGCATGGCTTTGCAGCTGCGCTCAGACTGTAAACGGGGAGAGAGTAAGGAGCCGAGGGGGTGTCATGTACTCATGGGATCGAGAAAGCGGGCTCCGAGGGAATATTTTGCAGGTACAGCGGTCGGGAAGGTGTGAGTACAGGTGGACACACTCTGGGCAGATGGGCTTGGAGTAATGTGCTACAGCTGTGGTGAGCCACCAAGAAGGATGACCAGAGAGCTGTGAGGTATCTACAGCGTTCTGGGGTTGGTGCCCTGGAACGAGACGGCAGCATGGACCCGAGGGGACCCTGGGGTAGGAATCACCGTTGCTCTGGATGCCAGGATCACCTTAGCTCAGAGCAACGATAGGACAATGACAACATTCACCAGGCTGGACAGTGTGGGTCATGGATCTATGACTAGCAACCATGGAGGACGAAAATAAGAGAAGTGATGCAGCATTTGTGGATGAGGACAGTGAAACATGTGTGATAATTGTAAGCCCTTATGTTAACAGTGCAGGGTAAGATGTTAAATTGTTATTAACTGGTTACTAAGGATGAGACCTTAGATAGATATATGTTGTGTACATATTA
>WNGS01000543.1:17609096-17619316 GCA_020271785.1 Procambarus virginalis | reverse complement strand
GTGTCTCACAATAGTCTATGTTTTGTGACTTGAGACACCTTGCCCATCTCCCTAATTCTTTTGCAGAACATACATGTCCCCCAGCCTACTGCACGCTTGGAACTTACCGGTTTGGGTGAACTACAAACAGTAGGCTTGGAGGATTCTGCTGCTTTGCCAGATTTTCTCCAACTTGCAATTTTGTGAAAGTATTTTGCCTGATGTTTATTTGGGGTAGTTGTTTTTACCCTTTAATTTACTCCTATTTTCTATTTCTGAAGGCTCGCCAAAAGGCTTTATCTTCCTCATTTGCACGTCGTTTGTCTATGATGGAACGCAAACCATCAATGATGTCCAGTACTGTCAGGATGGTGTTATTTTGATGTGTGTGTATAATTCATCTAGTATATTGCTGGACAATTTTCGTTTAAGGACTACTTTGGTCATCCATTCACCAGTGGTTATATCAACCTTAAGATTGAATGTTCTTACTTCTGGATCAGCATAATTATCCTTGAGGAGTTGTACTGCCAGATCATAGCTGTCGTTAGTTAACCTCAGATGAGATACTACTGTTTTAGCCTCACCTGATAATTGGCCATGCAGATAAGAGAATTTATTACTCTTATGTAAAGATTGTTTTGGAGTCCACAAAGTCTACGAATTTGTTCCAAAATTCGTCCCAATCTTCCTCGTCTTTTCCTGAGAAAGTGGGTGAATTAATTGGAGGGAGTCGACCTTCAGCTTGACTCGGATTAGATGAAACTGTTGGTGTTGTGCTTTGTTCTTGACGAAAAGCTGTAACGTGGCCGGAGACGCTCGCTAGATCAAACCTTACTCGCTAGATCAACCATAATGTCGTCTATTTCTGCTTCTGATAAATTGGTGTTGGCAAGTTCAGCCACATATGTTTCTATTTGTCATTTGATTTGCTCAAATTTACCTGCAGCTGCTTGATAATAGATTTCCAAGTCAGCATAATCAACTGGAGATTGTTTTGACAACATCCTCACGTTTCTTGATCTGTCTTGTTAAGTGGCCTTTAAGACCTGCAAGGGTCCTTTTAATTCTCCCTGCATTATCCATACTGGCTACTTGGCTAAGCCTTGTGGGGCTTGTACCTGGGTTGCTCATAATGCTGAACAAGTACTGATGGAGTAGTCTAGGGTAAAATTCTGCTATCACTAGGCTATAATCCTACCTCTTCTAGAGGTTAGGCACTTAAATTAATACACATTAAATATATATATATATATAAGCACTGTGCAAACATACGAAATTAACGAATTCCAGACCCAAGGTGGAAGATAGCATTCCTACCACAGTACAGTACTGCCGGTGCAACAAACATTAGTGTCCAATCGGCAAAGTCCAAAGGTAAACGACTTTGCCTACTGCCCCAAATTACCATCCAGATAAGAGGGCCAAGTCCAACCTGTCGGTTTTTTCACCCAAGGGTCCCAGAAACATATGTCACTAAAAATTGGCAGATGAACTACAATTAAGGCCTGTAGCCCAGATGACAATCAATATCTCAGGGTTTGTAACAGATAAGGACCTAAGTCTACCAGTGGTACAACCATCAGTACGATTAGGCAGCTACGTCTGTCAAGTACAAGCCATTGTGGTGGACAAAATTCCAGCAGACCTACAAATACGGTCTGGAGCAACTGTCAAATTCCTGAGAAATAGAGGATAAAATTGGCAGATAATATTAAGTCTGATCACCTCACCGACTTCGGTACCTTGTATCCAGTAATAGACGATACTACCATCGATTCATCGGTTGCCCTATTAAATATCAGGGCATAACCATGCTAAATTCTGCAGGAGGCAAATTACTCCAGGCCCAGTATTAAGCCTGAGGAGACCTATGCCTGCAGATAAACAATACCAGTAGAAATCTAAATTTGTCAGCTGATTGTATTTCTCCAGTAGCATTATACTAAGAAGATTACAGCTGACTATACAACAGAGGTTGATCTTATTATCATCATTTAAACTGAAGATGAGTTCATGAGGCCTCAGTGGCAAATCAGTGAACAGTAGCCTAAACAGCTACAAGTCACTGCGACCAATGTCACTGAACCCACTGCAGTCTCAAACCATACTTGACTTTAATGATGGGCTATTCAATGCTCTGAATAACTAACTAACTAAATTAAGCCCAATTTGTCAGCCAATATACACTCCGCAAATAAGCACAAGGGAAATTGACTGACCATATAAATCCGACGACGATTTTGATACATTTATTATTTAATCAAAATGAATTCCATGGGCTCATTGTATATATATAAGTGACCAGTTACCTGAACAGTTTCATGTTATTATAACTAATGTCACTGATCTCACTGCCGTCTCTGAATCATACCTGACTGTAGTACTTGATCAAATTCAGTCCTCTGGGTTGATATGATATTAGGCTAGATTTTAGCCTCTCCAGAGTTAACAGGGAAATGAAATCGTATTAGACTTCTAACCCCTGCAACTCGACTACGGGACATCCGTCCTGTATGAACAGATGCACAAATGTGTGATTACTAATTATTAACATCAAATTAATTTAATAATTCGAAGGAGGAGTATCGGTGTTCGACTGTTCTAAATAGGACTTCGACCCATGAACAGCCCCCTGGGGAATTATGTCGAAAACCCGACACCATTTACTTATATTCAATACAATAGGCAGATAATATTGCCGTTGTTATATATATATAAATTCTTCTCTCTCCCATAGAAAATGTAGCTTGTAGTAGAATTTTCCGTCAATAGAAACCAGAATAATCATTGCCACATAGTGCTATAAATTCAGGCGCTATTCTGTTGGAAATTTTACTTAATACAGTTGTCATTGGACTTATTACATCATTAAACATCTCATTTAAAATAACTTAATTATCAGTCTCAAAATAGAGTAAATATGAATCTTCTTACCACATATTGCATCTGGACAAGGAGAACAGGAGCGTCAGAGGTGAGGGAGGTCAGCCATTGTTTAAGAACATAGTCGCTGGAGCAAATTGAGCTCCTATAATTCTCCCTTGGACGAAGTGTTATGGAGATAAAATTTGTGCTTCTTCCATCATCAACACGCAGTCAACATCTAAACAAGGGAAGTGTCTTACTGAAACCCATTTATCTAATCATTTCTGGCCAGTTAATGTTAGGTAGATATAGGGTGAACAGGTTAGCACGAGAAACAGCGTCTAAATACAGGTAATTTTAATCCTTGGTCCTTATCTTATATATATACAGTATTTTCTCTGATATAGCTGTCATATATAGGATTACGGCTTTACAGCTAGTGCCCTTTGACAAATAATAGAAGAGGAAGAATACAGTTGTTCGGTACATCAGTACAGGGATGGTGGATGCTAGCCTCACCCAGAGGATTATTTGGTGTCATCATTCGTGTTTTTACCTGGTGGACTAAGACTACCATACAATAAGATAAGGTATTACAATTTATTTACTAATATATGTAGTTTAATACTGTAGTTTGGTTGGCTGCATATATATATATATATATATATATATATATATATATATATATATATATATATATATATATATATTTAATTTAAACCCTGCTAATGTGTAAGAATCGATTTGTGAGATTATTGCAGAAATACCGTCTGCAAAAACATCATACAAATTGCTATAAAAATATATAAATTAACATAAATATAAATTCTATATAAATTCATATAAATTAAATAAATATAAATCTCATGAGTCGGTTCCCACAACTAGAATGGATGGTGGCAGCTACTTCTACCCATCTACTTTTCTACCTCTACTTCTACTCTCTACATCTATTTTCTACCCTCTACTTCTACTTCCTACTCTCTCTCCTCTCCCTCCACCTCTCTTCAAACTTTCCTTTTCAACTTACCACACTCCTCGCTACTCCCAATGCTCTTTACTCCTCCCACCTCTCAGCCTCCCTCACCCCAAACCCTCACTCGTTACTTCATTATTCATTTCTTTCAATTCTCCTTATCATTTCCCGACCCCCGTTGCAGAGGCTTCTATGGACGGTTAATATCAAAAGTTCCTTGAGGAAATCTCTACACCTTCATCAAATAAATCTTTATGAACTCCAGACAGAAGTCGCAGAGATAGAGCCCAGAGCGATCAATCGACTACTGACGTACATGTCGGATGATCCTACTCAGCCTGAGCCATTAAGTCCAGCCCCCTTAATGTATGGCAGACCTCTGTCTCCAGTGCCATCTTTAGTAGATGATATGATCAGAGATCCCTCATATGTGGGTCAGAGTGAGTTTGTTCAGGTGTTCAAGTATCTGTCCACCATAATCCAGAAATGGAATGATGTATAGACAAAGGAGTATCTCCTCTCTATGAGAGCATCATTACAGGGATACTATTTCTCATAATAAATCTTATCTCCAACCTCGTCACATTGTCTTGGTAGACTGTAACAGTCCGAGAGCTAAGTGGCCATTAGGAAAAGTTGTCTCTATCCATCCAGATAACCAGGGGATTTTGAGAACAGTTCCCTTAAGACATTGCACAACCTAATCCATATGGAGTCAGTGGGTCAGTTTGATCCTGGGAGACCCCTCAATATCTCTAACTCCAAATGACCCTGAGACACTAAACAGGCACATTCGACTACATCGGACAGCCGCACAAAGGTGCAAACAAAATTTGCGCTTGTATTATCAATCCGATGGAGACTAAATGAACATCGATGGTCTCTGTCAGTCCTAAACAATGGACTCTGCGCCAGTTCTCTTCCCCTGGAAGATATGGAAAATTTCCACTATGCCAATATTTTTAATCAATGAAATTAAGTATTATTCTAAATCATACATCCTAGATCATATATTCATGATAGCACCACAATTGTCATGTCTGCTTATAGGTCTATGGATGCCTACATGACAACGGTCATGGAGTCTAGAATTTTTCACTGTGATAATGCTCAATTTGCTCAATTGAAATATTATTAACTTCCTGTGAGGTTATTTCAAAATCGTAATAAAAAAATAATCCTTACTATAAGTATTACCAATAATCACTATATCATTTGTATCTTGATCCTACAATCACACTTTATTTCAAATATTTGACTAGATGAGAAAAATATTATTCTTATAATGATAGTTGGCCACCCTCACTAAGCGAGGGAGAAGGCGGGAACCTGACGCCAAGCGCCCAGGGCTCAGACGGTTTTGTTTACATCAAACAGTGCACGTGTGTTCGTGTTTAGAACTCTAAGAGTCCAAATAATGTGCTATACACTATTTAAACACTGTGTTGACACCCTAAGACAATCTAGAAGGTGTTGAATATCATTTTATATCTAAATCAGTAAAAATAACTCATAATACCTACTAAAGGCGAGTTCAGGTGTTCAGAGACTCGCCACGCTACCACCAACAATCTTATTCATTGCTACAGCAATTCTCTATCCGTGCAAAGCAGATAGAATCATCAAAATCTACAACATATAACGCCTTATCTCATCATTATGTCTTTAATCTGGCAACTGTCAGAAAGGCACCGGCTCAGTTTTGGATAAGTATTTAGTGTTTGTTATATGTTTAATTGGCCAATTTGCATGCTTCTAAAACCATAACTTTCCATTAAGACTGTTTGCCGTTATATAGTGGGGAAAACCCCAAAATAAAGCGAGCATCTATAATAATTCTTATCTAAATCAGTTAATTTGTAAATTATCAATAATAATTAATTTAATCCTTATAATCTAATCTGAAATAAGTTTGTCACTAAATAATCAATATAAATTATGAATCACCATCATAATTATCTTCAAGAAATAATATTTGCTTGCACTTACTCTATAAATCAATTATAAATCTTGCTTGAATGTTACTCTTGAACTAGTTACTCTCATATTTACTAGATAAAATCCCCGTTATTTTCTATAACTGTTTAAGTGCTAAGTTAGAGTGTGTATAGTGTTCAGATCTTTTCGAAGCCTGAACAGTGAACCAATTATTTAAGTAGTCATTATAACTGCTGTGTATTTTAACTTAATCTCTTGTACATGTATACTGAAATGGCTAAATACCAACAGGTACATGTTGTTTCTACAAAAAATATCCTTATGTAGTACCTTAACAACTACAGTCCTTGAAACCTCTTAGAAGGCATACAAGAGGAATCTTTGGCTAGACTTTGAGACATCTAAGGCCTCCTCGTTTTTATGTTGTATTATTTGTTTGTAAACATTTTGTATTTACACATATTTTATATTTTCCATATAATAATCAATCCAAGGTATTTGTCCCACAATTCTTGCATTATAAACTGCAAGGTGTAACTCTTAAGTTTTTCAATCTGTGATTTATATACATTTTCTTCCAAACCTAATACTCAGTACACTAGATATCCTGTATGATTCCTTTCAAAATGATGCTGGTCGCGAGTAATATTTAGCAAGGACGTGTCAAAACAGCCTTCAGGCATTTTAATGACAATGCACAATGATTATTTAAAGTTTGACAAGACAATTACACATAAAACCCACACAAAATTCTATATCTCAAGCCATCACACTTTCAAGTTTTAGATATAAAGATTTTCAGTTTTCAAGTATCCAGGAATAATATAAGTATGTGATTTGAATGGAAGAGGGAGACTAGGTAAGGTTAAGAGAGAGAGGTAATGTATAGAAACTTTTGTAGTGTAGAGAGAGGCGTGATTCTGTCATAATATATCAACATATCCAACTTAGGATAGCAACCCATATCCAACTTAAGACATCACTCTATATCCAACTGAAGATAGCACCCCCATATGCAACTTAATTTACCACCCAAACTTCCAACTAATGATAGCACCCAAATATCTAACTTGGCATAGCAACCCATATCCAACTTATTATAGCAGCTACCCCAGTATCCATCTCAAAATGACACCCAATGCGCCATATGCACCATAAGATAGCGCCCCGGTATTCACCTTTAGACAGCACCCACATATCTCACTTACGATAGCACTCCCGTATCCACCCTCATATCCAGCTTAAAGTAGCACTTTCCCTCATATGGAACTAAAGAAAGCACTTACTGTGATGAGAGGTGTTGATATGCCTGGGACAGGATGTCCAGAAGGGTGACGTAGATGTCAAAGGTTGATGTGAGCCTTCGAGTGTTGGTGAGCAGGTTGGCCCAGGCCTCGGGGTACTGGTCCTTAAACCATGGAGGAAACACAATCATAACGTATGGCAATCTTTCTTCAAGCATCCCGGCGTACGTGGACCGGAAGTCCCCCCACCGCTGTCCGTGGTCACTGATGAAGAAGAGGATTGTGTGCTCGAGGTAACCTTTGCTATATATTTCCTGGAGATACCTGAGCGAAGGTTCGTCCGCACTCTTAGCCATACTTAGGTAATCGTGAGTGAGAGAAGCTGACCAGTAATACCCGAAGTATGGGATATCTTGCAGAGCCTCAGCCACGGAGAGCGAGTAATCATGGATGACACTCATACTCAGATTATATCCCTGGCAAATTTTTCCATTGGATGACCCGATATCTGCGTTATGGCTTATTTCCTTCTCGGATATTAAGAAATACGGCCTGTTGTAGTAATCTGTTGGTTCTTTAACGTATCCAACTTTCCCATAATGAAACAAACCCATCCATGGCGCATCCTCTCCGTAGGCAGTGGCGTAACCTTGCTTGGAGAATTCTTTCCAGATCAGGGGACAGTCGTCAAACTTGGCATTCTTCTTTGGTTGACAAGGATGTTTCATTAGTTCGTCGACGGTCATCCCCATCAGGGCGGCCATCATATTCGGATCTGTGTTGTCGGCGACCTTATTGAAGCCCTGGAGGTCAATGGCTTCAAGGCTATGTTTGAGGTACTGAAAGGTCAAAGGCATATGACGTCTCAGGTTGCCCCTGGACACAGCGTCTGTTCCCATTATAATGACACTCAACTTGTCCTTGCGCGGTTGTCGCGTCCCGTGCGCCTTCTGCGGGGGAGACAAGTCGGTGTTAGCGCCGTCTGGTGGCTTGATAACCCTGCATGTGTTACAGCTTGTTGTGTGTGGTGGCTTGTTGTGTCTGGTGGCTTGTTGTGTCTGGTGGCTTGATAACCCTGCATGTGTTACAGCTTGTTGTGTGTGGTGCCTTGTGTTACGGCTTGTTGTGTCTGGTGGGTTGTGTTACGGCTTGTTGTGTCTGGTGGCTTGTGTTACAGCTTGTTGTGTGTGGTGGCTTGTGTTACGGCTTGTTGTGTCTGGTGGCTTGTGTTACGGCTTGTTGTGTCTGGTGGCTTGTGTTACGGCTTGTTGTGTCTGGTGGCTTGTGTTACGGCTTGTTGTGTCTGGTGGCTTGTGTTACGGCTTGTTGTGTCTGGTGGCTTGTGTTATGGCTTGTTGTGTCTGGTGGCTTGTGTTACGGCTTGTTGTGTCTGGTGGCTTGTGTTATGGCTTGTTGTGTCTGGTGGCTTGTTGTGTGTGGTGGCTTGTGTTATGGCTTGTTGTGTGTGGTGGCTTGTGTTATGGCTTGTTGTGTCTGGTGGCTTGTTGTGTGTGGTGGCTTGTGTTATGGCTTGTTGTGTCTGGTGGCTTGTGTTATGGCTTGTTGTGTCTGGTGGCTTGTTGTGTGTGGTGGCTTGTGTTATGGCTTGTTGTGTCTGGTGGCTTGTGTTATGGCTTGTTGTGTGTGGTGGCTTGTTGTGTGTGGTGGCTTGTGTTACGGCTTGTTGTGTCTGGTGGCTTGTTGTGTGTGGTGGCTTGTGTTATGGCTTGTTGTGTCTGGTGGCTTGTGTTATGGCTTGTTGTGTCTAGTGGCTTGTTGTGTGTGGTGGCTTGTGTTATGGCTTGTTGTGTCTGGTGGCTTGTGTTACGGCTTGTTGTGTCTGGTGGCTTGTGTTACGGCTTGTTGTGTGTGGTGGCTTGTGTTACGGCTTGTTGTGTCTGGTGGCTTGATAACCCTGCTTGTACTCACCTATTTCTACTCACCTATTTGTGCTTGCGGGAGTTGAGCTTTGTCTCTTTGGTCCCGCCTCTCAACTGTCAATCAACAGGTGTACAGATTCCTGAGCCTATTGGCCTCTATCATATTTACATTTAAAACTGTGTATGGAGTCAGCCTTCACCACATCACTGCCTAATGCATTCCATCCGTTAACTACTCTGACACTGAAAATGTTCTTTCTAACGTCTCTGTGGCTCATGTGGGTACTCAGATTCCACCTGTATCCCCTTGTTCGCGTACCACCTGTGTTGAATCGTTAATCCTTGTCTTGCCACTAGGCTAGTGGCATACCTCTGAACTTTTTCCAGCTTCGTCTTGTGCTTGACAAGGTACGGGCTCCGCTGGGCCGCATACTTCAGGATTGGTCTTACATATGTTGTATACAAGATTCTGAACGATTCTTTACACAGGTTCCCGAAGGCTGTTCTGATGTTAGCCAGCCTCGCATATGCCGCAGACGTAATTCTTTATATGTGGGCTTCAGGAGACAGGTTTGGTATGATATCAACTCCTAGATCTTTCTTTCTGTCCGTTTCATGAAGTAGTTCATCTCCTATTCTGTATCCTGTGTCTGGCTTTCTGTTTCCACCGCCTAGTTTCATTACTTTGCATTTACTCGGGTGGAACTTTAGCAGCCATATGTTGGACCATTCATTCAGCCTGTCTAGGTCATCTTGTTGTCTCCTACTATCATCCTCTGTTTCAATCCTCCTCATAATTTTTGCATCATCAGCAAACAGTGAGAGAAACGAGTTTATACCCTCTGGGAGATCATTTACATATATCAGAAACAGTATAGGTCCAAGGACTGACTCCTGCGGGACTCCACTTGTGACGTCTCGCCAATATGAGACCTCACCCCTCACAGTGACTCGTTGTCTTCTGTTCCTTAGGTACTCCCTTATCTAATGGAGTACTTCCCTTTCACTCCAGCCTGCATCTCCAGCTTTTTCACTAGTCTCTTGTGTGGTAATGTGCCAAAGGCTCTCTGGCAATCCAAAAATATGCAGTCTGCCCACCGCTCTCTTTCTTGCCTGACTTTTGTTGCTTGGTCGTAGAATTCAATTAACCCTATGAGGCAGGATTTGCCATCCCTGAACCAATGTTGATGCTGTGTACAAAGTTCTTTCGCTCCAGATGTTCCATTAGATTTTTCGCACAATCTCTACTGCTCTCATGATCCCGAACAATGTCATTTGTGCTCCTTTAACATTATTTGGTATGAACGTTCAAGTTCCATCGCCCGCTCGTATCTT
>WNGS01000543.1:17592681-17609071 GCA_020271785.1 Procambarus virginalis | reverse complement strand
AGTAAATATATACCGTCTATTCCATTTACCTCCCCCACGTATTCCTATTTTTCTTCTCGATCTTGGATACCTGTTCGACTCATTCCCAATGCCTGTCACACTTTTTTGTGGTGATTTTAAATGTCGGTATTCCCTCTGGGGTGACGCTTTTTCTAATACCCAAGGTCATCTTTTAAAGCATTTCGTCTGTGTTCTCCATTATCTCTAATGAATTTCGGTGAACCGACCCATGCAGACTCGCACTCTTTCCTGTCTGATCATTCTCCCTACTCTTCTAATATTTATTTACACCTGAAGGGAAGAATCCTGATAACTCCATAACAGTGACCATTTTCCCAACCTCATAACCCTCTTTGTATTTCCGCCCTCTTCTCTCTCTTTCTCTGTGGTGCTTTGACAGAGCAACCAGAGCAATCTCTGGTTGCTATGGTAACTGAGACGGCGCAGCCGTGAGAACCAATCAGCGCCAAGCAAGACGATGACGTCATGCCAGGGAGGCGTCGAGATGGGCCAGGAGAGGTCACTTTACACCTGACGGTTGAGGTCACTCGTCTGTTACCTGACGCTCCATCATTCCTGGACAGATATCGTCACCTGAAGCTTTTAAACAGGACAAACACCCTAGCAGTAAAGGATGTTATCCAGTAGTGAGTGTGAGTGTATTCGAGCAACAGAATACTGAGGGTTATAGGCACGCCGCGTCGACCCTGAGAATGGACCCACAGTAACAAGTTCTTTGGTCGCCAGGATGGACGACCGTGCTAAAGGACGGACGCCAGGAAGGACGACTCAAGGTCGTCTTTCCTGGTGTGTATAGACACACCAGGAAGGGCACCGAGCTAGTGCACCAAGAGGGTGTCACTGTTTCTGAAGAGTTAACGGATACAGTCGCGACTAGTTCCACTCTGAAGCATCTCGGGTTTGTAGAAGTCAAGACAGTGTTTTAAAGGTGTGGATATTGGAGCGACCCGCTAGTGTGTGCACCACCAGCAGGCAGGCCCAGGAGCACACCTACAGGTAACCCTAAAGCTTTTCTTCACAGTTACCAGTAGACCAAACCACCGAAGGCGTGTAGTGTCTTTAAGTGAACTGTGAGAGAAATGAGGGACGAGAGTAGATGTCCCTCAGGCAACACGAGGTTGGCTCAGTTATTGAGAGAGGGTAATATTTATGCAGCGAAATGAATAATATAGCAGAATTCAGGGGCCGAGGCCCGAATGTCGGAGCCCTAGACGATCGTGTGAGGGTCGGCTCTGGTAAAGCAGCAGTTTGGGGGCCATTGGTTTAAGACCCAGGCGGCACCTCAAGGAAGCACCTCAAGGTAGCCAGTACCTTACTGGTACCTTACTAGTCTACATACAAACATCTGCAGTGATATAAAGAGATAATTTGAGTATTCCGTGGGACCACGAGTGAGGTGGGGCCCAGGAGCCGAAGTCTAGGGAGCAAGGTTGTGGATACGTGTTCTAGGGCTTATTGTAATATAATAGGAGTCAGTGGTCAGTGCAGAGGATAGCTGACTCGCTGGCCAAGAGCATCAAAGAGGACTAGATGTTACCGCCTCGACGGTCAGACAGTGAATGTGCCAGTGGCTACAGGTTTCCAGATGCCGCCAACTTGGTACAAGAGCTGAAGAGTGGATTTTGGTATCAATGTGATTTTTTTTAGTGGCTGAGCTACAGCAGGTAGCATATAGCCTAAGCTATCCGAATGTCAAAGGTAGAGAGTATCTAATTTTTACCATGCGTGATAGGCCATGATTGATGTAGTGGATGCACATGTAGTTTACCACGTAGTCGGGGTGGGAGGCAAGCTGACCGTCCACGGAAATTGTGGAGCATACTTGGTCTTGCCCAGACGCCAGTAATGCTAGTTAGGGCTGTGGTTACTTCAGGTCTGTTATCAAAGTTCATTGGCAAGGCATATGGCTTCTCCATTTTCAGGTGTTCAAGGTGCACTGGCTGGCTTTTCCAACGGGACCTGCTGACCCTAAGTCTGTGCAGTTGTTCTTGGTATTTTTGGGAGATCACTTGTGGTTATCCTGAGAACATGCCATTGTATTTGCAGACTTTGGATTGCGTGGTGTACTTTATCGAGAATTTCGATCATGGAATTTCCATGCTGGTAGTTTTCTTTGATAGTGTTCGAGCTCAATGTGGTCGTTGTAGAGACTGCTAGAAGGGGTGCCCGAGGGTTCGCGTCTATCTGTAGTTGTTGTCATTTGTGGAGTGTCGGTCTCAGTTGCTGAGGTTGTGTGGTCCGTCGCTGGCATTTGATTGGGCGCAATGCCGTTTGCTTCCAGAAGCTCGTTCCATTCACTGTTCTGAGGAGGAGGCCGTGATTTTGCTTCGCAACTTTGCATATGCGATGATAATTTGGGCGTGTATACTCTGGATGACTGCTGTTGTTCCTGGCTCCGGAGGGATTTATTGCTGGAGCTTCTGTGGGCGTTCAGCCCATATGGACATTGTTGGCGGTAGGCTAGTTGTAGACAGGCTCGGGAACTGGTGCGGACCTAGGTTCAGGTTAGCGTCAATTGGCCAGTGGGTATTCTTTGGCATGTTTACTTTCTCCTTCATTTTCTTGATTTTCTCCTTTCGTTTTGTGCAGAGGTAGGAGGTGGCGGCGTGTTGTTACCCACATATTGCGCATTTAATGGTGGTGGCGGTGCATTTCTTGCATTTCAAACTCAAATCATGTGAGTGCCTGAACATAGGCTGCATTTTGCTGTTTGATCTGGCCACTTGTTTGAGAAGTGCCCGTAACTGAAGCACTGTCGCACATTGTAGATTTTCTCCATGGCGATCTGTTAGGTGAGGAGGTGAAATATTTTAATATTCCCAAAATATTTTAATCCGTTTTTTGCTGCTTCTTGGGCTTACTCTGCTGTCTCGACGGTCAATTTTATCAACTGTCGTGTGTTGTCAGAGGTATTAATAAGGATTGCTGTCGTCGCCTTCAGGGATGGGATTTCATCGTTGACTTGTCGCACTATGGTGTCTGGGGCCTCACCCGCTATCCAGCGGTACAGTCTGATGGCAAATATTGTTCCCTTTGCAGTAATTTGTCTTGGAGGGTTCGGTGTTAAATTCGCTCCCAGTTGGCTGCTTCAAAAATATTCTGAGGGTCTGCTTGCATCACCCCTGTGACTATGGCCTTATTTCCGTGAACGTGGACATGTACAGCTCCAACTGATGTTGCCCTGTCGATGGCGGCTGCTATTTCGCGCTCTGGGTGCCTGTCCACCCCAAGAAGTTGCATTTTCAGTTTCGTCTTGTAAGACATTGTGGCAGACATTCGTCTCCCCACTAATGTTTGTTTGTGCTTGTTTTTTTGTTTTGTTTTTAATGTGACAACTTTATACATACATTTGGGGTTCTGTTTGGGTCACTGATGCGGGAGTTGTTACAGTACCCAGCCATGTTGGAGTTACCTCAAATGACCTTACGGACACTACCACTAAAGTGGCCATTCATACCTGTCTCGTTTCTTGAAAAGGGATTTCTTGTTCGGAGATGTATCCAGTATTTCATTCCGCACTCCGCGACCGTTGTCTAGGACGTTGGTCTAGTGTTATAGGTAGCAAAGTAGCCACTTAATTTACTAAATTAAGGTGACTTAACCACATGGCCTTCCTACTGCCACAAATAATCTGTGGCAGTAGGAAGCCGTTTCCCATTGCCTTAAGGCAGTGGGATCGGCCCTGGCTAGGTTGCATATCGGCCACATGTGTCTAACTCGTGGCACTTAATGGAACAATTCCTTGCTCGTTATTGTGTGAACTGCATTGTCCCACTTACAGTTGGACACCTCACTGTAGAATGTCCATAGTTTTAGAATGATTTCTAAATTTCATTTTTTTAATTTTAGAATGATTTCTAATTTCTGTTATTTATCTTCTTTACAAGTATTTTACTGGCCTTGGGTTTCCTTTAAATTTTATCCTTTGTACCTATTCTCAAGTTAAAAGAATTTGTCTTCATCCCAAATTTGTTTCTAACACAATTAACAGTGTGCTCTGCCTTCCCTTCATGTCTGAATTAAAAAATATATGACTAAGGCACTCCGTTCTCTTAATATAGAATTCGCCTTTTGATAAACTAAGACTCTTCGTAGTAATCTGGTTCACACTCCTCCTCCTCCTGCTGCTGGTCTCTACTCTATTTCCTGTTCAGGTTGTCCTCTCCAGTACTCCGGCGAAATTGGCTGTTCACTAGATGACTCACTTTAGGAACACAAAAGAAATGTTAAGTCTGCAGACATAAACAATGCTCTCTTATGTCATGTTAGGGACTCTATTCATCTTATTGATTGGTCATCTAAAATAATCTTTCCTGCCTCTACTCTTCACAGACGCCGTCTTGTTGAATCTGGTCTGATACACAACCCACCCAAAATGAGCCTTAGTTCTGGCTGTGTTGCTGCTGCCTCTTCCCTTCCACAGTACATACGCTATAACCTTCTCAACACGTGATCCGGCTTGGCTCTAGTCCCTCTGCACTCCCTTTCTCTTCTTTATCTTTTGTTTCTAGTTTTTTGTCTGTATTTCACCTCTTTATCTTCTCTCTAAGGTCTTCTTCAGTTTTCTTTATTCTTATTAAACTCCTCAAGTATTGTTCATTCATCTTTCTGTTCAACTCATATTCTTACTTTGAATATTGGCTTCTTCTACCATTCCTTCCTTACACGACCTGATAATGGCCGACGACGAACCGAAAAGTCGACAATTTCTGATTTTTGTCACACCCTGTACGTAGATATACATTCATGTTTGTCACACCCTGTATGTAGATATACACCCATGTTTGTCACACCCTGTATGTAGACATAAACCCATGTTTGTCACACTCTGTATGTAGATATACATCCATGTTTGTCACACCCTGTATGTAGACATAAACCCATGTTTGTCACTCCCTGTATGTAGATATACACCCATGTTTGTCACACCCTGTATGTAGATATAAACCCATGTTTGTCACTCCCTGTATGTAGATATACACCCATGTTTGTCACACCCTGTATGTAGATATAAACCCATGTTTGTCACTCCCTGTATGTAGATATACACCCATGTTTGTCACACCCTGTATGTAGATATAAACCCATGTTTGTCACTCCCTGTATGTAGACATAAACCCATGTTTGTCACTCCCTGTATGTAGACATAAACCCATGTTTGTCACACCCTGTATGTAGATATAAACCCATGTTTGTCACTCCCTGTATGTAGACATAAACCCATGTTTGTCACTCCCTGTATGTAGACATAAACCCATGTTTGTCACTCCCTGTATGTAGACATAAACCCATGTTTGTCACACCCTGTATGTAGACATAAACCCATGTTTGTCACACCCTGTATGTAGACATAAACCCATGTTTGTCACACCCTGTATGTAGATATACACCCATGTTTGTCACACCCTGTATGTAGATATAAACCCATGTTTGTCACTCCCTGTATGTAGACATAAACCCATGTTTGTCACTCCCTGTATGTAGACATAAACCCATGTTTGTCACTCCCTGTATGTAGACATAAACCCATGTTTGTCACACCCTGTATGTAGACATAAACCCATGTTTGTCACACCCTGTATGTAGACATAAACCCATGTTTGTCACACCCTGTATGTAGACATAAACCCATGTTTGTCACACCCTGTATGTAGATATACATCCATGTTTGTCACTCCCTGTATGTAGATATACACACCATGTTTGTCACACCCTGTATGTAGACATAAACCCATGTTTGTCACACCCTGTATGTAGACATAAACCCATGTTTGTCACTCCCTGTATGTAGACATAAACCCATGTTTGTCACACCCTGTATGTAGATATACATCCATGTTTGTCACACCCTGTATGTAGACATAAACCATGTTTGTCACACCCTGTATGTAGACATAAACCCATGTTTGTCACACCCTGTATGTAGACATACACCCATGTTTGTCACACCCTGTATGTAGATATTCACCGATGTTTGTCACACCCTGTATGTAGACATAAACCCATGTTTGTCACACTCTGTATGTAGATATACATCCATGTTTGTCACTCCCTGTATGTAGACATAAACCCATGTTTGTCACACCCTGTATGTAGATATAAACCCATGTTTGTCACACCCTGTATGTAGATATAAACCCATGTTTGTCACTCCCTGTATGTAGACATAAACCCATGTTTGTCACACCCTGTATGTAGACATAAACCCATGTTTGTCACACCCTGTATGTAGACATAAACCCATGTTTGTCACACCCTGTATGTAGATATACATCCATGTTTGTCACACCCTGTATGTAGATACTGTCACGGTAAAATCTCTAGGGAAGAGATTCGTCCTGCTCCATCACCTATTCTACCCATATCACATCTATATATTCAAGTACTGCAGCCACAAGAACAACAACTACTTCCAGACGTCTAGACAGTACCTCCCATCTCCCCATACACCACTGCCCGTCACCCCACCTCGCACCTGGGTCGCTGGGAGCTCACGCCATCCGAAACAAGCAGTTTAAGAGCCAGTTAATAGTTAAAGGAACCAGCGCCATCTGGACTGCCATCGTCGTGTATATATAGGGTTACCTAGCCCACTACAGTTCAGATTACTCTTGAGTGCTCTGCTGCAACCCGTCCTCACAAATTCGTATAGTCAATATTGACTTAGTTATGTGCATAGGTGACATACTAAACATAATAGTTTCCCTTGAAAAGCTTCATAGAAAACACTGACCTTACCTAACCTACTTAGTATGTTAAAATAAGCATCTTATAGCTTCGTAATTACAATTGTTACTTAACCTATTATAGGTATAGGTTAGGTAATAAGTAACTACGAAGCAATAAGATGCTTATCTTATCATACTAAGTAGGTTAGGTAAGGTCGGTGTTTTCTATGAAGCTTTAAAGGGAAACTATTATGTTAAGTATGTCACCTATGCACATATTTAATAAGTCAATATTGACTATACGAATTTGTGAGGACGGGTTGTCTGCTGAGTAGACCTGTTGACATATTCCGGGTGGTAACAGATTTATTCAGTTTGGCTCACAGTATTCCCGCACCATATTTTATTTTGCACATTAATGTTAAGTAAATTTGATTGCCTGTTTATCTTGTTCATTTTGTATACTTAAAAGTATAGCCAAGTTTTTATATTATTTATATTTTCATGTTATTTTATTATATAAATATTATTTATATTTATATTAGAGAGCCGGTCGGCAGAGCGGACAGTACGCTGGACTTGTGATCCCGGGTTCGATCCCGGGCACCGGCGAGAAACAATGGGCAGAGTTTCTTTCACCCTATGCCATGTTACCTAGCAGTAAAATAGGTACCTGGGTGTTAGTCAGCTGTCACGGGCTGCTTCCTGAGGGTGGAGGCCTGGTCGAGGACCGGGCCGCGGGGACACTAAACCCCGAAATCATCTCAAGATAACCTCATCAAGATATGTTAAGTAAATTATTTAAAAATGATTTTTCTTTTTTGTGCTTTATCCTACAGTTTACCTCAGTGAAGATTCAACTTGCAGTCTAAACTTTTCTTTTTTTGTTGCTTTTATGTGACTGGCATTCCATCTGCCTAGAGAGACTGCAATACCACCTATTTTTCTCGTCACAATATGCATCTATGTTTGTCACACCCTCTATGTAGATACACACCCATGTTAGTCTCTGTATGTAGATATACATCAATGTTTGTTACACCCTGTATGTAGATATACATCCATGTTTGTTACACCCTATATATATATATATATATATATATATATATATATATATACATCGTATATATTTTCTCACCCTTGTATATATACATCTCATATGTTAATCTCACCATGTATTTATATTGTGACGAGAAATGTAGGTGGTAAGGCAGTCTTCTCTATGGCTGGTGGAAATGCCAATCACATTAGAAAAAAAGAGAAAACAAAAATGTTGACTGCTTGGCGGTTGTCTCCTGTGGTAAAGTGAGAGGGAAAAAACACGCAAAACAAATCTTATAAATAATGAACTTTAATTTACTTTAAACAAATATAAACAAAATAAAGATAATCCCTTGGCTATGTACAGTGCGGATCAAAAATAGAGAGAAAGACAAAACACAATATAAAATCAAATAATGATTGCGTTACTCTACAATAAGCAAGACAAAAATTAGTAAATGGAAGTATGCTAGATAGAAGCGTCAGCTCTAGAGCACGAGAATATTCTGAGGCCAACTGCTCGTGCAAGACTATATATAGGGGATGTAGAGGGCGCTGGAGTCGTGTGAAGTCGCTGATTCACCAATGGGGAGAGTGTTGGCTTGAAGTGGTCGTTTGGTGATGGACGAGGTGGTGCGCCGACAGTGAGGGAGGGGGGGGGGTGAGGAGTAGGGTAGTGCACTCCCTGAGAGACGTCTGTTTTTCCACTTACATACTCTTGAATGTGGTATCTTGATGTTGCAGACGTATAGAAGTAACGCGATGTAGGAGAGAGCAGGCTAAATCTCTCTTGAAAGAGATTACTGTCACAATATACATAACAAATGTCTGTGACACCCTGTATAAATATATATACATAACATATGTCTGTCACACCCTGTATATATACATACCATATGTCTGTCACACCCTGTATATATACATACCATATGCCTGTCACACCCTGTATATATACATACCATATGCCTGTCACACCCTGTATATATACATACCATATGTATGTCACACCCTGTATATATACATACCATATGCCTGTCACACCCTGTATATATACATACCATATGCCTGTCACACCCTGTATATATACATACCATATGTATGTCACACCCTGTATATATACATACCATATGTTTGAGAGTATTGGTAAACTGGTTTGGTTATACAAAAAGTAATTCAGATTCACGCCATACTGTATATGGTACATGTTAGTAATGTTGCTTCCTGAGCATGTCGAGCTCTGGTTGTTGGCCCAGGTGTACTGAGCCAGGTGTACTGAGACAGGTGTACTATGCCAGGTGTACTATGCCAAGTGTACTGAGCCAGGTGTACTGGGCCAGGTGTACTGAGACAGGTGTACTATGCCAAGTGTACTGAGCCAGGTGTACTGGGCCAGGTGTACTGAGACAGGTACTCACCTAATTGTACTCACCTAATTGTGCTTGCGGGGGTTGAGCTTTGGCTCTTTGGTCCCGCCTCTCAACTGTCAATCATCAGGTGTACAGATTCCTGAGCCTACTGGGCTCTATCATATCTACACTTGAAACTGTGTATGGAGTAAGCCTCCACCACATCACTTCCTAGTGCATTCCATTTACTAACTACTCTGTCACTGAAAAAGTTCTTTCTAATGTCTCTGTGGCTCATTTGGGTACTCAGCTTCCACCTGTGTCCCCTTGTTCGCGTCCCTCCAGTGTTGAATAGTTCATCCTTGTTTACCCGGTCGATTCCCCTGACGATTTTGTAGGTTGTGATCATATCCCCCTTTACTCTTCTGTCTTCCAGTGTCGTAAGTTGCACTTCCCGCAGCCTTTCCTCATAACTCATGCCTCTTAGTTCTGGGACTAGTCTAGTAGCATACCTTTGGACTTTTTCCTGCTTCGTCTTGTGCTTGACAAGGTACGGGCTCCATGCTGGGGCCGCGTACTCCAGGATTGGTCTTACATATGTGGTGTACAAGATTCTGAATGATTCCTTACACAGGTTCCTGAACGCTGTTCTGATGTTAGCCAGCCTCGCATATGCCGCAGACGTTATTCTCTTTATGTGGGCTTCAGGAGACAGGTTTGGTGTGATATCTGTACTGGGACAGGTGTACTGAGACAGGTGTACTGGGCCAGGTGTACTGGGACAGGTGTACCGAGACAGGTGTACTGAGCCAGGTGTACTGGGCCAGGTGTACTGAGACAGGTGTACTGAGACAGGTGTACTGGGACAGGTGTACTGAGCCAGGTGTACTGAGACAGGTGTACTGGGCCAGGTGTACTGAGCCAGGTGTACTGAGACAGGTGTACTGGGCCAGGTGTACTGAGCCAGGTGTACTGAGTCAGGTGTACTGGGCCAGGTGTACTGGGCCAGGTGTACTGGGTCAGGTGTACCGAGACAGGTGTACTGGGCCAGTTATACTTAGACAAGTGTACTGGGTCAGGTGTACTGAGACAGGTGTACTGGGTCAGGTGTACTGAGACAGGTGTACTGGGCCAGTTATACTTAGACAAGTGTACTGGGCCAGGTGTACTGGGTCAGGTGTACTGAGACAGGTGTACTGGGCCAGGTATACAGAGACAGGTGTACTGAGCCAGGTGTACTGAGCCAGGTGTACTGAGCCAGGTGTACTGGACCAGGTGTACTGAGCCAGGCGTACTGAGCTAGATGTACTGAGTCAGGTGTACTGAACCAGGTGTACTGAACCAGGTGTACTAGGCCAGGTGTACTGAGCCAGGTGTATGGCTCACGTGTGAAATCATACCTGAAACTGGTCTCTCTTGTCCTGAACTCTGTTGGGCTGGAGGAAGTAGTGGACATTCTTGTAGATAAGAGTACTGTTGTGTGTGCACCTCACAAGTATACCGTCCTCCTGAATGGCAGTCTCCCAGCTGGTTATGGCAATAATGCTTTCCTTCACCCTGAAAAATAGATCATTCAATTAACGAAACATTCAAATAATTAGCGATGTTTTATTGTATCTTTTATTTATTCATTATTTGTAGACGAGGCGGCAGTAGTGCGCAGGTGAGAACAGGTGACCTCCACCACACTCCGTCATGGTAACATTCTTAACACCACGGCTCAACCCACTCTATTGTTTACATAACTCAGCCTCTTGTTTACATAACTCTGCCTCTTGTTTACATAACTCAGCCTCTTGTTTACATAACTCAGCCTCTTGTTTACATAACTCTGCCTCTTGTTTACATAATTCAGTCTCTTGTTTACATAACTCAGCCTCTTGTTTACATAACACAGCCTCTTGTTTACATAATTCAGCCTCTTGTTTACATAACACAGCCTCTTGTTTACATAACACAGCCTCTTGTTTACATAACACAGCCTCTTGTTTACATAATTCAGCCTCTTATTTACATAACACAGCCTCTTGTTTACATAGCACAGCCTCTTGTTTACATAATTCAGCCTCTTGTTTACATAATTCAGCCTCTTGTTTACATAACTCAGCCTCTTGTTTACATAATTCAGCCTCTTGTTTACATAACACAGCCTCTTGTTTACATAATTCAGCCTCTTGTTTACATAATTCAGCCTCTTGTTTACATAACTCAGCCTCTTGTTTACATAACTCAGCCGCTTGTTTGCATAACTCAGCCGCTTGTTTACATAACTCAGCATCTTGTTTACATAACTCAGCCTCTTGTTTACATAACTCAGCCTTTTGCTTACATAGTACTTTCTATAACTATGTGGCCCATCGTTCAAATATTTACGTGATGGTAAAAAAGTAGAATTTTCTGTTATTTATTTTGTAGAGTCCGGGAAAAAAAGTTAAAACCAAACTTAAATATTCTAGGCCTAATATATGGCATACTTGTACCACATTAGGCCTCAGATAACGTGTATTGTTAGGTCAGGCTGGGTGTCATTATCAATATATATATATATATATATATATATATATATATATATATATATATATATATATATATATATATTTTCCACACTGTTCATAGGTGTATTTGCGGCGAGGCAGATGCTGACGAATATGGATTGCATGGCCTGCACTGTGGAAAATCTGGTGGTTGGCACACTAGACACGACGAAGTAAACGACATCATTAAAAGAAGCCTTGCCTCTGCCCAGTGTCCAGCGGAGAGAGAGCCCCGTAACCTTCTGAACCGTGACTCTGTTAGCTTTGCCGGCCGACCAGACGGAATCACACTGCGTCCGTGGAAGGGTGGCAGACAGTTGGCATGGGACTATACTTGCGTATCCACCCTGGCAGCCACATACATCAACCTCTCTGCCGGCACAGCAGGAGCCGCGGCGACACACAGAGAAAGAGACAAGTCAGCCAAGTATAGGCAATTAGATCATCGGTACAACTTCGTTCCAATAGGGTCTGAGACCCTAGGCCCATGGGGAGAGAGTGCAAGAAGGTTTCTAAAGGATCTTGGTTCCAAGCTCATTGACACCACAAGAGACCCTAGAGCGGCAAGTTTTCTCTTTCAGCGCCTCAGTGTCGCGATCCAGAGGGGGAATGCTCGCTGCATCCTCGGTTCCTGCCCAACGTCGGAGGAGTTCGAGGAAATCTACAGCCTCTAGGAAGCGAACTATTTTTGTGCCCTCTTAATGCTCATTTTTTGTATACAATCAGATATGTAACTGTATAACCTTGCTTAATAAAGTGTACACCATAAAAAAGGGGGTGGTAGGAGAAGCGAACACCCTCATGTATTCAGAGTTAAATGGCAAGTTTTTCCCTGAATGCTCTGTGTTCCCTTCTCTGAGGCTGTGGGTCCCTATAATTGCACCAGAGGTGGTACCCCCCTATATATATATATATATATATATATATATATATATATATATATATATATATATATATATATATATATATATATTATATTTATATAATATATTTACCAACGTACCTGTGGATGAAACAATCGGGATGATAATGGACCGAGTGTATCGTGATCCGGCCTGTACTCCTCTTGACATACCAGAAAATATCCTGAGGAAACTACTCCAAGCTTGTACTAAGGAGGCACCCTTCTTGAGCCCGGATGGGCACATGTATAAGCAAGTAGATGGGGTCGCCATGGGTTCTCCCCTAGGTGTCCTGTTTGCGAACTTCTACATGGGTACTATCGAGAAAAAAGTCTTAGTCGACTTGAACTTGAAACCGGCCATATACTGCACGTATGTTGACGACATTTTTACACAGGTACCTGATGTCAGACATCTGCAGGACCTGAAAGAGGCGTTTGAGCAGAATTCTGTGTTGCGTTTCACTTACGAGATGGAGAAGGATGGGAAGCTACCCTTTCTAGATGTAACAGTCATGGAAAGGAGCGAAGGTTTCCACATTGCAGTCTACACTAAGGAAACAAACATAGGAATGTGCCTAAATGCCAACAGTGACTGCCAGACAGGTACAAAGGAGTGTTGTTAACGCTTATGTCGACCGTGCTCTCAGCCACAGCTCAGAATGGAAGCAAGTCGACGAAAACTCTGTAGGGTAAGGCAGGTCCTAGTCAACACAGGGCTTCTCCAATGGTTTCATTGAAGACATCATAAGAAGGAAAGTGAAACGCCATGCAACCTGTGAAGAGACAACTATTACAACACCTATACCCCCTATTAGACTATTTACAGGAGCTTCTTCTCCACAGCTCATAAACGGAGGAAAGGGTCCTGAAAGATATTGTTAATAGAAACGTTATCCCTACAGACAAAATCAGAAGAACAATTGTACGATTTACTATAAAACCAAGAAAACTGCCAACCTACTCATGAGAAACTCTCCAGACACAAAGCAGAACACATTTGAAAGAGACCAATGTTCGTCTATGCCTTCCAAATGCCCACTTGGGGACTGTAAGCCCCAAAGAACTCAATATATAGGCAAGACAAAAACATCTCTTTCCAGGCGATTAACGATGCATAAGCACAAGCCTCAAGGAAATAATCTCTTCCACAACCAACCATCACCAGAGAAATCTTAACAAACAACACAGAAATCATTGATAGATACAGCGACAGCAGGTGGCTTGACATCTGCGAGGTACTACACATCAAGAAGTCAACACCAGCAATCAACAGCCAATTAACGCACAAACTATATTCTACCCACTTCAAGACTCCGCTCCAATATAGAAACATCAAGAAATATGGGCCATTTAGCCTTCTGCAGTTCTATTGGGACCCGACTTCTACTTCTACAAATCTATACCCCGTTTTCCATGTTCTGTGTTTCACCCCACTATATTATTACATCACCTCACCCAAATGCAGGTATAAGATCCAATGTTTGTTTCATAAAGCATAAGTTGTGTGTGTAGATAAAACTAAAGTCTTTGAAAATGTAATAAGTTTACGAAATGCGCTCAAGTGTCGCGTCAGACTAGAAATAAAAATGAATTTTGGAGAATTGATTTTTCATTTACCGTCACCAGTAAAAAGAAAACATAAGGAAAATAGAGAAAATTCGTGTTAGAATTATTAATCTTACTTTTTCGGTCATATTTAATAATATATATATATATATGTACTATATATAAATGTATATATATATATATATATATATATATATATATATATGTTTAGTATATATATAGTATATATATATTATATATAGTATATATATTACTATATATATTACTATATATATATAATATATATATATATATATATGCGGAAAATCCACAGAGAAAAATGAAAGGAGGTAACGTTTCGACTTGTTAGCCCTTGTCAAACCAGACTGACTTTTGGTCAGTCTGGTTTGACAAAGGCTTTAACAAGTCGAAACGTTACTCCTTTCATTTTTCTTGTGGATTTTCCGCATAAAATGATCAGTGTTTTGTGATCGTCAATTGCATATATATATATATATATATATATATATATATATATATATACTATCTATATATGATATATATATATATATATATATATATATCGGAAAAGCCACAAGAATTGGAGAAAGGGGGTGAAGGTTTCGGCTTCTCAAGGTCTTTGTCAACACCAGGACTGACAGATTTAGTCAGTCTGGTGTTGACAAAGGCCTTCAGAAAGCCGAAACGTATCCACCCCCCTTTCTCCAATTCTTTGTGGTTTTTACCGCATACAAATGATCAGTGTTTAGTGATCGTCAATTGCATATATATATATATATATATATATATATATATATATATATATATATATATATATATATATATATATAATATCTATATATATTTAATAATTCTATATATAATATATATTAATATATATGTGACGACAATATATATATATTATATATATATATATATTGTCCAGCGTCTCATTGGCCGCCAACCAACACACCACTCCGTTCCTCGCCAATCACAATTGTCGCCAGTTATTGTTGGAGTCCCTTGCTTTCTGCCAGCCAGAATATATCTCGTGCTCCTGCATCGAACACCTATTTGACCACCTCGTGTGATCAAATAGAGTTTTAGTAGCTGCATATATTCCAGCAGCACATTTATTTTTTACGTAACATTCCCCCTTTATCACTTTGTTATAATTTTATATATTTTTCTTTTACATTATTTATATATATGCCAAGGTATCGTCTTTATTTTATTTTGTTTTTATATTAAAGTAAGTATTTGTTATATTTTGTGTTTCGTGTTTCTTGCCTTACCACAGATTATCAGATCAAGCAGTCACTCTTTTTTTTTCCTTTTTTTTATTTAATTTAAGTATATGTGGCCAAGCACTGACACCTGCTATTTGGAGCTGCCGACCACCATTTCCAACGCGTTACCGTCACATATAAATGGGGGCCTGTCCACGGAGCTTCACTCAGGTATTGGTAATTGTGTAAGCAGCACTTGGCTCTTATTTCCCTTGCTTCCATTATGTACATTAATCATTTTTTATTTATATGGTGCTGGTATATTTGCATTACGGGAATAGCATATGGTGAGAGTGAGACAACTTTGGATTACGTGGTGACTGTAGGCCGCAGTCATACTCTTAATTGGTCGTCTCCCCCTTCCGTGTTATCTCCGTGTTTAACATCTTTGTCCCCAATATTTCTCACTTTTTTGACAGATTATCACATAGGTACCCTGGTACTGTGGTCTGTCTCCGGGTCATATAGCACCTAAGTCCTGCAATCCGACTTAGGAGGAAAAAGAGGGCTTTAGACCTCTACCACGAACTATTATTGGCGAATTGGGACCTCGCCGATAGTTCTCGTCACCCAGTTGACACTCGCACCCCTACTCGTCGGTCAGACTGATGGTTTACCAAGGTAGGGAATTGGCGTTCTTTCTTTGAGCACCAAAGTTCGCTAATTCTGTAAACTCATATTCAATTTCAGTGGTACCTATTGCTTATGTTCTATAGTGACTTGCAAGGTATGACTACATTTTTTGGACTACCTCATTTATTTTGAAGCCATTTAGTGTTTCACTTGTATTTTAAACTTAGTTTTCACTAATTAGTAGGATTTTCTTGCCTTTATCCTCCCACTAGTGAGTACAGGTACAAGATTTCCTGCGACCTTATTCATTTACCATCTTGAATTAACTTTATTATTAATAATTCCCCACAGGATAGGTATCAGTTGCCACGTTTCCTGTTTCTGACATTCACCATATTCTCACTTATATTCGTGTCTCCATATTTTGCTATATTTTCACAATGTTCCGCCTACAAGCATCAAAACAGAT
>WNGS01000543.1:17581519-17592656 GCA_020271785.1 Procambarus virginalis | reverse complement strand
AAGTAAAGGACCTCTGCACGCTCTCCAGGTCAGCAATTTCACCAGCAGTGAAAGGGGCTGTCATTGTGCAGCAGTACTCCACTCTAGAGAGCACAAGCGTTTTGAAAAGTGTCATCATCGGTATAGCATCTCTAGTGTGAAAAGTTTCTTGTTATCCAACCTGTCATTTTTCTTGCAGTTGTGACGGCTACTTTATTGTGTTCTTTAAAGGTAAGGTCTCCGACATGAGTACACCCAGATCCTTTACATTGCCTTTTCGTTCTATGTTATGATTTGCCTGAGTTTTGTACGTGGTTTCCGTTTTTATATTTTCATTTTTTCCATAGCGCATGAGCTGGAACTAGTCTTCGTAAACACCATATTATTTTCTGTAGCCCATAAAAAGACCTGATCTACATCTGACTGGAGGTTCGCCGTGTCCTCTATGTTGCCTACTCTCATGAAGATCCTAGTGTCATCTGCAAAGGATGATACAGTGCTATAGGTTGTGCTCTTGTCTATGTCCGTTATGAGGATGAAGAAAAAGTACTGGAGCAAGCACAGTACCCTGGGGGACTGAGCACTTCACGGTTGACGGGTTGGATTTTATTTTGTTGACTATTACACATTGGGTTCTGTTGGTCAGGAAATTGTAGATCCATCTGCCTACTTTTCCGGTAATTCCTTTGAGCGCATTTTATGGGCAATAACACCATGGTCACATTTATCAAAGGCTTTTGCGAAATCTGTGTAAATTACATCAGCGTTTGTTTGTCTTCCATAGCATCTAATGCCATATCATAGTGGTCCAGCAACTGCGACAGGCAAGAGTGCCCTGTTCTGAAACCATGTTGTCGGGGTTATGGAGATGCTGGGATTCCATCAGCATCAGGGATTCAGGAAGGGTAGGTATAAAGCGTATTTCGCTTATAAACAGGCGGTTTGGAGGCTAGATTAACAAGGATTTAACCTTTGTTAATGTGGAGAGGCTGCCTAAAGCAGTTTTTTTCTACCACAGACGTAGCCACACATTTACAATGCTAACCAACATATATACATTTTCTTCTGTCCTCCATGTTTTGCCACTCGCCCTTCTCTCTTCAAAGTGCACTTCTGCTATTGTCACCTTCGTTTTACGGAAGAAAATAATTGCTAACAAAACCTTATCTAGGCCTAATTACGCGCCAAATTATAATACAATTTAATATTAATTTATATCTTAGAAAAACATAGATTTTGAATAAAAAGTATGGAAATGGATTAATAAACTTTTGGGGTCAGGTGCAGCTTGGACGAGGAGTTGTATTAACAGGGAAACGGGTGCCATCTGGATTAACAAGGATTTGACCAATATTACAGTCCATCCTCCTGTTTTGGTAGGTCTTTTAGGAAGGATGAAGACCATAGTATATATACCGCCGTACAACGCAATTAAAGAGTAGAAATCAATACAACTGAAATTGGACAAACGGACAACGATTTTATTCTTATGTTTCAAAGACAAACTAAACTAACCAAACTTAACCTTCCTAGGCCTAGTACACGCTATTTGAGGCCTAATATAGTACATATGTGTGCTATACTAGGCCTAGGAATATTTAAGTTTGTGTGATAGCGTCATTATTCTCGGACTCTATAAAGGGAATAGTACACACTTCTACTATCTAATTACTTAGTACGTCAATGTTTGTACTATGGTGCAGTTAGTTACAAAAACTACTATCTAAACAGGAAGACGGGTTGCATATAAACACGGGCCCTGAGAGTGTGCCAAAGTCAGTATCTCCACTAGTTACCTTGGGATTACTGGTGAGCGTCCAGCAGGAAGGTGTGAGACACACTGCCCGCGAGGGCTGAGGCTTCCCTCTCATATTTACTACCAATACTCAACCAGTCCTATCAAGATATAACCTGCGTTGTCGATTCTTTATTCTTCCACTATCCTGGTATGTAGGGAATAAAATGAGGCGTATGAATGTTAACTTCTTATTTTCTGCTTGCTCCTTATTCTTGTTGTCTTAGCATTTCCATTCCCGTTTAAAATCTGAGTATTTTTATAAAAAATGAAACCAAATTTAAAATTGCTTTCTCTGGTTCTGATTAATTTGATCAATTAGTGGCAGCCACTTCAGGGGGATAAGCGATGGGATGAACCATCCTGTACAGAACCACAATCCTAGAACCATCCAAGTCAAAAATAAAGTTTTGGGTCGTCATGACGTCCCGTGTCCCGACGTGTGGTTCCTTGTGGTCTTCCGGTTACTATTATAGCGATAAAGTAATAGTTATATTATTAGCAGTATTGTTCGCATAATTCTTAGTTATATCTATATAATAAAACTGTAAATGTTCGTTTGTTCAAAATCGCTAATCACAGAAAGTTCTTCACCGATGCTTGAAATTTTGACACAACGTTTCCATTCTCATACGAGTGTTTTATATGTGACGATAATCTCTTATCAGAGATTTAGCCTGCTATTTCTGCGAATCACTCCTGTCCTCATCAATATACAAGATACGTTTTGTAGTGGCTAAACGTATATGATAGCCACACGTACCAGCAACTCCCTCCTCCCCCCCCACTCCAGCACCTGGTCGACGCGCCGAACCCTTCCACTGCCTAACTAGCGACTTGCGACCATCCAGCTTCCTCATTGGCCGCCCACCAACACTCCACTCCGGCTCCCGCCAATCACAAGACCTCACCAGTTATTGTTGGAGTCCCTTGCGTTTCTGCCAGCCAGAATATTGTGTGCTCGCAAACTGTGAACTCCTAAGTGACTCACCTTGTGTGGTCAAATAGAGGTTTATAGTTAGTGCATATATTCCAGCATTCATATTTTATTTACTTTTGTATGTCAATTCTCCTCCCCATTAACGTAATCTATTTTCATGTTTATATTTTTTTTATTTTTTACCAGTAAGCCAAGATTTTGCATTTGTTTCAATTTGTGTTTTTTTTATTGTTATTAAAATCCAGTTTTTATTGTCTTTCGTTTTCCGACCTTACCACAGATTACCAATCACGCAGTCATCTTTTTTTTTCTCTTTTTTTTCTTTTCTTTTTTTATATATTATATGTGGCCCAGCACTGACACCTGCTAGTTGGAAGACTGCCGACCACCATTTCCAACTCGTTACCGTCACATATAAATGGGGGCCTGTCCACGGAGCTTCACTCAGGTATTGGTAATTGTGGTAAGCGCACTTGGCTCTTATTTCCCTTGCTTCCATTATTCACATTAATCATTCTTTATTTTATATGGTGCTGTGTATATTGTACATTACGGGAATAGCATATGGTGAGAGTGAGACAACTTTGGATTACGTGGTGACTGTAGGCCGCAGTCATACTCTTAATTGGTCGTCTCCCCCTTCCGTGTTATCCTCCGTGTTTAACATCTTTGTCCCCCAATATTTCTCACTTTTTGACAGATTATCACATAGGTACCCTGGTACTGTGGTCTGTCTCCGGGTCAATAGCACCCAAGTCCTGCAATCCGACTCTAGGAGGAAAAAGAGGGCTTTAGATCCTCTAGCACGAACTATTATTGGCGAATTGGGACCTCGCCGATAGTTCTCGTCACCAGTTGACACTCGCACCCCTACTCGTCGGTCAGACTGATGGTATTTACAAAAGGTAGGGAATTGGCGTTCTTTCTTTTGAGCACAAAGTTCGCTAATTCTGTAAATACCATATTCAATTTCAGTGGGTACCATTGCTTATGTTCTATAGTGACTTGGCAAGGTATGACTACATTTTTTGGACTACCTCATTTATTTTGAAGCCATTTAGTGTTTCACTTGTATTTTAAACTTAGTTTTCACTAATTAGTAGGATTTTCTTGCCTTTATCCTCCCATAGTGAGTACCAGGTACAAGATTTCCTGCGACCTTATTCATTTACCATCTTGAATTAACTTTAATTATTAATAATTCCCCACAGGATAGGTATCAGTTGCCACGTTTCCTGTTTCTGACACTCACCATATTCTCACTATATTCATCTCCTTTGTTTTGCTATATTTTCACCATGTTCCGCTTACAAGCTTTCATAGCAATCCAGAAAGAGAAATAGGGACCTTACGTCAAGCTAAGAGGGTCGATTTGTTAACTCTTGCACATGAGTATCACTTAGAAGTTCCTGATGGAGCCAACAAATTTGCCATTAATAATATGATACTGGATCACCTTGCTGAGGAAGTATTATAGATTCTTCTACTCATGAACAGTACATTATTTCAGATAAAGATGACTTGAGAGCGATAAAGCTCAAATTGGAACTTGCCAAGATCGAGCTACAGCAACAACAAGAAGCAGCTGCAATCAGAGAACGTGAAGCTGCCCTCAGAAAGGAGCCAGGAAGAAAAAAACTCGTGAAAGCTGCCTCAGAAAGGAAAAGAGCTGCCCTCGAAAGGAAGAAGCTGCCCTGAAAGGAAGAAAGTGAACGTGAGTTGGCCTTATACAAACAGCGACTCGAGATACAACGCGAACACGACAAACGACAGGCAGAAGCAATGCTAGAATGTCGTAACCGAGAACTCACGAGGGACGCTGCACACCAAGCTCAACTCCAACAAGCGGCAGCTAGTCTTCCTCCCAGTTTCAATATCTCCCATGCAAGTAAGTTAATGCCCCCGTTCCTCGAAACGGAGGTTGATGTGTTCTTTACCACTTTTGAGACCCTTGCTGTTCAACTTAATTGGCCTGACGACCAATGGGCTACCCTTCTCAGAGTACATTTAACAGGTAGAGCAGCAGTCACACTCAGCACTTTGGCTTCGGAAAACGACTACACCACCCTGAAACAAGCTGTGTTGGACGCCTACCTTCTCTCCACCGAAAGCTATCGACGAAAGTTTCGTGACTACGTCAAGGCAAGTACCACCACCTTCTTAGAATTTGCTAACACCAAACAAAGATATTTCATGAAATGGCTGGAGGCAGCACATGTCTCTACTTTTTCAGAACTTGTCAACCTCATACTGGTTGAAGAATTTTTGAGACGTGTACCTCCTCCTGTCCGCCTATACTTAGCAGACAAGGAAGAGACGGAGTTAGTGAAGTGTGCGAAGTCAGCTGACACTTACAGCCTCATCCACCGGCTGACTCCAGATCCTACCAGCAAGAAGTCTTGGTACAGTTACGAGAAAGCGAGCCCAGATCAAGGTACCTCTCAACTGTACTGCAGGTATTGTCGATTATATGGACACACCATTGACAAATGTGGTAAGTCCCAATCTAAAGGTAACGTCGAACCCCCTAAGTCTAAAACTACTCACCCTAAGTCCGGTAAGCCTGTAATGAATGTTGGTGTTCATGCTAATGATCTCTCTCTCTTTACCAAGCATCTATATCCAGGAACTATCTCTACCCACGGTTCAGATTCAGAGGGACGTTTCGGACTTAAGATCCTACGGGACACAGCGGCTCTACAATCGATCGTTTTGAAATCGGCTGTGCCCAACGTCGCCTACACAGGAGAGACTGTGTTCATCACTGACCTTACTGCTACAACTCCTTATCCACTTGCCCGAGTTTACCTGGATTGTCCCTTCGTGACCGGTGAAGTCCAAGTCGCCGTCAGGGAAAAGCCTTTTCCCATGCCTGGAGTGCAACTTCTCCTGGGCAACGACTTGGCAGAAGACCAAACAACCTGATCGTCAAGGACATATCCAAGGTAAGCAACTCTGTGGTGGATAACCCGATTTTTGAACATTTCCAGTAAAGGTTCAAGAGAGTGATGAAGGTTCTCCTCCTGTTATGGTGACCACCCGTGCTCAAGCTGCACGTCCACAGCCAGCCGACTCTACTGCTACCGCTGTCCCTCAGGACCCTTCGAAACTACCCCCTAACCTGACCGCGGTGGAGTTCCGTAAGTTACAGAGAGATGATCTTACATTGACACCATTATTCTTTCAGGCTGAAACCCAATCCGACAGTGTTCCTGGGTTCTTTATGGAGAACGAAATACTCTATCGCAGGTATAGACCCAGTAAACTGAAGGACGAGGACGATTGGGCAAACGTTGAACAACTAGTGATTCCCACCAGCCTGCGGCCCACGATTCTACACCTGGCCCACGGCGCTTTGTCACACTATGGGTTCAACAAGACTTACCATGGAATTCGACAAGACTACTACTGGCCAGGTATGGTAAACGACATCAAAAATTATGTCAAATTATGCCACGTGTGTCAGTTAGCCGGGAAACCGAACGTTTCCATTCCCAGAGCACCACTGATACCCATCCAGGTGCCTGAGGAACCGTTCCACAAGCTCATTATCGACTGCGTTGGTCCTTTGCCTCGGACCAGTGCAGGCAACGCATATATCTTAACCATCCTGTGTCCTACCACCAGATTTCCGATAGCAGTTCCAGTAAAAATATTACAGCTGCTACAGTGGTGAAGAATCTACTGAAAATCTTCACCCAGTATGGATTTCCGAGGGAGATTCAGAGCGACTGTGGTACCAACTTCACCAGTGATCTCTTCAAACGGACTCTGGAGGAGTTCAACATCAAACAGGTACTGTCCAGCCCCTATCATCCTGCTTCACAGGGTTCTCTCGAGCGTAGTCATCAAACCATCAAGGCACTCTTAAAAAGTTCTGTAATGAGACCTCAAAGGATTGGGATAGGCAAATTGATCTCATCATGTGTATTTTCAGAAGTCTTCCCAACGAGTCACTAGGAGTATCTCCTTATGAGATGCTCTACGGACGTAAGTGCCGTACACCTCTCAAGGCTTTCAAGGATTCTCTACGTGATGACACCTTCAGTGAGCATCAGAGTGTGCCCCAGTATCTCCAAAATCTCCGACACATTCTAGAGAGGGTCCATTCCTTTGCTAGCAACAACCTACAGAAAGCCCAGGAGAGGATGAAGACTCGTTACGACCAGCACTGTAAGTAAGGAAGTTTACACCAGGAGACTTAGTGCTTGCCTATTTCCCTATCCCAGGTTCTCCTTTACAGAACAGGTTCTCAGGACCCTACCGTGTTAAGGAGTGCCGGAACAACTTCAACTACGTTCTCGAGACCCCGATAGGCGGCGGAAGACCCAGCTGTGCCACATTAATTTACTCAAGCCCTACCATGGGGTTCCTCCCACTGTGTTAACCAATTTCACCTCATTTACAGGTCCATACAGCCACAGTGAGACCTTCCCTGCTTCTCCTTCCGAGAGCACTGACACTGAGACAGCGCTCTCTAACTCGGAAATCCTTACTAACCTTCAACATCATTTTCAGGACGATAATAGTGCTCCACTAATCAAACTCGTCAGAGAATATCAAGAGTTGTTTCGAGATGACCCCCAAGAGTGTACTGTAACTCGGCACGACATCCAACTGCTACCTGACACCCAGCCGATTCGCCAACCATTCTACCGAATCAGCCCGAGCAAAACGGAAGTCATGCGGGCTGAGGTACAGTATCTCTTGGACCATGGACTGGCTACCCCCTGTGAGTCCCCCTGGGCCTCACCATGCATCCTGGTACCCAAACCTCACGGCAAAATCCGTCTGTGTACGGATTATAGGAAGTTGAACCAGGTCACAGTGAAGGACGCCTACCCAATACCCAGGGTAGACGACATTTGGATGCCATTGGTAATGCCCGCTACCTGTCTCAGGTAGACCTACTAAAGGGCTACTACCAGGTGAGTTTAACGGAGCGAGCTAAGGTACTGTCCGCCTTTATAACCCCGTTTGGTCTCTACAGGTACAATCGCCTTCCCTTTGGACTCTGCAATGCCCCAGCCACCTTTCAGAGAGCTGTCAACCGCGTCATCCAGGGCTTGGAAAACACCTATGCCTATTTGGACGACATAGTAGTAGCATCCAACACCTGCTCCAGCTACAACGATTGTTCTACAAGCTCCTGAAAGCCGGCCTCACCATCAATTTGGGCAAGTCCACCTTCGCGAAAGGTAAAGTGCGGTACCTGGGTCATGTTATAGGGAGTGGCAACCTGGCTCCGTTAAACATTCACATTCAAGCAATCCAACAGTATCCACAGCCTACTACCAGGAAGCAGCTCCTGCGCTTCCTTGGTCTTGCTTCCTATTACCGTAGGTTTGTGAAGAATTTTAGCACTGTTGCAACCCCATTAATCACCTTAACCAGTCCCAAGCAACGGTATAATTGGACCAGAGAGCAAACCGTTGCATTCGAACAACTCAAATTCCTCCTCTGTTCTAATCCCATTCTCGCCTCACCAGATATCAAGAAGCCTTTCATCCTCCATGTCGACGCCAGTGGTACCGGCATCGGAAGTGTCTTAATGCAGCAGCGAGGCGAGGAGGTTCTACCTGTCAGCTACTACAGTTGCAAGTTGAAGCCTCATCAGAAGAACTACAGTACTATAGAGAAGGAACTCCTGTCCATCGTCCTGAGCTTACAACACTTTGCACCATATCTGCACGGTGCTAGGTCCACTACCATCTATTCGGACCACAACCCTCTGAGATTTTACATCAAGCCCAATTTAATAACCAACGTCTGCTGCGATGGGCTTTATATCTTCAAGGCTTCAACTTAAAGATCTGCTACATCAAGGGGCCTGATAACATCATCGCTGATGCCCTCTCCAGAGTGCATGAGGTAGAGGCAGCTCCACCTCCCACTCTACCTCCAGTGGACGTGATTCACCCGAAACAGCAGGCTTCGGGGGAGAGTTGTGACGATAATCTCTTATCAGAGATTTAGCCTGCTATTTCTGCGATCACTCCTGTCCTCATCAATATACAAGATACGTTTTGTAGTGGCTAAACGTATATGATAGCCACACGTACCAGCAACTCCCTCCTCCCCCCCCACTCCAGCACCTGGTCGACGCGCCGAACCCTTCCACTGCCTAACTAGCGACTTGCGACCATCCAGCTTCCTCATTGGCCGCCAACCAACACTCCACTCCGGCTCCCCGCCAATCACAAGACCTCACCAGTTATTGTTGGAGTCCCTTGCGTTTCTGCCAGCCAGAATATTGTGTGCTCGCAACTGTGAACTCCTAAGTGACTCACCTTGTGTGGTCAAATAGAGGTTTATAGTTAGTGCATATATTCCAGCATTCATATTTTATTTACTTTTGTATGTCAATTCTCCTCCCCATTAACGTAATCTATTTTCATGTTTATATTGTTTATTATTTTTACCAGTAAGCCAAGATTTTGCATTTGTTTCAATTTGTGTTTTTTTTTATTGTTATTAAAATCCAGTTTTTATTATTGTCTTTCGTATTTCCGACCTTACCACAGATTACCAATCACGCAGTCATTCTTTTTTTTCTCTTTTTTTTTCCTTTTCTTTTTTTTTATATATTATATGTGGCCCAGCACTGACACCTGCTAGTTGGAAGACTGCCGACCACCATTTCCAACTCGTTACCGTCACAATATACATACTATATAGATGTCACGTCTGTGACGGGGAAAAACATGCTTAAAAAAATTGTGTTTTTCATGAGTTTTCATGTGAGAAAAATCTCCAACACCTCTTTACCGATTGCTTTGAAATTTGTACACAACGTTGCATTCAAGTTATTGTTGTTTTTCAGATTAGCTACTCAGAATGAAATGTCCATGTAGCACGGGCTATGGTGAGCCCGTAACTGAGTTCGGTTATTCTCGATAACCTTGTTACTCTGATATTTGGGTCAAAGTTTTAAATGGAGGTGGGGTTTCCTCCTTTTTCCTGTTTCTTTTTAGCTTCTGTTTTAGTCATGTTTTAATAACATTATCTTGGTGGCTGATGTAGGTGCAGAATGTGCACTAGTGAGTCCCATTCTTTAACGGCTTTTCTAATCATTGTAGTGGCTGTGGAATGTGTATTTAATGCAGCTGCTGTCGTTGGATTAATGTTGAGTTTGATGCGCAGGGCTTCAGTAGCTTCACATTCCAGTAAGTAGTGTAATAGTGGCGCCTCTGCTTCTGTTCCTCAGATATGAAGACCATATAACCATATGACCACTCTTTAACTACTGGGTTTATTACCTCCCAGCAGCACTTGTAACCAAGTCTGAGTCTGTGTATGGCTACTGCAATGTCTCTGGATATCTTTTTGTCAGACTTGAAAGAGGAGTTCCCAGTGGCTTGTTCGTACCATATCGTTGTGGATCTTCCTTCCGCTACTTTGGCTCTGAGGCGACTTTTGATAATTGGGAGTATTTTCTTCTTGATTTGCTCCTTAATCTGTGAAAAACTTGGAGGTATTTGAACCTGTACAACAGGTAGAGCAGTGACAGTCTTTGCTAGTGAGTCTCCCTTTTCATTACCCTCTATGCCAATGTGACTTGGTATCCAATTTAGGGTGATTGACAGCCCTAGATTATGGGCTTCTTTTCCTATATGTTGAATTTCTGTGAGTTGTATACTATCTCTGTGTTGACTGGATAACAGTGCCTGGAGCGAAGGTTTGGAGTCGGTATGAATGATGACATCATGTAAATTATTCTCATTTGTATAGTTATGGCTTCCTTCATGGCATATAATTCTGTTTGCAATGTTGAGCACCCACTATTCATGCTCCAGTAAGCCTCATGGTTGGTAGTGTAAACTGCTGCCCCAGCAGAACCTTTTTCTTGATCAACTGATCCGTCTGTGAAGATGTGAGTCGTTGTAGGTCTTCAGATGGTTTTCGTTTGTCGTTCTGTGACTGCTTTGAGCCTCTGCGGGTCACATGCTGATTTTGTAACTGGTAATCCTTCAATGATTATCATTAGACTCGATTCTTCCCATGGAGGAGGCTGCCGAAAGTGTTGATATGGTCTATCTTCTCCTTTGTTTTTAATGGTCCATTTCAAGTCTACTTTCTCTAGAATCTTTACAATATTATCCGTCCATGCACTTGATCTATACTGAAGGTTTCTCTGAAGCGATCTGTGTAAGGTATCTTTGATTGACAGTCTGGCGGTGGTTCCCACAAGCTTTACTGTCATGGTGGCTATCCTTTGTTTGATCTTGTTTTCTAATGCTGGTAAGTTGGCTTCCGTTCTTAGATTCTCTCGACGCGTCCATATAAGTGCTCCCAGCATTGTTCTCAGAGCATCATTTTGAGACACTTCCAGTTTCTCCCATTGGTTATCACTGAGGGATGTAAGAGCAGGAGCAGCATAGTTAATGAGTAACCTAACTGCTTAACTGCTTGAACGTGGTACA
>WNGS01000543.1:17553837-17575235 GCA_020271785.1 Procambarus virginalis | reverse complement strand
ACATCATAAAGCAACACACCACAACACATCATAAGCAACACACCACAACACATCATAAGCAACACACCACAACACATCATAAAGCAACACACCACAACACATCATGAAGCAACACACCACAACACATCATGAAGCAACACACCACAACACATCATAAAGCAACACACCACACACATCATAAAGCAACACACCACAACACATCATAAAGCCACACACCACAACACATCATAAAGCCACACACCACAACACATCATAAAGCCACACACCACAACACATCATAAAGCAACACACCACAACACATCATAAATCCACACACCACAACACATCATAAAGCAACACACCACAACACATCATGAAGCAACACACCACAAACATCATGAAGCAACACACCACAACACATCATAAAGCAACACACCACAACACATCATAAAGCAACACACCACAACACATCATAAAGCCACACACCACAACACATCATAAAGCCACACACCACAACACATCATAAAGCCACACACCACAACACATCATAAAGCCACACACCACAACACATCATAAAGCAACACACCACAACACATCATAAATCCACACACCACAACACATCATAAAGCAACACACCACAACACACCATGAAGCAACACACCACAACATATCATAAAGCAACACACCACAACACATCATGAAGCAAACACACCACAACACATCATAAAGCAACACACCACAACACACCATAAAGCAACACACCACAACACATCACAAAGCCACACACCACAACACATCATAAAGCCACACACCACAACACATCATAAAGCCACACACCACAACACATCATAAAGCCACACACCACAACACATCATAAAGCCACACACCACAACACATCATAAAGCCACACACCACAACACATCATAAAGCCACACACCACAACACATCATAAAGCCACACACCACAACACATCATAAAGCCACTATTACAAACGGTCCTGTAGTTTCGTTCTCGTTAAATTTGAAATATTAGTTTAATTCATGCTAAGGTAATCGTTAGAATTGTTGCAAGTTGCAATGTTAATTGCAACATGATTTACAAAGATAATTATTTTATTATTGGTCATGTTGCAGATGACACTTATATGAGTTCATCTTGTAAGATGTGTGTCACATAAATGTTGCAAACAGCTTGTCTATGAAAATTTGCTTTCAGTCTGTATCTCAATATTGCATCTTAACAGGGAGTCGAAGCTGACTTATTATTTAATATACCTGTTGCATGTTGCATTAGGAAATTTAATTAGAGCATGCAAATGAACTTAGTTTCATGCGGTTAAATTCTTTAATAAGTTGTTAATCCTTTAATTTACCTAATATGATTTTTTGCATGTGGTATTCTCAATGGTTCCTGATCATTCTAACACAGGTCTCTTCATGCGTATGATATTATGTGTATGATATTATGCGTATGATATTATGTGTATGATATTATGCGTATGATATTATGTGTATGATATTATGCGTATGATATTATGTGTATGATATTATGCGTATGATATTATGTGTATGATATTATGCGTATGATATTATGCGTATGATATTATGCATATGATATTATGCGTATGATATTATGCGTATGATATTATGCGTATGATATTATGCGTATGATATTATGCGTATGATATTATGCGTATGATATTATGTGTATGATATTATGTGTATGATGATATGCGTGTGGATCATTTCTCAACCCGGTCTCCTAACAGAACGTCACATTTTGACGTATACTTAACCGATGGGCGCCTGACAGCTGAGTGGACAGCGCTTCGGATTCGTAGTCCTGAGGTTCCGGGTTCGATCCCCGGTGGTGGACGGAGACAAATGGGCAAAATGTTTCTTTCACCCTAATGCCCCTGTTGCCTAGCAGTAAAATAGGTACCTGGGAGTTAGACAGCTGCTACAGGCTGCTTCCTGAGGGGAAAGTAACAAAACGGAGGCCTGGTCGAGGACTGGGCCGCTGCAGCTGGGATGCAAAACAACGAAATCAAGATAATCTTGAAATCAAAGATAACCTCATGATAAGATATGGGCTAAAATTGTCCTAGAAAATGGTAGCGACTCGCGAAATTGACATATTGTTCCGTTTTCTGTTTTAGGTCCTCTGGTAGGTTAGGAGAGGACATTTAGTACGACAGTTTCTTGACGTTGGGAAACATTAGGAAGACGAGCTGTATTTACTTGGTATTTGGAAAATCTACCGAGATTGGACCTTATTGCCAGTGGATAATAACAAACAAATCTTAGCATATATATATATATATATATATATATATATATATATATATATATATATATATATATATATATATATATATATATATATATATATATTATATATATATATTATATATATATATATATATATATATATATATATATATATATATATATATATATATATATATATATATATTAGGGGTACCACCTCTGGTGCAATTGCAGGGACCCACATCCTCGAAGAAGAAAACAAAGAGCATTCAGAGAAGATCTTGTGGATTCTCACTGAATACTTTATTCTTTTCTTCTCCTACCACCCCTATTATTTTTTTGTATGTTTTGTTTTATTTTATTGCAATGCTACAGTTTACAAAGAACACACACACACACAAACAAGTATATATATATATATATATATATATATATATATATATATATATATATATATATATATATATATTTGTGTGTGTGTGTGTGTTCTTTGTAAACTGTAGCATTGCAATAAATTGCAATGCATCTTCATTCTACTTTGCTCTGATGAAGGCGAATTAGCCGAAAACGCGTTAAGCATTTTCTATTTTTCACATGTGGTTATTCTGCATATATATATATATATATATATATATATATATATATATATATATATATATATATATATATATATATATATATATTGTTCCCTATATACATATATATGTACATAGGGAACAATATAATATAATATATTATATTATTAAATATGACCGAAAAAGTAAGATTAATAATTCTAACACGAATTTTCTCAATATTTCTTATGTTTCTTTTCACTGTCGATGGTAATTGAAAAAATCAATTCTCCAAAATTCATTTTTATTTCTAGTCTGACGCGACACTTGAACGCGTTTCGTAATAATTTATTACATTTTCAAAGACTTTAGTTTACACACACACAACTATAACCTGCATACACTAAACAGATTTCTTACTATGCTATAACTCAAACGGCTTTTCATTTTATATACCTGCATTTGGGTGAGGTGATATAATACAACAGTTTTGGATGAGGTGAAAACAAACTTTCAACACAAGATAGAACACGAAATATTGGGTAATATTGGGTAAATTTAAAGGGAAGAATGGAAGTAAATGCAAAGGGGCTATTGGCCCATATTTCTTGATGCTTCTATATTGGTGCGGAGTCTTGAAGTGTGTAGAATATAGTTGTGCATTAATTGGCTGTTGATTGCTGGTGTTGACTTCTTGATGTGTAGTGCCTCGCAGATATGAATCCGCCTGCTATCGCTATATCTATCGATGATTTCCGTGTTTTTTGTTAAGACTTCTCTGGTGATGGTCTGGTTGTGGGAAGTGATTATGTTCCTTAATGGAGCCCTGTTGCTTATGCATCGTTAATCGCCTGGAAAGAGATGTTGTTGTCTTGCCTATATACTGAGTTCTTTGAGGCTTACAGTCCCCAAGTGGGCATTTGAAGGCATAGACGACATTGGTCTCTTTTAAAGATGTCTTCACATGAGACAAGCTTGTCATCAATCCGGTGCCCCTAGGAATCACATGAGACAAGCCCATGACATCACCCTAACAAGTGAAATGTTGAACAAAAATACATGCATACTAGACAAAACCCAAGATGCAAGAAGATTACAAATTCTTGAAGCAATTCACATAAGAATAGAACAACCTACCATGAACACCCAAACCATGAAACTATTTACTCTTCCCACCATGAGAGTAAGGACAAGACCAGAACATAACGATGCCAACACAGAAGACAATGTTCAACATAACAGGCCAATTACACTGGATTAATCTTTGTATGTAGATACGAGCTGCCTGTATGGGCCAATAAGCCTTCTGCAGTTACCTCTATTCTTATGTTCATATGTTTCACCCCACATTTTCACCTTTATTGTCTTATCACCTGACCAAGTGCGGGTTTAAAATCAACCAGCATTGTAAAATCTCTTCACTTGAGAATGAACCATGGAGGTTCGAAACGTTGTGCAGATTGTATAAATAAGTGTAATACATTCTATAGTAGTTCACCTCTTTTCTTCACCCTGAAATTACGAAAATGAGTTTTGGAGAACTCCTATTTCAGTTAAGCCCTGGTGCTAAGAAAATAAATAGAGAGGTAGAAGCCCTAAATCAGAAGATAGTAAATACAGAATATGCGGTCATATTCAATGAGACATATATATATATATATATATATATATATATATATATATATATATATATATATATATATATATATATATATATATATATATATATATATACATATATATATATATATATATATATATATATATATATATATATATATATATATATATATATATATATATATATGTATGTATTGGTATATTTTGGTAGCAGTCTTTCCTGTAGACATATATTATTAATATGACCGAAAAAGTAAGATTAATAATTCTAACACGAATTTTCTCGATTTTCCTTATGTTTCTTTTTACTGATGACGGTAAATGAAAAATCAATTCTCCAAAATTCATTTTTATTTCTAGTCTGACGCGACACTTGAGCGCGTTTCGTAAAACTTATTACATTTTCAAAGATTTTAGTTTATCAACACACAACTTATGCCTGAAACAACATTGGCTTTTATACCTGCATTTGGGTGAGGTGATGTAATACAATAGTGGGGTGAAAAACAAACTTTCAACAAAACACAGAACACGGAATAATGGATATAGAAGTTGGGTACAAATAGAACTGCAGAAGGCCTATTGGCCCATATTTCTTGATGTTTCTATATTGGAGCGGAGTCTTGAAGTGGGTAGAATATAGTTGTGCGTTAATTGGCTGTTGATTGCTGGTGTTGACTTCTTGATGTGTAGTGCCTCGCAGATGTCAAGCCGCCTGCTGTCGCTGTATCTATCAATGATTTCTGTGTTGTTTGTTAAGATTTCTCTGGTGATGGTTTGGTTGTGGGAAGAGAATATATGTTCCTTAATGGAGCCCTGTTGCTTATGCATCGTTAAACGCCTGGAAAGAGATGTTGTTGTCTTGCCTATATACTGAGTTCTTTGAGGCTTACAGTCCCCAAGTGGGCATTTGAAGGCATAGACGACATTGGTCTCTTTCAAAGCGTTCTGCTTTGTGTCTGGAGAGTTTCTCATGAGTAGGTTGGCAGTTTTCTTGGTTTTATAGTAAATCGTCAATTGTATCTTCTGATTTTTGTCTGTAGGGATAACGTTTCTATTAACAATATCTTTCAGGACCCTTTCCTCCGTTTTATGAGCTGTGGAGAAGAAGTTTCTGTAAAATAGTCTAATGGGGGTATAGGTGTTGTATTAGTTGTCTCTTCAGAGGTTGCATAGCGTTTCACTTTCCTTCTTATGATGTCTTCAATGAAACCATTGGAGAAGCCGTTGTTGACTAGGAACTGCCTTACCCTACAGAGTTCTTCGTCGACTTGCTTCCATTCTGAGCTGTGGCTGAGAGCACGGTCGACATAAGCGTTAACAACACTCCTCTTGTACCTGTCTGGGCAGTCACTGTTGGCATTTAGGCACATTCCTATGTTTGTTTCCTTAGTGTAGACTGCAGTGTGGAAACCTCCGCTCCTTTCCATGACTGTTACATCTAGAAAGGGCAGCTTCCCATCCTTCTCCATCTCCTAAGTGAAACGCAACACAGAATTCTGCTCAAACGCCTCTTTCAGCTCCTGCAGATGTCTGACATCAGGTACCTGTGTAAAAATGTCGTCAACATACCTGCAGTATATGGCCGGTTTCAAGTTCAAGTCGACTAAGACTTTTTTCTCGATAGTACCCATGTAGAAGTTCGCAAACAGGACACCTAGGGGAGAACCCATGGCGACCCCATCTACTTGCTTATACATGTACCCATCCGGGCTCAAGAAGGGTGCCTCCTTAGTACAAGCTTGGAGTAGTTTCCTCAGGATATTTTCTGGTATGTCAAGAGATATATATATATATATATATATATATATATATATATATATATATATATATATATATATATATATATATATATATATATTCTTCACATGTATTGCTGTGGCTCAGCAACACATGTGCGTTGCTGAGCCACAGCAAACTTCCCTTGTCTCCAAGTCCTCCCCCGTCCCCTCGTCCTCCTAACCATTATCCCCCACTCCCTCGTCTGATGCATTCCCAAATGATCTAATGTTCCCATAAGAAAATTGGGAACATCAAATGATCTGATGTTCCCATCACTGAAATGTAAGAAAAACAGGAAAAACGAAATGAAAAATAATGAAAAAATAAACAAATAAACTATACTCACAAAATGAACGGTATAGTAATCAACACAGCTCAATTCCATTGCAATGTCACACAAAATAATTAAATCAAAATGAAAATAAATCAAAATGTATGAGAGTTCATTTTATCAATGAATTTGGAAACATTGAAATGGAGTCGTAAAATATTTAGAACAGTGAATGTTGCTCTTACGTGCAACAGATAGTGCTTTTTTGCTTAAAAAATCATGTTTTTACCTGTCACAGGTGTGAGAAGTATACTTATTCTCATGAAATAAACGGAATGGTAAACAATACAGCTATATTCCAATGCAATATGACACGAAGTATTTAAATCAAAATGAAAATAAATTGAAATCTATGAAAATTCATTTTTTCAATGCAATCGGAAACATTGAAATGGAATCATAACATATTTACTATAGTGTGTGTTGCTCTTACGTGCAACAGGTGGTGCTGTTTCTTAAAAAAAGAATGTTGTTACCTGTCACAGGTGTGGGAACACCCTGATGATTACAGGTATTAGAATGCTGAGTTGCTAGATGTATACTAAATACCTGTGGAATAGAGTGTATAATTCATCTATAGTGATAAATAATCACTGTTGCTGTCTGGGAATTACCCTGATTTGATATGATAAAGAAGCTGGAATAGACCTACCTAGAAAATTACTAAGCATTGAGTTAGCTGTGACTGTCATCTGAAATATTATGCTCGTCTCAGCTGCATTTTTTGTTAAAACTAGAATGCAAACTTTTATTACCAATACAAAATAAGAAAAACGTATAAAATGTATATTATTAAACCTGTCATGAGGAGATTAGGTTAGGTTGGGGGATGGATAATCTAGCCATTTTTTTAATAATAAAATTTAATATACTACATAAGTAAGTAGGATGCTAAGGCCTCGTTGCACATCTTGTGACGTCACTCACAGTTGAAAAGTCAGGTCGCTGTGAGCCGGTCACACATTTATGTTAATGTGAGGCAATATCAATCTCTCACTGGACCCGCTTTTGTGACGTCATGTGCCGCTAAAACAACGGATCTTATTACTATAATATGCTTTTGTTTATTATTGGTTAGGTTAGGTTGGTTTGGTAGGGTCGATGAACTGAATAACAGAAAAATATGAATAATGATACGTTGAGCAAAAGTACGAGTGGATACAAGGCATCATAGCCTGTGATGACACTCACAGAGAACAGTTGAGCTATTAAGAGATTAAGGGAATGTGCTAATGAGAGGAAGGTACCCTCCTTGGAACTTGTGACGTCATAGGGAGGGGAAGGGGAAGGGGGAAAAAGCAACGTACCTTATTAGTGGATCAGTCCGCACTGGGGATGATGACGTGTCTATTGAGGTTTATGAGAACATCAGACTGAAGGTAACTGCAGAAGACCCATTTTACACATACGAAGCAGCTCTTATATATATATAAAATACACATACATAAAATACATAATACATAAAATACACAGTTTTATACAGGTATAAAACAGCCATAGAATTAAGAGCAAGGGAAGAATCCCGATCATATGTGGCATTCTTCAAAGAAAGGGAGTGGGAAATGAACGGTTGTCGAGGGCACTTGGTATCAACTGCCGGCGGGAAAAATATTGCAAATCAAATGCAATATCTTTCATAGATAACTGGGAATACTTCTATGGAAGAAATGAAATGTAGGCTCGTGATGGGGTACATCTATCGAGGGCTGGGGTTGTTGCTGTTGCGAACTCGTTGGAACCAGTGGTTGGAGGCGTTTGTTTGGGTTTAAACTGTTAGCAGATAGAGGTATGGGAATTGATATGGAGAAAGGAGGTAATAAAAGTATGTGTTTGTGGGAGAAAGGAATTGGCAAACTGATCAGGGAAAGAGAAGGGCCTCAAAATAACAATTCACTGAGGGTATATTACACTAACAGTAGAAGTCTAAGAAACAAAATAAACGAATTAAATTCTCTTGTCTGTACAGAAAAAATAGATATTATTACACTTACCGAAACGTGGATGAATGTAGATAATAGAGAACTATTAGCTGAATATCAAATAAATGGATTTAAACTATTTCACACAAATAGATATATTAGACGAGGAGGGGGAGTAGCCATTTATGTTAGGGACAATTTGAAATGTAGTCTCAAAGAGGGAATCAAAACTGAGCCACACACAGAAACTATTTGGATAGAATTAAACGAAAAAGCAAATAATCTTTTGATAGGAGTTATATATAGGCCACCAAATTTAGATAGAATGGAAGCAAAGCATCTATGGGATGAAATATCTAGAACATCTAGGTCTAACAGTATTTGTGTCATGGGTGACTTTTATTTTAGTGGAATAAACTGGATTAACCGAACAGGGAATAACGAAGCAGAAAAATTTATAGAATTAATTGACGATTGCTTTCTTACGCAACACATTAAGGAACCAACGCGGGCAAATAATATTTTAGATTTAGTGTTAACTAACAGGGAAACACATTAATGACATCGAAATCGGGAGTGAACTAGGAAACAGTGATCATAAAGAAATCAGATTGAGCATTGAGTGGAATAGATCTGCAGGAGAAAATTCCGTTAAAGTGCCAGATTTTCGTAAAGCTAATTTCAATATCCTAGGATATTTCTTGGGGCAAATACATTGGAAAGTCTTGGGTTTGGGGGGGGGGGCGGTCTTGGAGCAAGACGTGAACCCAGCGATGTGTGATGTAAAGGACGATCTCGATTTGGATTCAAAATATAACTTATTTGCAAATATTCTAAGCGAAGCACAGGAAAGTAGTATACCTTACAAATTGAATAGATCAAATACAAATAACCCGAAATGGTTAACAAAGGATCTGAAAAATCTTATAGGTAGAAAGAGAGCTTGGTACAAAAGGATTATGAATGGGGAAGTCAGTTTAGAACAAGAGTTCGTACAACTGGCTAGAAATGTTAGTAAAGAGATAAGGAGAGCAAAAAGAAACTATGAAGTTCGTATAGCAGGCCAAGCAAAGGCAAATTCTAAAGTTTTTTTCAGCTATATCGAACAAAGGTTAGGGAAAGGATAGGTCCATTAAAAACCGAGACAGGTCAGATAACGGATAATGACGAGATGAGTAGTATTTTTAATAAATATTTTATCTCTGTATTTACTAAAGAAGAACTTAACTCTATGCCTTCAGCCGATCAAGTCTATGTGGGTGGGGACGAGGACAGGTTGACTAGTCTAACAGTTACCAGGGATGATATTATTAAACAAATAGTAAAATTCAAACCAAACAAATCCTCAGAGCCCGATGAAGTGTTTGCCAGGGTGCTTAAAGAATGCAAAGAGGAACTTTGCGATCCATTGTCTACCAAATTTAATAAATCATTAGAGTCTGGCAGAGTGCCAGATTCGTGGAATCTGATGTGGTACCGATTTTTAAGAATGGTGATAGATCACTTGCATCAAACTATCGGCCAATTAGCCTAACGTCTATTGTGGGAAAGTTACTTGAATCGATAATTTCAAATACCAATCGTTTTCATCTTGAAAAATATAAATTAATAAACGAGTCACAACATGGTTTTACAAATAGCCGTTCATGTGTAACAAATTTGCTATCTTTTTATTCCAGCATAGTTGAGGCAGTTGATAGTGGTAAGGTTTGTGATGTTGTGTACCTTGACTTTAGCAAAGCTTTTGATACAGTGCCACATGAAATACTGATTAAAAATATAGAGGCTCATGGTATTGGGGGTGCTATATTAAGCTGGATTAGGGCATGGCTATTCCAAAGGAAACAGAGAGTTAGTATAAATGGAGTCAAGTCAGAGTGGGAAAATGTTGTAAGTGGAGTGCCTCAAGGCTGTGTGTTGGAACCTCTGTTGTTTATAATATATATAAATGATTTAGATTTAGGTTTGTGTAGCAACATTTGCAAATTTGCCGATGATACAAAAATCGGTAAGGAAATTAACACGGAAGATAACTCACTATCACTTCAAGTTGATCTAAATGGGGTTTGAAATGGTCAAAAGATTGGCAGATGCAGTTTAATGCTGATAAATGTAAAGTTTTGAGGCTAGGTAATGATGATAGAGTTACAAGATACGAGCTAGATGGTGTTGAGATTGTGAGGTCGGATTACGAAAGGGATCTGGGAGTTACGATTAGTAAGAATTTAAAACCAAAGCACCAATGCATGAATGTTCGAAATAAGGCAAATAGGACACTGAGATTTATTAATCAAAGCGTTAGTAACAGGACACCTGGTGTGGTTCTTCAGTTATATCTTGCTCTGGTTAGGCCCCATTTAGATTCTGCAGTTCAGTTTTGGTCGCCATACTATAGAAAGGATATAAATTCACTTAAACGTGTCCAGCGTAGGATGACTAAGTTAGTTCCCCAAATTAGAAATCTTTCATGTGAAGAAAGATTAACAAAGCTTAAATTGCATTCACTGGAAAGGTGAAGAGTTAGGGGTGACATGATAGAGGTTAAGAAGTGGATGAATGAACATAACAAAGGGGATATTAATAAGGTATTAAAAGTATCAACACAAGACAGAGCGCGAAACCATGGGTATAAATTGGATAAGTTTAGATTTAGGAAAGACTTTGGTAAATAGTGGTTCGGTAACAGGGTTGTTGATTTGTGGAACCAATTACCGCGTAACGTGGTGGAGGTGGGGTCCCTCGATTGTTTCAAGCATGGGTTGGACATGTATATGAGTGGGATTGGGTGGTTATAAATAAGAGCTGCCTCGTATGGGCCAATAGACCTTCTGCAGTTACCTTTGTTCTTATGTTCTTATGTTCTTATATACACACTGAATGAGTATTTTGATTGGGCATAGATAGGTATATGCTACAGTAGGGTGTGGAGGCATGTTTTTGAGCGATTATGAGACGTACACAGGACTATCAGTGAGAGAGGAATAAATATAAATGACTTAGTGATGGTGTAGTCTGTTTTGAACAATTATATAATAACATATATTCGTATGTACTTGGACACTTCAGCAGGGATTCAGAGATATTCCCGTGTCTGGGTCTGTTTCATACAAATGGGAGATGTGGATTTTCAATTTATTTCCAATGCTCGATAAACGATCCTTGAATAAAGATTGACAAAGCTTAATTACCTTCTCTAGAATGGCGAAGAATTAGGGGTGACATAATAGAGGTGTGCAAGAAGATGAATGTACTTAACAAAGGGGATATTAATAGACTAATAATCATTAATACGAGACAGAGCACGAAACAATGGGTATAAATTGGATAAGTTTAGATTTAGGAAAAAGACCTGGGTAAATACTGGTTCGGTAATAGTGGTGAACGCTGACGCAAGTGAGATGCATGCTAGTTCATGCTCTGTGTTGCTCCTCTTGCTTTGTACGAATTGGAGATAGAAAATTTCATCCATTCCTATGTTCAATAAACGATCCATGGCAGGTCACTATAAATATAAAGCTTCCAGATAAGTAAGGGGGCAAATAGGTTTTCTGAATATTAATAGTGAAATTTTGGGGCTAGAGAGAGGACAATGGCTCGCCGAGGTAACTAAAATGAGCCCGGACCGTAGCCAAATATGATGAAAAACACCCTGGACAAGTCGGGACCGTCGAAAATAGCAAAACGTTTCCGACTTGTACAGGTTTCCCTTACTGTTGTGAGGGACGATACTCCTTGTTACGTAAGGGGTTGTGAGGGTCGGTACTCCGAGGAACGTGAGGGATTGTGAGGGACGTTACTCCGAGGTACGTTAAGGGTTGTGAGGGCCGTTAATCCGAAGTACGTGAGGTACTGGGTCCACTTACCTTCCTGTTCTCAGTCTTCATGAACTGCGCGATGCTCGGGTGATTAGGGTCGAAGTCTGGGATGATGCAAGCCGGCGTGTGGAGCACGAAGTGGGGAGACTCTTCCACTGTAGGTCATGGAGGAAGGTTAATGGTGTAGGACGTTAGTGTAGGTCATGGAGGCAAGTTAGTGGTGTAGGACGTTAGTGTAGGTCATGGAGGCAAGTTAGTGGTGTAGGACGTTAGTGTAGGTCATGGAGGCAGGTTAGTGGTGTAGGACGTTAGTGTAGGTCATGGAGGCAGGTTAGTGGTGTAGGATGTTAGTGTAGGTCATGGAGGCAGGTTAGTGGTGTAGAGACCATCACTGTGGTGAAGATTTTATTGCAGGTCATGCATGCAGGTTAGAGATATAGGGATCATCATTGTGGTGAGGATGTTAGTTTAGGTCATGAAGGCAGATTATTAATTAAGAGACCTTCACTGTGGCAAGGACGTTAGTGTAGGTCATGGAGGCAGGTTAGTGGTGGAGAGACTTTTTTAGTGCCCTAATATCTACCAGACAAGGGTTAAGTAAACACAAGTCTCTGATCCCCACATATATGTTCTACAACTGTGCAAACCCAAGGAGGGTGTGAGAGAGCGTCTTGTCTCGTGGTTGTCTGCTTCTTGATCTCCCGCTGATCGGTTGTTTCTCCTCTGCCGTTTTCCCTGAACTCCACCTTGTTGTAGAGGGTATTGATGTCACTACAGTACTCCCCACACTTCCTATCAAGACGACGAGGTACCAGAGAGTCCAGGGGTCAGGCTGGTCGGTGCTCTGTGCGTCCCGTGCTGGTAGTGCGGCCCTCCATGTTGGCGTCACCATCGCTGTTGTCCATGGATTCATCGACAGGCGCTGGTAAGCTTGGATCTGGAGATGGTAACGGTAGATGAAAAAAATTAATAGGTACATCTTCAGGAAGTGTCCGCTGCTGGTGGGGATTCAGTTTTGTTGGTGTGGGTCCCAGACCACCTCCACAGCAGCAGCTTCGGCCGCCACTGCTGGCGTGGCATCGAAATGTGCTGCTTTCACCCGATCGATTGAGATAACAACTTCAGCATCCCAACGGTCGATGGTAATCGTTTTCGGAATCCTCGACAGCACCCGAAGAGGTCCCTCCTATGGCTGCTGAAGCGGCTGACGCACCGTGCCTACCCCCAGAAACACAAGGCTAGCAGAGAGAACGTCGTGGGGGTATGTAGGTAGGGCGTGTAAATGGGTTACGAGTGGGCTTAGGGCGAACCTGCGACATCACCCTCCGAAGCCGCTCCATGAAGGCCATATGTCCATCAGCTCATTATATGCTGCTGGAGTGATCTGATCACCAGGAAGGTGGAGATCGGAACCATACACAAGGTCAGCCGCTGAGAACCCACTGTTCTCTTAAGTTGCCGAACGGATGCCAAGGAGTACCAAAGGAAGGTTGTCGATCCATGAAGTCGGGTCTAGTTGTGTCATTAGAGCTGCCTTCAGTTGGCAGTGAAACCGTTCAACCATCTTGTTAGCCTGAGGATGGTAGGCGTAGTTTCGTGGTGTGTGGTACCAAGGAACCGCATGAGTTCCCACCACAAGTGTGATTCAAATTGTCGACCCTGGTCCGTGACAATCGTTGCAGGGGCTCCAAAACGGGAGACCCATCCATTTCGGGAAGGAAAACCCGAACTACCGACTCACCTGTCATTTCCACCATAGGAACTGCCTCAGGCCATCTGGAGAAGCGGTCAACACACATGAGCAGGTACAAGAATCCCCCGGATCGAGGAAATGGACCGACGATATCCACATGCACTACTTCAAATCTGGCCGATGGTAACGGAAAGTTCTGAAAAGGCGTCTGTGTGTGTCGAAGTATCATTGATTGCTGACACTGGAGGCAGTTGCGCGCCCAACTTCGAACATCCGTGTTAATTCCTGGTCATACCATCTGTTTGGTCAGGAGGCATAGTGTAGCTCAGATGTGTAGCTCCATAGTGTAGCTCCAGACTCCTCCTAGTTAATTAATATTCTAATTAGTCCATCCATCATGCTATGTGCCTGGCATTACACACTTGTGTAAGTGAGAGTCTTGCCCTGTCTTTGATGCCCCACATCCAGAGTTTATTTTTAGCATCTGCAAATAGGCCATATTTTCCACGCCATATGCCAGTCTAGAATTCATTCCATCACAGTGACCAACACTAACTTCCTCGCCACAAAGGGCCTTTGATGCTAGCTAGCATGGAGTCCTTACCTGAAGATACGCAAACTAAATATTTATGGGATAAAACATTGTTCCAGACCCTCTTAAAAACTGGGTTAAGCAAGCCCAAATGCAAACTTATGGGGACGATTATGACAATCTTCCTCAAAGATCATACTAGACCTAGGTCTTTGGATTGATGCTGTTAACTCTAACATACTGTGTTGCGGGGGAAGCCTGCACGGAGCACACAAATGTTGATGTGAAACACTTGGTTCCTCCCCCCCCCCCAGAATCATTGGGTGAGCAGACTGCTTGTGTTGCATAAACACAAACACGTACACATCATGGTGGGGTTCGTGATACTCTCCCCGCATTAAGACAGTATTACTGGCTTCCACAACGTTGTCAGGCTGTAACATCTATATTTAAATAACATATTGTCTGCAGGAGATATGATGCCTAGATGTGTCCTTGTCCAGGACCTCCACTACTCCCGTGGGAACAAGTAGTACACCTTCGTTCCTTCGAGACCACTTGTGTGGACTTCACAGGTGCCATCACCGTAACTGCCACCAAAATTAAAATCCTAATTAAGACATACATCTGCCTATTCAGATATGCAAACATTCGAGGAATTCACCTGGAAGTAAATCCCGATATGAGCGATGAATTTATTATCCAGGACGTCCACAGAATTGCTGCACACAGATCGTGCTCTAAGTTGATGATTTTGGACAATGGGTCCAACTTGGTGGTTGGAGAAGCATGCCTGAGGGAGATCTGGGATCATCCAGCAGTTCATGTTGTTCTCAAACTGAGAACTGCTACTGGAAGGTTATACTTCCCGGAGCACCGTGGCACAGTGGGCTCTATGAGAGGACGGCGGGAACAGTGAAACACAATCTACATGAAACACTACACTGCCAGAAAATAGACCTCCAAGAACTTCAAAGAGCACTCACTGATATAGAATCCTGCAATCCACCTCACTTGGAGTCAATTGGAAAACTGAAGTGATTTATGTTAAGTCTTTTATTAAATTTGAGTGAGAAGATTTATCAATATTTTACTATCCCATTGAATTAATAATATAAGTTCGATTTCTAAATCAGTTAGAATTTAGAGCCCTACCCATAAATAAGTATTAACCATGGCTGTGGCTAGAATCAGTGAGGAAGGAAAGAGAGTCTAGATGCCATTGCTCTTTGTAACTCTTCTAGAGCAGACACAGGAGCTTAAATTGTGCACGTTTACGTTGTAAATATAGAAGGTAACTGCTGTTCTTCACGTCCAGGGCCGAAACAGGTCATCTTCGACTCACGTTAAAACGTTTAGTTCGTCCAGCTCTGTTACTGTACATTAAGTACCCATTTCATATGTCATAGGAGGAAGGAAGAGGTTGGGCTGGTTATAATGCCGGTATAATGCAGGAGAACTATAAGCAAGCGAGAGTGTCAACGCCGCGAGTCGACTAATTCTTTCGTGAATTAAACTTGAGTAATCTCAAAATGACAATTTAAAAATAGTAATAAAATTGCCAGTAAGTGCAGTCCAAGGTTGATTTTTGGTTCCTGAGAAGTTCACCAGCCTAGTGTAGCCATATTGGAAGTGGAGGCTGTCGCCGGCCTAGTGTAGCCATATTGGAAGTGGAGGCTGTCGCCGGCCTAGTGTAGCCATATTGGAAGTGGAGGCTGTCGCCGGCCTAGTGTAGCCATATTGGAAGTGGAGGCTGTCGCCGGCCTAGTGTAGCCATATTGGAAGTGGAGGCGGTCGCCAGCCTAGTGTAGCCATATTGGAAGTGGAGGCGGTCGCCAGCCAAGTGTAGCCATATTGGAAGTGGAGGCGGTCGCCGGCCTAGTGTAGCCATATTGGAAGTGGAGGCTGTCGCCAGCGTAGTGTAGCCATATTGGAAGTGGAGGCGGTCGCCAGCCTAGTGTAGCCATATTGGAAGTGGAGGCGGTCGCCAGCCTAGTGTAGCCATATTGGAAGTGGAGACGGTCGCCGGCCTAGTGTAGCCATATTGGAAGTGGAGGCTGTCGCCAGCCTAGTGTAGCCATATTGGAAGTGGAGGCGGTCGCCAGCCTAGTGTAGCCATATTGGAAGTGGAGGCGGTCGCCAGCCTAGTGTAGCCATATTGGAAGTGGAGGCGGTCGCCGGCCTAGTGTAGCCATATTGGAAGTGGAGGCTGTCGCCAGCCTAGTGTAGCCATATTGGAAGTGGAGGCTGTCGCCAGCCTAGTGTAGCCATATTGGAAGTGGAGGCTGTCGCCAGCCTAGTGTAGCCATATTGGAAGTGGAGGCGGTCGCCAGCCTAGTGTAGCCATATTAGATGTGGAAGCATTTTTTTCAGGGATATTCCTGCGCGGGCCTGTTGCCAACCTAACGAATTTATGATAAGGTAACGTAATTTAACAGTTTTAACCACATAATGTCACATATACAGCCCGAGCATGCCACATGTACATCCAGAGCATGACATATGTACAACTCGAGCATGCCACATGTACAACTCGAGCATGCCACATGTACAACTCGAGCATGCCACATGTACAACTCGAGCATGCCACATGTACATCCAGAGCATGCCACATGTACAACTAGAGCATGCCACATGTACAACTCGAGCATGCCACATGTACATCCAGAGCATGCCACATGTACATCCAGAGCATGCCACATGTACAACCAGAGCATGCCACATGTACATCCAGAGCATGCCACATGTACAACCAGAGCATGCCACATGTACATCCAGAGCATGCCACATGTACAACTAGAGCATGCCACATGTACATCCAGAGCATGCCACATGTACAACCAGAGCATGCCACATGTACAACTAGAGCATGACACATGTACAACTAGAGCATGCCACATGTACAACTAGAGCATGCCACATGTACAACTAGAGCATGCCACATGTACAACCAGAGCATGCCACATGTACATCCAGAGCATGCCACATGTACAACTAGAGCATGCCACATGTACAACTCGAGCATGCCACATGTACAACTAGAGCATGCCACATGTACATCCAGAGCATGCCACATGTACAACTAGAGCATGCCACATGTACAACCAGAGCATGCCACATGTACAACCAGAGCATGCCACATGTACATCCAGAGCATGCCACATGTACATCCAGAGCATGCCACATGTACATCCAGAGCATGCCACATGTACAACTAGAGCATGCCACATGTACAACTAGAGCATGCCACATGTACATCCAGAGCATGCCACATGTACAACTAGAGCATGCCACATGTACAACCAGAGCATGCCACATGTACAACTAGAGCATGCCACATGTACAACTAGAGCATGCCACATGTACAACCAGAGCATGCCACATGTACAACTAGAGCATGCCACATGTACAACTCGAGCATGCCACATGTACAACTAGAGCATGCCACATGTACAACTAGAGCATGCCACATGTACAACCAGAGCATGCCACATGTACAACTAGAGCATGCCACATGTACAACTAGAGCATGCCACATGTACAACTAGAGCATGCCACATGTACAACTAGAGCATGCCACATGTACAACTAGAGCATGCCACATGTACATCCAGAGCATGCCACATGTACAACTAGAGCATGCCACATGTACAACTAGAGCATGCCACATGTACATCCAGAGCATGCCACATGTACAACCAGAGCATGCCACATGTACAACCAGAGCATGCCACATGTACAACTAGAGCATGCCACATGTACAACTAGAGCATGCCACATGTACAACTAGAGCATGCCACATGTACAACAGAGCATGCCACATGTACAACTAGAGCATGCCACATGTACAACTAGAGCATGCCACATGTACATCCAGAGCATGCCACATGTACATCCAGAGCATGCCACATGTACAACTAGAGCATGCCACATGTACAACTAGAGCATGCCACATGTACAACTAGAGCATGCCACATGTACAACTAGAGCATGCCACATGTACAACTAGAGCATGCCACATGTACAACTCGAGCATGCCACATGTACAACTAGAGCATGCCACATGTACAACTAGAGCATGCCACATGTACAACTAGAGCATGCCACATGTACAACTAGAGCATGCCACATGTACAACTCGAGCATGCCACATGTACAACTCGAGCATGCCACATGTACAACTAGAGCATGCCACATGTACAACTAGAGCATGCCACATGTACACTAGAGCATGACACATGTACAACTCGAGCATGCCACATGTACAACTAGAGCATGCCACATGTACAACTAGAGCATGACACATGTACATCCAGAGCATGACACATGTACAACTAGAGCATGCCACATGTACAACTAGAGCATGCCACATGTACATCCAGAGCATGCCACATGTACAACTAGAGCATGACACATGTACATCGAGCATGCCACATGTACATCCAGAGCATGCCACATGTACAACTAGAGCATGCCACATGTACATCCGAGCATGCCACATGTACAACTAGAGCATGCCACATGTACAACTAGAGCATGACACATGTACAACTAGAGCATGACACATGTACATCCAGAGCATGACACATGTACAACTAGAGCATGACACATGTACAACTAGAGCATGACACATGTACAACTAGAGCATGACACATGTACAACTAGAGCATGCCACATGTACATCCAGAGCATGCCACATGTACATCCAGAGCATGCCACATGTACATCCAGAGCATGCCACATGTACATCCAGAGCATGCCACATGTACATCCAGAGCATGCCACATGTACATCCAGAGCATGCCACATGTACATCCAGAGCATGCCACATGTACAACTAGAGCATGCACATGTACAACTAGAGCATGACACATGTACATCCAGAGCATGCCACATGTACATCCAGAGCATGCCACATGTACATCCAGAGCATGCCACATGTACATCCAGAGCATGCCACATGTACAACCAGAGCATGCCACATGTACAACTAGAGCATGCCACATGTACATCCAGAGCATGCCACATGTACAACCAGAGTATGCCACATGTACATCCAGAGCATGCCACATGTACATCCAGAGCATGCCACATGTACATCCAGAGCATGCCACATGTACATCCAGAGCATGCCACATGTACAACTAGAGCATGCCACATGTACAACTAGAGCATGCCACATGTACAACTAGAGCATGACACATGTACATCCAGAGCATGCCACATGTACATCCAGAGCATGCCACATGTACAACTAGAGCATGACACATGTACATCCAGAGCATGCCACATGTACATCCAGAGCATGCCACATGTACATCCAGAGTATGCCACATGTACAACCAGAGTATGCCACATGTACATCCAGAGCATGCCACATGTACAACTAGAGCATGACACATGTACATCCAGAGCATGCCACATGTACATCCAGAGCATGCCACATGTACAACTAGAGCATGACACATGTACATCCAGAGCATGCCACATGTACATCCAGAGCATGCCACATGTACAACTAGAGCATGCCACATGTACAACTAGAGCATGCCACATGTACAACTAGAGCATGACACATGTACATCCATAGCATGCCACATGTACATCCAGAGCATGCCACATGTACAACTAGAGCATGACACATGTACATCCAGAGCATGCCACATGTACATCCAGAGCATGCCACATGTACTCCAGAGCATGCCACATGTACAACCAGAGTATGCCACATGTACATCCAGAGCATGCCACATGTACACTAGAGCATGCCACATGTACACTAGAGCATGCCACATGTACATCCAGAGCATGCCACATGTACATCCAGAGCATGCCACATGTACATCCAGAGCATGCCACATGTACAACTAGAGCATGCCACATGTACATCCAGAGCATGCCACATGTACAACTAGAGCATGACACATGTACATCCAGAGCATGCCACATGTACATCCAGAGCATGCCACATGTACAACTAGAGCATGACACATGTACATCCAGAGCATGCCACATGTACAACCAGAGTATGCCACATGTACATCCAGAGCATGCCACATGTACAACTAGAGCATGCCACATGTACAACTAGAGCATGCCACATGTACATCCAGAGCATGCCACATGTACAACCAGAGCATGCACATGTACAACTAGAGCATGCCAGTTCAACTAGAGCCACATGGTAGCCCGGCATGAATATGTGCAATTCGAGCATGCTACATGTACGATCCGATAATGCCACGTGTCAATATTCCGAGTATTACACATGTATAACCCGCGCATGCCACATGTACAACCATAGCATGCCATATGTAAATTCAGAGTATGCAGCAGTAGTAGGGATGACAGTTTAAAAAGGATTTTTTGTTTTGGAAAAAATCTTCTTTAGACTGTCAGGGTTTTCCAGGTGAATTTGGGCAGTCACTGATTTGGAATTAAGGAATTCTTATGAGAAAAATAATTTCCGAGATCTTAGAAGTTTTGTTAAGAGTTCTTGTGGAGAAGATAAGTAAGAAAATCTTATAGAAAAATTCAGAAAAGTCACTTTTAATTTTTTCATTATACATTAGGTACATCTGCATTAGTGCAGCTACCCTAGACTATATGGAGTACAGTGTGTCAAAAAGCTAACTACGTGATGCTATAAAATCCCCATCACACAGGATGGTTAGCCATACAGGGCATGTGATGGCGTCTGCACTGGCAAACTCCGGAAGCATTTTGAGGATATCATCAACACAAGATTGAATAAGGCAGCGGTGGTAATAAAGTCCCCATCTCGCGAGGATGGTTAGTCATACAGGCCATATTTCAGTAGCCTGCACTGCAATTTTGGGTACACTGTGAGATATCTTCAAGAATACGAGAGTGAAAAGTAATTGCAAAGCTCCAGATACCTCA
>WNGS01000543.1:17532105-17546187 GCA_020271785.1 Procambarus virginalis | reverse complement strand
TAATAGAGAGAGCAGCTTCTGTGGCTAACAAGAACGGATCCAGACTACTGATCATGGGAGACTTCAACCATGGGAAGATAGATTGGGAGAACAGAGACCCACATGGAGGACCAGACACATAGAGAGCTAAGCTGCTGGCTGTGGCAACAAGAAACTTTCTTAGTCAACACATCAAGGGACCGACAAGAATGAAAGGATGGGATGAACCAGCCTTGCTTGATCTGATAGTTACCCTAAATGAGTCGGATATAAGGGAAGTTAAGTTAGAATCCCCTCTGAGAATGAGTGATCATAGTGTATTGAGCTTTGAGTACCTGGTCGAGCTAGGAATTATCACCCCCAAAAAAGAAATGGGAAACAAAGGGCTGGCGTACAGAAAGGGAAACTATGAGGAGATGAATAAATTCCTATGGGATATACATTGGGACACAGAACTCAGAACCAAGTCCGTACAAGACATGATGGACTATGTCACCCAAAAGTGTCAGGAGGCTGTAAGCAGGTTTGTCCCAGCCCGACAGGAAAAAACAGAGAAGCAAAAGAAGAATCCGTGGTTTAATAGAGAATGTATGAAAGCAAAGGAGCTGAACAAAAGGGCATGGAGGAACTTCCGTAATAACAGAACACCAGAAAGTAGAGAGAGATACCGGAGAACCAGGAACGAGTATGTTAGTGTGAGAAGAGCAGCTGAGAACTAAAAGGTATGAAAATGATATAGCTAATAAAGCCAAGACCGAACCAAAGCTACTACACAGTCACATCAGGAGGAAGACAACAGTGAATGAACAGGTGATGAAACTTAGGATGGGCGAGGACAGGTACACAGAGAATGATAAAGAGGTGTGTGTGAAGAACTCAACAAAAGGTTCTAGGAGGTCTTTACAATAGAACAGGGAGAAGTCACGGCACTAGGAGAGGTGGCAGCAAACCAGGTGACCTTGGAAAAGTTCGAAATTTCAAGAGATGAGGTCAAGAAGCCCCTATTGGAGCTGGACGTGAGAAAAGATGTTGAGCCGGACGGAATCTCACCATGGGTATTGAAAGAGTGTGCAGGAGCACTTTGCTCCATAGTGTATAGTAGGTCACTGGAAACGGGAGACCTACCAGAAATATGGAAGACTGCTAATGTAGTACCAATATACAAAAAAGGTGACAGACAAGAGGCACTGAACTACAGGCCAGTGTCCTTAACTTGTATACCATGCAAGGTGATGGAGAAGCTTGTGAGAAAAAACCTAGTAACACATCTGGAGAGAAGAGACTTCGTGTCAGCCCATCATCATGGGTTCAGGGAGGGTAAATTTTGCCTTACAGGTTTGATAGGATTCTACGATCAGGTGACAAAGATTAAGCAAGAAAGAGAAGGATGAGCGGACTGCATTTTTTTGGACTGTCGGAAAGCCTTTGACACAGTACCCCATAAAAGGTTGATGCATAAGCTGGAGAAACAGGCAGGAGTAACTGGTAGGGCGCTCCAGTGGATAAGGAAGTACCTAAGCAATAGGAAGCAGAGTTACAGTGAGGGGTGAGACCTCAGACTGGCGTGAAGTCACCAGTGGAGTCCCACAGGGCTCTGTACTCGGACCTATCCTGTTTCTGATATACGTAAATAATCTCCCAGAGGGTATAGACTCATTCCTCTCAATGTTTGCTGACGACGCCAAAATTATGAGAAGGATTAAGACAGAGGAGGACAGATTGAGGCTTCAAGAAGACCTGGACAAGCTGCAGGAATGGTCGAACAAATGGTTGTTAGAGTTTAACCCAAGCAAATGTAATGTAATGAAGATAGGGGTAGGAAGCAGGAGACCAGATACAAGGTATCATTTGGGAGATGAAATACTTCAAGAGTCAGAGAGAGAGAAAGACCTGGGGGTTGATATCACGCCAGACCTGTCCCCTGAAGCTCATATCAAGAGGATAACATCAGCAGCATATGCGAGGCTGGCTAACATAAGAACCGCTTTTAGAAACTTGTGTAAGGAATCTTTCAGAACAGTATATACCACATATGTCAGACTTTCCTGGAGTATGCGGCTCCAGCATGGAGTCCATATCTAGTTAAGCATAAGACTAAACTGGAAAAGGTTCAAAGGTTTGCCACCAGACTAGTACCCGAGCTGAGAGGTATGAGCTATGAGTAGAGACTACGGGAATTAAACCTCACTTCGTTGGAAGACAGAAGAGTTAGGGGGGACATGATCACCACATTCAAGGTTCTCAAGGGAATCTACAGGGTTGATAAAGACAGGCTATTTAACACAAGGGGCACATGCATTAGGGGACACAGGTGGAAACTGAGTGCCCAAATGAGCCACAGATATATTAGAAAGAACTTTTTTAGTGTCAGAGTGGTTGACAAATGGAATGCATTAGGAAGTAATGTGGTGGAGGCTGACTCCATACACAGTTTCAAGTGTAGATATGATAAAGCCCAATAGGCTCAGGAACCTGTACACCAGTTGATTGACAGTTGAGAGGCGGGACCAAAGAGCCAGAGCTCAACCCATGCAAACACAACTAGGTGAGTACACAGGGCACCGCACAGGGCTTCGTTCTGGCCTGCGAACGAGGCTTCTCATGGGACTAGACACTGGGGGGACCCGCAGAGGACACAGACACGTCAGGGACCTCGCCACCGCGCACAGGAGCAGAGGCACCCTGGCGCACATCCTTCCTTAAGACCACGACGAGGTCCCGATCGGCAGGAGCAACCTCCTGCTGTGGGGAGCCAACAGCAGTAGGCGTAGAGGCCGACTCAGAAGGTAGCACATAGCCGCCCACAACACCACCAACCTCAGCAGGAGACGCCGGGTCAACGTACTTCCCCACCTCCATCTAAGGCACACCACGAAGGGGAGACGTACTTGGGACCCGCCTCGAGCTCTTGGAGACAGGCTGCCGGTCATCCGAGCTGTCACCCTCATCATTCCGTAACACAGCACAACTCTCCGACAAACTACGGGCTCACCATAGCCTGTGTTACTTGGAACATTTTGTTCCAGGTAGCGAATCTTTAACGACAACAACAACAACCGACAATCGCGCCTTCAAAGCCCGGCCCCAGAGAACTGCAGCCTCCAAGGCTGGGGACACCAGATCACACACCGCAGGAGACACCTTGCCCCAGACATCCAAAGGGACAGGAGACGCCGCATGCAGATACAGAGCAGGCAGGCGTGGCCGAGACGGGACAGGCTGGGGCGGCAGTTAGGGGCAGTGATGTCGGAAGCGAGGAAGCCGAAGGCGGGGGCGGGGATGCCCCAAACCCCACATCAACATCCACACTACCACCCAACACCGGGGCAGGAGCCGGCAGGGAATTCGTACACACGGCTCAGCACTTGGAGACAGATCCGGGGCCGACACCGGGGGGAAATCCTCCTCCCAGAAAAGGTTAACAGGTGTGACCCGGCGCTCCTCACAGTCCGCAGCCAGGTGCCCCGGTAAGTAAGTAAGTAATTATCAAAAGAAGGCACCAAACCGGGAAGGCTATGTAGCACCATCAAATGTGCAGAATAATCAGAGAGCGCTAAATATCACCAAGGATGCCAATACGAGAACAAAAACGCATAAGGCAAACGATATCAGAAGTATCCAAATCACCAAGAATTCTATTGAGGGACAGGTGACCGCGAGGGGTGGTTGGAAAGCAAGACACACACTCGTCCTGGAAGTCAGGACATTCAAGAAGGACATGCACGACTGTAAGAGGGACAATGCAATTAGGACAATAAGGAGCAGTGTGGCACTCCATCAAGTGACCATGGGTTAAGCGAGTATGGTCAATAAGCAACCTCCCCAGAGCCATTTCCCATCGCCGGTTACGGTGGTAGTAGGACGGCCACGAGGAAACACAACATTTAAGAGTACGTAGTTTGTTACCAGTAACTGACGACCAAGAAGCCTGCCAACGGGTAAGAATAGAAGAATGGATAACCGGGTAAAAGTCGGAATATGGAATACCTTTACGAGAGATGGGACAAGAGCGGACAGCTTCCTTGGCGGCAGCATCCGCACGCTCATTTAAAGACACACCAATATGGCTGGGAACCCAACAAAACTCAACCGACTTAAATTTACTGTGAACAAGAAACAGCCAATACTGGATCTCGACAACTACTGGATGAACCGGATTAAAGGACCCGAGAGCCATGAGGGCACTACGAGAGTCAACAACAACTACAAAGGAAGACTGACAACGAGAAAGCAGGAGACGAAGAGCATAGAGAATAGCATAAAGCTCCGCTGTGAAGATGCTAGTCTCCGGAGGTAAGCGACACATATAAGTGCGATCAGGAAAAACAACAGAGTAGCCAACACCGTCCGCAGACTTAGACCCATCGGTGAAGACAGAAACGGAGCGGGAGTGAGAAGAAAAGTGCTCAAGGAAAAGGCGTTTTAGAACCGTAGGAGGGGTAAAAGCTTTAGTGATGCGGGTCAAGGAAGTACAAAACTGCGGAAGGGGGACTCTCCACGGGGGCAAAGAAGGAACAACACGAGGAGAAACATTAGAAATACAAACGGAAAGAGAATCCTGTAAGCGAGATAACCGGACAGAAAGAGGGAGGTGGTGAAGAGGAACAGGAACCACAGGAGGGGTAAAAGTTAAAGCACGACAGAGGCGAGAGGAAGGATGTTGTAAGGACTGCACAAGATAGTGAAGACAGTAACGATCACAGCGGTCCTGGAGAGACAGGAAGCCAGTGTCAACATACAAGCTAAGGACGGGAGTCGAACGAAAGGCACCAGAACTGAGGCGCAACCCAGTATGGTGTAAAGCATCAAGACGGTGGAGAGCAGAAGGAGAAGCAGACGAGTAAGCAGGGCAACCATAATCGAGCTTGGACAGGATGAGAGAGGAATGTAAAGCAAGGAGAGTGCGCCTATCTGCTCCCCAAGATGTATGGGACAATACCCGAAGGAGGGTAATAGCCTTAGAGCACTCAACACGGAGGCAGGAGATATGGGAAGACCAAGACAAACGAGTGTCAAGGAATAACCCCAAAAGCTTCGCGGAATCTTTGTATTCAAGGGGATGACCATAAAGTGACAAAGAGGGACGAAGAACAACCCGCTTCCGAGTAAAATCATGGCACAAGTCTTAGTAGTAGAGAACTTGAAGCCATGATCGGTGGCCCAAGACGACACGGCATCAATCGCAAGTTGAAGCTGGCGTTGAAGGAGAGGCGAATCATCACCCTGACAGCAAATGGTAAGATCATCGACATAGAGAGCGGAGAAGATGCCTGAAGGAAGAGAGGAAAGAAGACCATTGAGGGCAACCATAAAAAGAGTAGTGCTCAGAACACTACCCTGGGGCACAGCTTNTCTAGAGAAAGTAGACTTGAAATGTGGACCATTAAAAACAAAGGAGAAGATAGACCATATCAACACTTTCGGCAGCCTCCTCCATGGGAAGAATCGAGTCTAATGATAATCATTGAAGGATTACCAGTTACAAAATCAGCATGTGACCCGCAGAGGCTCAAAGCAGTCACAGAACGACAAACGAAAACCATCTGAAGACCTACAACGACTCACATCTTCACAGACGGATCAGTTGATCAAGAAAAAGGTTCTGCTGGGGCAGCAGTTTACACTACAACCATGAGGCTTACTGGAGCATGAATAGTGGGTGCTCAACATTGCAAACAGAATTATATGCCATGAAGGAAGCCATAACTATACAAATGAGAATAATTTACATGATGTCATCATTCATACCGACTCCAAACCTTCGCTCCAGGCACTGTTATCCAGTCAACACAGAGATAGTATACAACTCACAGAAATTCAACATATAGGAAAAGAAGCCCATAATCTAGGGCTGTCAATCACCCTAAATTGGATACCAAGTCACATTGGCATAGAGGGTAATGAAAAGGGAGACTCACTAGCAAAGACTGTCACTGCTCTACCTGTTGTACAGGTTCAAATACCTCCAAGTTTTTCACAGATTAAGGAGCAAATCAAGAAGAAAATACTCCCAATTATCAAAAGTCGCCTCAGAGCCAAAGTAGCGGAAGGAAGATCCACAACGATATGGTACGAACAAGCCACTGGGAACTCCTCTTTCAAGTCTGACAAAAAGATATCCAGAGACATTGCAGTAGCCATACACAGACTCAGACTTGGTTACAAGTGCTGCTGGGAGGTAATAAACCCAGTAGTTAAAGAGTGGTCATATGGTTATATGGTCTTCATATCTGAGGAACAGAAGCAGAGGCGCCACTATTACACTACTTACTGGAATGTGAAGCTACTGAAGCCCTGCGCATCAAACTCAACATTAATCCAACGACAGCAGCTGCATTAAATACACATTCCACAGCCACTACAATGATTAGAAAAGCCGTTAAAGAATGGGACTCACTAGTGCACATTCTGCACCTACATCAGCCACCAAGATAATGTTATTAAAACATGACTAAAACAGAAGCTAAAAAGAAACAGGAAAAAGGAGGAAACCCCACCTCCATTTAAAACTTTGACCCAAATATCAGAGTAACAAGGTTATCGAGAATAACCGAACTCAGTTACGGGCTCACCATAGCCCGTGCTACATGGACATTTCATTCTGAGTAGCTAATCTGAAAAACAACAATAACTTGAATGCAACGTTGTGTACAAATTTCAAAGCAATCGGTAAAGAGGTGTTGGAGATTTTTCTCACATGAAAACTCATGAAAAACACAATTTTTTTAAGCATGTTTTTCCCCGTCACAGACGTGACATCTATATAGTATGTATATTGTGACGGTAACGAGTTGGAAATGGTGGTCGGCAGTCTTCCAACTAGCAGGTGTCAGTGCTGGGCCACATATAATATATAAAAAAAAGAAAAGAAAAAAAAAGAGAAAAAAAAGAATGACTGCGTGATTGGTAATCTGTGGTAAGGTCGGAAATACGAAAGACAATAATAAAAACTGGATTTTAATAACAATAAAAAAAACACAAATTGAAACAAATGCAAAATCTTGGCTTACTGGTAAAAATAATAAACAATATAAACATGAAAATAGATTACGTTAATGGGGAGGAGAATTGACATACAAAAGTAAATAAAAATATGAATGCTGGAATATATGCACTAACTATAAACCTCTATTTGACCACACAAGGTGAGTCACTTAGGAGTTCACAGTTTGCGAGCACACAATATTCTGGCTGGCAGAAACGCGAGGGACTCCAACAATAACTGGTGAGGTCTTGTGATTGGCGGGGAGCCGGAGTGGAGTGTTGGTTGGCGGCCAATGAGGAAGCTGGATGGTCGCAAGTCGCTAGTTAGGCAGTGGAAGGGTTCGGCGCGTCGACCAGGTGCTGGAGTGGGGGGGGAGGAGGGAGTTGCTGGTACGTGTGGCTATCATATACGTTTAGCCACTACAAAACGTATCTTGTATATTGATGAGGACAGGAGTGATTCGCAGAAATAGCAGGCTAAATCTCTGATAAGAGATTATCGTCACAATATAAAAACATGCTCGTATGAGAATGGAACGTTGTGTCAAAATTTCAAAGCAATCGGTGAAGAACTTTCTGTGATTAGCGATTTTGAACAAACGAACATTTACATTTTTGTTTATATAGATATAACTAAGAATTAATGCGAACAATACTGCTAATAATATAACTATTACTTTATCGCTATAATAGTAACCGGAAGACCACAAGGAACCACACGTCGGGACACGGGACGTCATGACGACCCAAAACTTTATTTTTGACTTGGATGGTTCTAGGATTGTGGTTCTGTACAGGATGGTTCATCCCATCGCTTATCCCCCTGAAGTGGCTGCCACTAATTGATCAAATTAATCAGAACCAGAGAAAGCAATTTTAAATTTGGTTTCATTTTTTATAAAAATACTCAGATTTTAAACGGGAATGGAAATGCTAAGACAACAAGAATAAGGAGCAAGCAGAAAAATAAGAAGTTAACATTCATACGCCTCATTTTATTCCCTACATACCAGGATAGTGGAAGAATAAAGAATCGACAACGCAGGTTATATCTTGATAGGACTGGTTGAGTATTGGTAGTAAATATGAGAGGGAAGCCTCAGCCCTCGCGGGCAGTGTGTCTCACACCTTCCTGCTGGACGCTCACCAGTAATCCCAAGGTAACTAGTGGAGATACTGACGTTGGCACACTCTCAGGGCCCGTGTTTATATGCAACCCGTCTTCCTGTTTAGATAGTAGTTTTGTAACTAACTGCACCATAGTACAAACATTGACGTACTAAGTAATTAGATAGTAGAAGTGTGTACTATTCCCTTTATAGAGTCCGAGAATAATGACGCTATCACACAAACTTAAATATTCCTAGGCCTAGTATAGCACACATATGTACTATATTAGGCCTCAAATAGCGTGTACTAGGCCTAGGAAGGTTAAGTTTGGTTAGTTTAGTTTGTCTTTGAAACATAAGAATAAAATCGTTGTCCGGTTTGTCCAATTTCAGTTGTATTGATTTCTACTCTTTAATTGCGTTGTACGGCGGTATATATACTATGGTCTTCATCCTTCCTAAAAGACCTACCAAAACAGGAGGATGGACTGTAATATTGGTCAAATCCTTGTTAATCCAGATGGCACCCGTTTCCCTGTTAATACAACTCCTCGTCCAAGCTGCACCTGACCCCAAAAGTTTATTAATCCATTTCCATACTTTTTATTCAAAATCTATGTTTTTCTAAGATATAAATTAATATTAAATTGTATTATAATTTGGCGCGTAATTAGGCCTAGATAAGGTTTTGTTAGCAATTATTTTCTTCCGTAAAACGAAGGTGACAATAGCAGAAGTGCACTTTGAAGAGAGAAGGGCGAGTGGCAAAACATGGAGGACAGAAGAAAATGTATATATGTTGGTTAGCATTGTAAATGTGTGGCTACGTCTGTGGTAGAAAAAAACTGCTTTAGGCAGCCTCTCCACATTAACAAAGGTTAAATCCTTGTTAATCTAGCCTCCAAACCGCCTGTTTATAAGCGAAATACGCTTTATACCTACCCTTCCTGGAATCCCTGATGCTGATGGAATCCCAGCATCTCCATAACCCCGGACAACATGGTTTCAGAACAGGGCACTCTTGCCTGTCGCAGTTGCTGGACCACTATGATATGGCATTAGATGCTATGGAAGACAAACAAAACGCTGATGTAATTTACACAGATTTCGCAAAAGCCTTTGATAAATGTGACCATGGTGTTATTGCCCATAAAATGCGCTCAAAAGGAATTACCGGAAAAGTAGGCAGATGGATCTACAATTTCCTGACCAACAGAACCCAATGTGTAATAGTCAACAAAATAAAATCCAACCCGTCAACCGTGAAGTGCTCAGTCCCCCAGGGTACTGTGCTTGCTCCAGTACTTTTTCTCATCCTCATAACGGACATAGACAAGAGCACAACCTATAGCACTGTATCATCCTTTGCAGATGACACTAGGATCTTCATGAGAGTAGGCAACATAGAGGACACGGCGAACCTCCAGTCAGATGTAGATCAGGTCTTTCTATGGGCTACAGAAAATAATATGGTGTTTAACGAAGACTAGTTCCAGCTCATGCGCTATGGAAAAAATGAAAATATAAAAACGGAAACCACGTACAAAACTCAGGCAAATCATAACATAGAACGAAAAGGCAATGTAAAGGATCTGGGTGTACTCATGTCGGAAGACCTTACCTTTAAAGAACACAATAAAGTAGCCGTCACAACTGCAAGAAAAATGACAGGTTGGATAACAAGAACTTTTCACACTAGAGATGCTATACCGATGATGACACTTTTCAAAACGCTTGTGCTCTCTAGAGTGGAGTACTGCTGCACAATGACAGCCCCTTTCACTGCTGGTGAAATTGCTGACCTGGAGAGCGTGCAGAGGTCCTTTACTGCTAGAATCCACTCGGTAAAACATCTAAACTATTGGGACCGACTTAAGAGCCTAAATCTGTATTCCCTTGAGCGCAGGCGGGAGAGATACATAATAATTTACACGTGGAAAATATTAGAGGGGCTGGTCCCAAACCTGCACACAGAAATAACATCACATGAGACCAGAAGACATGGCAGGATGTGCAGAATACCCCCGTTGAAAAGCAGAGGTGCAACTGGTACTCTGAGAGAGAACTCTATCAACATCAGAGGCCCGAGACTGTTCAACACGCTTCCACTACACATAAGGGACATAACTGGCAAACCCCTCACAGTGTTCAAGAGAGAACTGGATAAGCACCTCCAAAGGATACTGATCAACCAGGCTGTGACTCATACGTCAGGCTGCGAGCAGCCGCGTCCAACAGCCTGGTTGATCAGTCCAGCAACCAGGAGGCCTGGTCGATGACCGGGCCGCGGGGACGATAAGCCCCGGATGCACCTCAAGGTATCCTAGGTTCCTCATGCCAGGCCCGTTTAAAGCAGCGGTTCTCCCTCAAGACACATTCATGAATTTTAACATACTTGTGTAAGAAAAATATGTATGTTTTCATGAATAAGTTTATATTATTATACAGCAAAATTCAATGTATATTATGCACAGGTTAGGTGTTTAGGTTCTGTTGGCGATTATTTGTATTTTAAGTCCGTGAGCGAAGCATTTAAGAAATAGCGATTTGAACAGAGAGGTCGTCAGCGATGCACTGTTTTAGAAACATTCAACAGATGTATGACACGTCAACAGTTGTGAGGTAAGTTTAAACCGTTTTTCACTAATAAAACGGGCGTTGTAGACTTGATTAACAAGCATTTGGCCCTTGTTCAGCCGTCCTTATGAACAAAGGGCAAATGCTTGTTAATCCAGCCGCTATAACCCCTGTTTATGAATGAAATACGGTTTTCACTCTGCTCACAACTGATGACGTTCGAAAGTTTCTCAAACAGTGCTTCGCTGTCGTCCTCTGTTCGAACAGCATTCCTGTAAATGCTTCATCCACGTACTTCAAATACAAGTAATCGTCAACATAACCATAACCTAACATAACCTATGCCTAACTATACACAGAACTGTAATAAATAATAATATTAAATTTATTCTTATTTATAATAAGATATTTATTTAATATTTATATACACAATATTTTAAAAATGATGAATGCGTCTTGTGGAACAGCCCCCGCTTTAACAAGCCTGTTCAGATTGAATGCTTCCCCCACGTACTACAAACATTAATAATTCAACCAGTTCTCATAATAGAACGTCGCATTTTGACGTATACTTTACCTAAGGTAAAAATTGTCGTACTAGAAAAATGGCAGCGGCTCGTGAAATTGGCATACTGTCCTCTTTTCTGTTTTTGGTCCTCTGGTAGGTTAGGATAAGGACACTTTAGTACGACAGTTCTTGACGTTAGGAAACCTTAGCAGGACGGGCGAAATAACTGCCAAGAGAACCTAAACACCTAACACAAACAAACCTTCGCCTGAATATGAAAATATATATTAATATTCATCTACATCTGAGAAAGTTGTTATTTTGCAGACAACATACGTTAAAAATGCTGAATGTGTCTTTGTTTTGTTTTGTTCTTTTTATTGACAAAGCCCATTAAATACACACAAAAACAGTCTGGCAAACCGCACAAGCAGTGAACCTTAAAGAACAAAACAAAACATGAAAAACAACAGAAAAAGGATACACAAACCGAAAAACAAACAAGTATACAACAGGAAACATAAAATAAAAAACACAGAATGATATGGAACAAAACAACAGTTGCAAATCTAGGTACACAAGCTAGCCTGAAGGGCCACACAAGCAGGATAAATAGCAAAGACAGACATGAATTCATAACCGGAACACGCAGGGACCGGGAAATAACATAAGAAATAACACTCACACATACAAAACAAAACAAAACAAAACAAAACAAGCACCGGAACACGCAGGAACCGGCAAACACACACGCACGCACACACACACATGGGGCCGGCCGGCCAAGCGGACAGCACGCTGGACATGTGATCCTGTGGTCCCGGGTTCGATCTCGGGCGCCGGCGAGAAACAATGGGCAAAGTTTCTTTCACCCTATGCCCCTGTTACCTTAGCAGTAAATAGGTACCTGGGAAGTAGTCAGCTGTCACGGGCTGCTCCCTGGGGTGTACTCACCTAGTACTCACCTAGTTGTGCTTGCGGGGGTTGAGCTCTGGCTCTTTGGTCCCGCCTCTCAACCGTCAATCAACAGGTGTACAGTTTCCTGAGCCTATTGGGCTCTATCATATCTACACTTGAAACTGTGTATGGAGTCAGCCTCCACCACATCACTTCCTAATGCATTCCATTTGTCAACCACTCTGACACTAAAAAAGTTCTTTCTAATATCTCTGTGGCTCATTTGGGCACTCAGTTTCCACCTGTGTCCCCTATTGCGTGTGCCCCTTGTGTTAAACAGCCTGTCTCTATCAACCCTGTCGATTCCCCTGAGAATCTTGAATGTGGTGATCATGTCCCCCCTAACTCTTCTGTCTTCCAACGAAGTGAGGTTTAATTCCTGCAGTCGTTCCTCGTAGCTCATACCTCTCAGCTCTGGTGGCAAACCTTTGAACCTTTTCCAGTTTAGTCTTATGCTTGACTAGATAGGGACTCCATGCTGGAGCCGCATACTCCAGGATTGGTCTGACATATGTGGTATATAATGTTCTGAAAGATTCCTTACACAAGTTTCTAAAGGCCGTTCTTATGTTAGCCAACCTGGCATATGCTGCTGATGTTATCCTCTTGATATGAGCTTCAGGGGACAGGTCTGGCGTGATATCAACCCCCAGGTCTTTCTCTCTCTCTGACTCTTGAAGTATTTCATCTCCCAAATGATACCTTGTATCTGGTCTCCTGCTTCCTACCCCTATCTTCATTACATTACATTTGCTTGGGTTAAACTCTAACAGCCATTTGTTCGACCATTCCTGCAGCTTGTCCAGGTCTTCTTGAAGTCTCAAGCTGTCCTCCTCTGTCTTAATCCTTCTCATAATTTTGGCGTCGTCAGCAAACATTGAGAGGAATGAGTCTATACCCTCTGGGAGATCATTTACGTATATCAGAAACAGGATAGGTCCAAGTACAGAGCCCTGTGGGACTCCACTGGTGACTTCACGCCAGTCTGAGGTCTCACCCCTCACTGTAACTCTCTGCTTCCTATTGCTTAGGTACTCCCTTATCCACTGGAGCGCCCTACCTGTTACTCCTGCCTGTTTCTCCAGCTTATGCATCAACCTTTTATGGGGTACTGTGTCAAAGGCTTTCCGACAGTCCAAAAAATGCAGTCCGCCCACCCTTCTCTTTCTTGCTTAATTCTTGTCACCTGATCGTAGAATTCTATCAAGCCTGTAAGGCAAGATTTACCCTCCCTGAACCCATGTTGATGGGTTGTCACGAAGTCTCTTCTCTCCAGATGTGTTACTAGGTTTTTTCTCACAATCTTCTCCATCACCTTGCATGGTATACAAGTTAAGGACACTGGCCTGTAGTTCAGTGCCTCTTGTCTGTCACCCTTTTTGTATATTGGTACTACATTAGCAGTCTTCCATATTTCTGGTAGGTCCCCCGTTTCCAGTGACTTACTATACACTATGGAGAGTGGTAAGCAAAGTGCTCCTGCACACTCTTTCAATACCCATGGCGAGATTCCATCCGGCCCAACAGCTTTTCTCACATCCAGCTCCAATAGGTGCTTTTTGACCTCATCTCTTGTAATTTCGAACCTATCCAAGGTCACCTGGTTTGCTGCCACCTCTCCCAGCGCCGTGATATCTCCCTGTTCTATTGTAAAGACCTCCTGGAACCTTTTGTTGAGTTCTTCACACACCTCTTTGTCATTCTCTGTGTACCTGTCCTCGCCCACCCTAAGTTTAATCACCTGTTCCTTCACTGTTGTCTTCCTCCTGATGTGACTGTGTAGTAGCTTTGGTTCAGTCTTGGCTTTATTAGCTATATCATTTTCATACCTTTTCTCAGCTGCTCTTCTCACACTGACATACTCGTTCCTGGTTCTCTGGTATCTCTCTCTACTTTCTGGTGTTCTGTTACTACGGAAGTTCCTCCATGCCCTTTGTTCAGCTCCTTTGCTTTCATACATTTCCTATT
>WNGS01000543.1:17512170-17531105 GCA_020271785.1 Procambarus virginalis | reverse complement strand
CCAGGTGTTGCAGGTAGTGTGATGACCAGGTGTTGCTGGTAATGTGATACTCAGGTGTTGCAGGTAGTGTGATGTCCAGGTGTTGCTGGTAGTGTGATACTCAGGTGTTGCTGGTAGTGTGATGACCAGGTGTTGCAGGTAGTGTGATGACCAGGTGTTGCAGGTAGTGTGATGACCAGGTGTTGCTGGTAATGTGATGACCAGGTGTTGCTGGTAGTGTGACGACCAGGTGTTGCTGGTAGTGTGATGACCAGGTGTTGCTGGTAGTGTGATGATCAGGTGTTGCTGGTAGTGTGATGACCAGGTGTTGCTGATAGTGTGATGACCAGGTGTTGCTGGTAGTGTCATGACCAGGTGTTGCTGGTAGTGTGATGACTAGGTGTTGCAGGTAGTGTGATACTCAGGTGTTGCTGGTAGTGTGATGACCAGGTGTTGCTGGTAGTGTGATGACCAGGTGTTGCTGGTAGTGTGATGACCAGGTGTTGCTGGTAGTGTGATGACCAGGTGTTGCTGGTAGTGTGATGACCAGGTGTTGCTGGTAGTGTGATGACCAGGTGTTGCTGGTAGTGTGGTGACCAGGTGTTGCTGGTAGTGTGATGACCAGGTGTTGCTGGTAGTGTGATGACCAGGTGTTGGGGTGTGATGACCAGGTGTTGCTGGTAGTGTGGTGACCAGGTGTTGCAGGTAGTGTGATGACCAGGTGTTGGTGGTAGTGTGTGACCAGGTGTTGCTGGTAGTGTGATGACCAGGTGTTGCTGGTAGTGTGATGACCAGGTGTTGCTGGTAGTGTGATGACCAGGTGTTGCTGGTAGTGTGATGACCAGGTGTTGCTGGTAGTGTGATGACCAGGTGTTGCAGGTAGTGTGATGACCAGGTGTTGCTGGTAGTGTGATGACCAGGTGTTGCTGGTAGTGTGATGACCAGGTGTTGCTGGTAGTGTGATGACCAGGTGTTGCTGGTAGTGTGGTGACCAGGTGTTGCTGGTAGTGTGATGACCAGGTGTTGCAGGTAGTGTGATGACCAGGTGTTGCTGGTAGTGTGATGACCAGGTGTTGCTGGTAGTGTGATGACCAGGTGTTGCAGGTAGTGTGATGACCAGGTGTTGCAGGTAGTGTGATGACCAGGTGTTGCTGGTAGTGTGATGACCAGGTGTTGCTGGTAGTGTGGTGACCAGGTGTTGCTGGTAGTGTGATGACCAGGTGTTGCTGGTAGTGTGATGACCAGGTGTTGCTGGTAGTGTGATGACCAGGTGTTGCTGGTAGTGTGATGACCAGGTGTTGCTGGTAGTGTGATGACCAGGTGTTGCTGGTAGTGTGATGACCAGGTGTTGCAGGTAGTGTGATGACCAGGTGTTGCTGGTAGTGTGATGACCAGGTGTTGCTGGTAGTGTGATGACCAGGTGTTGCTGGTAGTGTGATGACCAGGTGTTGCTGGTAGTGTGATGACCAGGTGTTGCTGGTAGTGTGATGACCAGGTGTTGCTGGTAGTGTGATACCAGGTGTTGCAGGTAGTGTGATGACCAGGTGTTGCTGGTAGTGTGATGACCAGGTGTTGCAGGTAGTGTGATGACCAGGTGTTGCTGGTAGTGTGATGACCAGGTGTTGCAGGTAGTGTGATGACCAGGTGTTGCAGGTAGTGTGATGACCAGGTGTTGCTGGTAGTGTGATACTCAGGTGTTGCTGGTAGTGTGATACTCAGGTGTTGCAGGTAGTGTGATACTCAGGTGTTGCAGGTAGTGTGATGACCAGGTGTTGCAGGTAGTGTGATACCAGGTGTTGCTGGTAGTGTGATGACCAGGTGTTGCTGGTAGTGTGATGACCAGGTGTTGCTGGTAGTGTGATACTCAGGTGTTGCTGGTAGTGTGATGACCAGGTGTTGCTGGTAGTGTGATGACCAGGTGTTGCAGGTAGTGTGATGACCAGGTGTTGCTGGTAGTGTGATGACCAGGTGTTGCTGGTAGTGATGATACAGGTGTTGCTGGTAGTGTGATACTAAGGTGTTGCTGGTAGTGTGATGACCAGGTGTTGCTGGTAGTGTGATACTCAGGTGTTGCAGGTAGTGTGATGACCAGGTGTTGCTGGTAGTGTGATGACCAGGTGTTGCTGGTAGTGTGATGACCAGGTGTTGCTGGTAGTGTGATGACCAGGGTGTTGCAGGTAGTGTGATGACCAGGTGTTGCTGGTAGTGTGGTGACCAGTGTTGCTGGTAGTGTGATGACCAGGTGTTGCTGTAGTGTGATGACCAGGTGTTGCTGGTAGTGTGGTGACCAGGTGTTGCTGGTAGTGTGATGACCAGGTGTTGCTGGTAGTGTGATGACCAGGTGTTGCTGGTAGTGTGATGACCAGGTGTTGCTGGTAGTGTGGTGACAGGTGTTGCTGGTAGTGTGGTGACAGGTGTTGCTGGTAGTGTGGTGAAGGTGTTGTGGTAGTGTGATGACCAGGTGTTGCTGGTAGTGTGGTGATCAGGTGTTGCAGGTAGTGTGATGACCAGGTGTTGCAGGTAGTGTGATGACCAGGTGTTGCTGGTAGTGTGATGACCAGGTGTTGCTGGTAGTGTGATGACCAGGTGTTGCAGGTAGTGTGATGACCAGGNCCCCCACCCGGGATGACCCCACCACCGTTCCTGACACCAACAGCCTGACAACCTTCCCTCGCCTACCTGGGAAGCCTGACGCCAGCCTGCAGAGGGAGGTGTTAGAACTTCCAGCTCGCATGAGTAAAATAGAAATTACCGTCAATAAGCTCCAAGAAACACTCACGAAGATTGAAAATGGTCTCAACAGCATTTATGCTAAGATCAACATGGACAACCTGAGACAGTGTTCAAGCGATCCTCTCGCCAGCCCGAGGAGTGAAGTGAACGTCCAAGTCTCTAGTGAAATGCCTTCCAGTGATGTAAGTGTTGACACGTCTCAAGCAAGTAATGACCCCCCCCCCCTCCAGTGCTGTAAGTGTTGACACGTCTCAAGCAAGTATTGACGCCTCCTCCAGTACTGTAAGTACCGCTGTGGCGAGTGAAACATATGAAAACCCGTGTGTCTTAGCTGTAATTAACAAATGCGCTCAAGAACTCATTCCAAACAATACCGCTTGTGTCTCTATGAATCCTGATGAACATGAAATGATTGTAAATGTTAGGAAAAGTACAGGCAACCAGCTGACCTTGAAACAGATGAGAGAACTCTTTGACATTGATGACTGTGAACAATTGTCACTTGTAAGCAATAGTCTACAACTTGTGAATCTTGTAAACACTTCTCTTCGTCAGGTTTATGAACACCATTACCCACGACCAACTCACTCTTAAATTTCTCACGTGGAATGTGAGAAGCGTGCGAAGGAGGCTGTTTGATCTAATGATGTACGCTGGTGCCAACAACATTGATGTACTGTGCCTGCAGGAACCATACACTGCAAACACAAAAAATAAAACGCCACCCAAACTCTCAGGTTATGTAGCTTTCTCAAATGTTGGTTCACATGATGTCGGTATCTTGACGTATGTTAAAAGTAACCTAGTGTGTAAACATGTTAAAAACCACAAAGTGACGACTCATATTATCAGCAGTTTCAGATTGCTACAGCGACCGGGTTTCTTAACTTAGTTAATGTATATGTAAGGTGTGATCAAATGGTGGAAGCCTCTCTCCAAAAATTACCAGCAGCTCTCAAACCATTGTAATGGGTGATTTTAATGCTAGACACACTAGCCTGGGTGACACCAAAACAAACAGGAATGGCAGAGTCTTTGTAAAATACTTAAGAGATAATAACATGTCCGTATTCAACTTTGACTCCTCTAACGTCACACACCTCATGGGTGGCAGGCTTGATTATGTCATTGGTCACGGTCTCATTGATAATGCTGTCGGAGGATCAAATGTTCATGAATTAGTTAGTGATCACTTTGCCATATTCAGTTCATACACTATCAATAATGTCAAACCCCTAAGCTTTGAAAAAAATTAATATTCCTGAAAATTTACACATGCTCTTCAAATTCCGCATTTCTGAATGGTATAACACTTACTGTTTTACTACCGTCAATGCATTATATGAGGACCTGGTCACTGAAGTAACCGCTTTTTATGACAATGTTGTAAAATCCACAAAACCCAAAACAGTGAGGAAGGGACAGTGGTGGTTCACTGACTCACGCCTTAAGCCCCTGCATGACAGAGTTCTATTCCTAGCTGAGCAGTATGAAACACATAAAACAGCTGACACCCTCAACATATTTCTTAAAGCCAGCCGAGAGTTTAGAGAGCTAAAGGAACAGGTGTATAACCAGCACTGGGAACAGTTTTTGCAAGGCATCAATCATGCAACATCCTCATCCCAAATGTGGAATAAAATTAAAAAGATTTCTCGTCCTAGCAGTCGTCAACTTGATCACCATTCACCGTAGACTATGCCGACATGCTGCTTCAGCAATATGCAAGCACTGCTAGTATAAGCAGCCTGCCCCTAGATGTGCAAAACTATCTGGCTAGTACCAAAATAAATCGTAACTTCAATATTGAAATTGCCTGTAGTGAAATAGGGCCTGATGATAACTATGGCATAACCCCCTTTGAAATTAAAAATGCACTCAAGAAAGGTAAGGCTACCTCTCCTGGAGAGGATGGCATCACATACAACACCATGAGAGTACTTGCTGAGCTGCCAAATAGCCCTTTGCTAGAATTGTTTAATCAAAGTCTAAGGCAGGGTGTCTTACCTGACCGCTGGACACAGGGACTCATAATACCCATACCCAAGCCTAATTCACAAAAATTTAGACCCATTTCTCTGACGTCGTGCATGTGTAAAGTTCTTGAGAGAATTATTCTCGACAGACTAATGTTTCAAATCAAGCCCCACCTTGCCCCTAACCTGTATGGTTTCCTTCCTGGAAGAAGCACACAAACTTGCTTTGCTGATATTTTATCAGAGAGGGACCAAACTCTCAGGCGGCATTTATTGATCTCCAAACTGCTTTTGATACAGCAAACAGAGAAATAATCCTAGAACAGCTAGCCTCTTTTGGAGTTAAGGGAAGACTGTTGACATGGCTCAGGGGTTACCTGAGTAACAGAACCGCCTCAGTCCTTTTCAAGGGGGTCAAAAGTAAACTTTGTGCACCCTTTGAGTTGGGTACACCCCAGGGTGGAGTGCTAAGTCCTACACTGTTCAATGTTCTGATGCATAAATTAACAATTGATATTCCCACACTACCTGACGAAGCCGTCATTTGTTATGCCGATGATATATGCATTGTTGCAAATTCCCAAACTAGACTGCAAGCTCTACTTGATTCATTCGCTGCTAAAAGCATTGAATGTGGTCTTGTTATCTCTATAACTAAATCCAGAGTTCTCCATCCCCAAGAGAAAACTCATGTCCCTATAACTTTCAAGGTCAACAACCAGAACATTGAAACGTGTAGGCAGCACAAATACCTTGGAGTTGGTATTAACAGTGACATTGTAAATGATCTACACCGTAGGTTAAAAGAAAGACTAAAACCATTGAAAACACTTACTGGTAAGAATATTGGTATCAATATTAAATATGCTAGACTATTCTATATGATGTTTGTTAGATCTCTCGTTGATTATAATGCTCTGCACTTAATTAATTTCCCCTCCTCTGTGTTGGACAAACTTGAAGTAGTACAGAATGAGGCCATGAGGATAATTCTTGGTGCTCCAAGATGCACAAGAATCATCAACATGGGGAAGAACTGAAGCTTCCAACCATACTAGAGAGAATCATGCAAGTCAACACCACCTTTTGCCTTAAAGTCATGAGAGACCCTACATCTCCTGCATTGCTCAGAGACAAATTATTTAGTGCTGTTAACACCCTATTGACTGGTGCCGACATACCAACTCACTCCTTTTATGATAAATGGCTGAGCAACAATGCCTACAATCTCATTAAACTTAACATTCCTTTTAAGTGCAATCTACCTGTCTCTGATATTCCTCTTTATCTGTACCCCACCATTCAAGTATCATACACACCTGTCACCAAGAAAGATAATGAGAATCTTGCTCTTCTCAAAGCTGTCACACTTGAAACAATTGCCTCCTCCATCGAGAATTTAAGATCTCACGAGCACTGTGTCTACACCGACGGCTCAGTCCAATCCTCTACTGGACGGACTGCAGCAGCATGTAGGTTTTATAGAAATAATATTTGCACAAAGACTGTCAGTGTCAGGTTAAACAACTGGCTGACCTCCACACAAGCAGAACTAGCAGCATTACACTTAGCTACAGCTACCAGTGCATTAAAAAACATTGGAGGAGGAATAATATTTTGTGATTCAAAGTCTGCTCTTCAAGCAATCGAAAACTTCTCTCTTCAAGATCGACAGCAAGAACCTCATACTCCCAATTATAAATGACCTAATTGCTGCACAGAGTAAAGGGTCTCGAATCTCCTTTGTATGGATACCTTCACACATAAATATAACCCATCATAATGAGACAGACATTGCAGCCAAATTAGCGTATAATAAGGATGAAGTTGAATTAGATCTAGGTATCCCCATCTCTGCTGTAAAAACTGTATTGGTCCAAACACTCAGATCTGATAGGAAAGAAATTACTGACTCCCAACGACCTGAAAGTACTAGTATAAAAAGCTATGATTTGTTCAGATCTGAAACCTACATCCATGGGCAGCACAAAACGTCGACTAGACTGTGCGACACAGTGGTTGCAAGGATCAAGTTGGGTTACCGTTACCTGTGGCAGGTGGCTGCAGGTGACGGATCTCCCAATCCTGAGCACTCCAGTTCCAAACTCTGTGAGCAGGAACTACGGTACGATCTCCTGCACTACATCACTGAATGAACAGTTATTAGACCTTTCAGACAGTTGGCATGAGGTATCTGGAGCTTTGCAATTACTTTATTCACTCTCGTATTCTTGAAGATATCCTCACAGTGTACCCAAAATTTGCCAGTGCAGGCTACTGAACATATGGCCCTGTATGACTAACCATCCTGCGAGATGGGGACTTTTATTACCACTGCTGCCTTATTCAATCTTGTGTTGATGATATCCTCAAAATGCTTCCGGAGTTTGCCAGTGCAGACTGCCTATCACATGCCTCTGTATGGCTAACCATCCTGTGTGATGGGGATTTTATAGCATCACGTAGTTAGCTTTTTTGACACACTGTACTCCATATAGTCTAGGGTAGCTGCACTAATGCAGATGTACCTAATGTATTAATGAAAAAAATTAAAAGTGACTTTTCCTGAATTTTTCTATAAGATTTTCTTACTTATCTTCTCCCACAAGAACTCTTAACAAACTTCTAAGATCTCGGAAATTATTTTTCTCATAAGAATTCCTTAATTCCAAATCAGTGACTGCCCAAATTCACCTGGAAACCCTGACAGTCTAAAGAGGATTTTTTCCCAAAACAAAAAATCCTTTTTAAACTGTCATCCCTACTACTGCTGCATACTCTGAATTTACATATGGCATGCTCTGGTTGTACATGTGGCATGCGCGGGTTATACATGTGTAATACTCGGACTATACATGTGTAATAACACGTGGCATTATCGGATCGTACATGTGGCATGCTCGAATTGCACATATTTCATGCCCGGGCTATACATGTGGCTCTAGTTGAACATGTGGCATGCTCTAGTTGAACATGTGGCATGCTCTAGTTGTACATGTTGCATGCTCTGGATGTACATGTGGCATGCTCTAGTTGTACATGTGTCATGCTCTAGTTGTACATGTGGCATGCTCTGGATGTACATGTGTCATGCTCTAGTTGTACATGTGGCATGCTCTAGTTGTACATGTGGCATGCTCTGGATGTACATGTGGCATGCTCTAGTTGTACATGTGGCATGCTCTAGTTGTACATGTGGCATGCTCTGGATGTACATGTGGCATGCTCTAGTTGTACATGTGGCATGCTCTGGTTGTACATGTGGCATGCTCTGGATGTACATGTGGCATGCTCTAGTTGTACATGTGGCATGCTCTAGTTGTACATGTGGCATGCTCTAGTTGTACATGTGGCATGCTCTAGTTGTACATGTGGCATGCTCTAGTTGTACATGTGGCATGCTCTAGTTGTACATGTGGCATGATCTAGTTGTACATATGTCATGCTCTGGATGTACATGTGGCATGCTCTAGTTGTACATGTGGCATGCTCTGGATGTACATGTGGCATGCTCTGGATGTACATGTGGCATGCTCTAGTTGTACATGTGGCATGCTCTGGATGTACATGTGGCATGCTCTAGTTGTACATGTGGCATGCTCGAGTTGTACATGTGGCATGCTCGAGTTGTACATGTGGCATGCTCGAGTTGTACATGTGGCATGCTCTAGTTGTACATGTGGCATGCTCTGGATGTACATGTGGCATGCTCTGGATGTACATGTGGCATGCTCTAGTTGTACATGTGGCATGCTCTGGATGTACATGTGGCATGCTCTGGATGTACATGTGGCATGCTCTAGTTGTACATGTGGCATGCTCTGGATGTACATGTGGCATGCTCTAGTTGTACATGTGGCATGCTCTGGATGTACATGTGGCATGCTCTGGATGTACATGTGGCATGCTCTAGTTGTACATGTGGCATGCTCTGGATGTACATGTGGCATGCTCTAGTTGTACATGTGGCATGCTCGAGTTGTACATGTGGCATGCTCTAGTTGTACATGTGGCATGCTCTGGTTGTACATGTGGCATGCTCTAGTTGTACATGTGGCATGCTCGAGTTGTACATGTGTCATGCTCTAGTTGTACATGTGGCATGCTCTGGTTGTACATGTGGCATGATCTGGATGTACATGTGGCATGCTCTAGTTGTACATGTGGCATGCTCTGGATGTACATGTGGCATGCTCTGGTTGTACATGTGGCATGCTCTGGATGTACATGTGGCATGCTCTGGTTGTACATGTGGCATGCTCTGGATGTACATGTGGCATGCTCTGGATGTACATGTGGCATGCTCGAGTTGTACATGTGGCATGCTCTAGTTGTACATGTGGCATGCTCTGGATGTACATGTGGCATGCTCGAGTTGTACATGTGGCATGCTCGAGTTGTACATGTGGCATGCTCGAGTTGTACATGTGGCATGCTCGAGTTGTACATATGTCATGCTCTGGATGTACATGTGGCATGCTCGGGCTGTATATGTGACATTATGTGGTTAAAACTGTTAAATTACGTTACCTTATCATAAATTCGTTAGGTTGGCAACAGGCCCGCGCAGGAATATCCCTGAAAAAAATGCTTCCACATCTAATATGGCTACACTAGGCTGGCGACCGCCTCCACTTCCAATATGGCTACACTAGGCTGGCGACAGCCTCCACTTCCAATATGGCTACACTAGGCTGGCGACAGCCTCCACTTCCAATATGGCTACACTAGGCTGGCGACAGCCTCCACTTCCAATATGGCTACACTAGGCCGGCGACCGCCTCCACTTCCAATATGGCTACACTAGGCTGGCGACCGCCTCCACTTCCAATATGGCTACACTAGGCTGGCGACCGCCTCCACTTCCAATATGGCTACACTAGGCTGGCGACAGCCTCCACTTCCAATATGGCTACACTAGGCCGGCGACCGTCTCCACTTCCAATATGGCTACACTAGGCTGGCGACCGCCTCCACTTCCGATATGGCTACACTAGGCTGGCGACCGCCTCCACTTCCAATATGGCTACACTACGCTGGCGACAGCCTCCACTTCCAATATGGCTACACTAGGCCGGCGACCGCCTCCACTTCCAATATGGCTACACTTGGCTGGCGACCGCCTCCACTTCCAATATGGCTACACTAGGCTGGCGACCGCCTCCACTTCCAATATGGCTACACTAGGCCGGCGACAGCCTCCACTTCCAATATGGCTACACTAGGCCGGCGACAGCCTCCACTTCCAATATGGCTACACTAGGCCGGCGACAGCCTCCACTTCCAATATGGCTACACTAGGCCGGCGACAGCCTCCACTTCCAATATGGCTACACTAGGCTGGTGAACTTCTCAGGAACCAAAAATCAACCTTGGACTGCACTTACTGGCAATTTTATTACTATTTTTAAATTGTCATTTTGAGATTACTCAAGTTTAATTCACGAAAGAATTAGTCGACTCGCGGCGTTGACACTCTCGCTTGCTTATAGTTCTCCTGCATTATACCGGCATTATAACCAGCCCAACCTCTTCCTTCCTCCTATGACATATGAAATGGGTACTTAATGTACAGTAACAGAGCTGGACGAACTAAACGTTTTAACGTGAGTCGAAGATGACCTGTTTCGGCCCTGGACGTGAAGAACAGCAGTTACCTTCTATATTTACAACGTAAACGTGCACAATTTAAGCTCCTGTGTCTGCTCTAGAAGAGTTACAAAGAGCAATGGCATCTAGACTCTCTTTCCTTCCTCACTGATTCTAGCCACAGCCATGGTTAATACTTATTTATGGGTAGGGCTCTAAATTCTAACTGATTTAGAAATCGAACTTATATTATTAATTCAATGGGATAGTAAAATATTGATAAATCTTCTCACTCAAATTTAATAAAAGACTTAACATAAATCACTTCAGTTTTCCAATTGACTCCAAGTGAGGTGGATTGCAGGATTCTATATCAGTGAGTGCTCTTTGAAGTTCTTGGAGGTCTATTTTCTGGCAGTGTAGTGTTTCATGTAGATTGTGTTTCACTGTTCCCGCCGTCCTCTCATAGAGCCCACTGTGCCACGGTGCTCCGGGAAGTATAACCTTCCAGTAGCAGTTCTCAGTTTGAGAACAACATGAACTGCTGGATGATCCCAGATCTCCCTCAGGCATGCTTCTCCAACCACCAAGTTGGACCCATTGTCCAAAATCATCAACTTAGAGCACGATCTGTGTGCAGCAATTCTGTGGACGTCCTGGATAATAAATTCATCGCTCATATCGGGATTTACTTCCAGGTGAATTCCTCGAATGTTTGCATATCTGAATAGGCAGATGTATGTCTTAATTAGGATTTTAATTTTGGTGGCAGTTACGGTGATGGCACCTGTGAAGTCCACACAAGTGGTCTCGAAGGAACGAAGGTGTACTACTTGTTCCCACGGGAGTAGTGGAGGTCCTGGACAAGGACACATCTAGGCATCATATCTCCTGCAGACAATATGTTATTTAAATATAGATGTTACAGCCTGACAACGTTGTGGAAGCCAGTAATACTGTCTTAATGCGGGGAGAGTATCACGAACCCCACCATGATGTGTACGTGTTTGTGTTTATGCAACACAAGCAGTCTGCTCACCCAATGATTCTGGGGGGGGGGGGAACCAAGTGTTTCACATCAACATTTGTGTGCTCCGTGCAGGCTTCCCCCGCAACACAGTATGTTAGAGTTAACAGCATCAATCCAAAGACCTAGGTCTAGTATGATCTTTGAGGAAGATTGTCATAATCGTCCCCATAAGTTTGCATTTGGGCTTGCTTAACCCAGTTTTTAAGAGGGTCTGGAACAATGTTTTATCCCATAAATATTTAGTTTGCGTATCTTCAGGTAAGGACTCCATGCTAGCTAGCATCAAAGGCCCTTTGTGGCGAGGAAGTTAGTGTTGGTCACTGTGATGGAATGAATTCTAGACTGGCATATGGCGTGGAAAATATGGCCTATTTGCAGATGCTAAAAATAAACTCTGGATGTGGGGCATCAAAGACAGGGCAAGACTCTCACTTACACAAGTGTGTAATGCCAGGCACATAGCATGATGGATGGACTAATTAGAATATTAATTAACTAGGAGGAGTCTGGAGCTACACTATGGAGCTACACATCTGAGCTACACTATGCCTCCTGACCAAACAGATGGTATGACCAGGAATTAACACGGATGTTCGAAGTTGGGCGCGCAACTGCCTCCAGTGTCAGCAATCAATGATACTTCGACACACACAGACGCCTTTTCAGAACTTTCCGTTACCATCGGCCAGATTTGAAGTAGTGCATGTGGATATCGTCGGTCCATTTCCTCGATCCGGGGGATTCTTGTACCTGCTCATGTGTGTTGACCGCTTCTCCAGATGGCCTGAGGCAGTTCCTATGGTGGAAATGACAGGTGAGTCGGTAGTTCGGGTTTTCCTTCCCGAAATGGATGGGTCTCCCGTTTTGGAGCCCCTGCAACGATTGTCACGGACCAGGGTCGACAATTTGAATCACACTTGTGGTGGGAACTCATGCGGTTCCTTGGTACCACACACCACGAAACTACGCCTACCATCCTCAGGCTAACAAGATGGTTGAACGGTTTCACTGCCAACTGAAGGCAGCTCTAATGACACAACTAGACCCGACTTCATGGATCGACAACCTTCCTTTGGTACTCCTTGGCATCCGTTCGGCAACTTAAGAGAACAGTGGGTTCTCAGCGGCTGACCTTGTGTATGGTTCCGATCTCCACCTTCCTGGTGATCAGATCACTCCAGCAGCATATAATGAGCTGATGGACATATGGCCTTCATGGAGCGGCTTCGGAGGGTGATGTCGCAGGTTCGCCCTAAGCCCACTCGTAACCCATTTACACGCCCTACCTACATACCCCCACGACGTTCTCTCTGCTAGCCTTGTGTTTCTGGGGGTAGGCACGGTGCGTCAGCCGCTTCAGCAGCCATAGGAGGGACCTCTTCGGGTGCTGTCGAGGATTCCGAAAACGATTACCATCGACCGTTGGGATGCTGAAGTTGTTATCTCAATCGATCGGGTGAAAGCAGCACATTTCGATGCCACGCCAGCAGTGGCGGCCGAAGCTGCTGCTGTGGAGGTGGTCTGGGACCCACACCAACAAAACTGAATCCCCACCAGCAGCGGACACTTCCTGAAGATGTACCTATTAATTTTTTTCATCTACCGTTACCATCTCCAGATCCAAGCTTACCAGCGCCTGTCGATGAATCCATGGACAACAGCGATGGTGACGCCAACATGGAGGGCCGCACTACCAGCACGGGACGCACAGAGCACCGACCAGCCTGACCCCTGGACTCTCTGGTACCTCGTCGTCTTGATAGGAAGTGTGGGGAGTACTGTAGTGACATCAATACCCTCTACAACAAGGTGGAGTTCAGGGAAAACGGCAGAGGAGAAACAACCGATCAGCGGGAGATCAAGAAGCAGACAACCACGAGACAAGACGCTCTCTCACACCCTCCTTGGGTTTGCACAGTTGTAGACATATATGTGGGGATCAGAGACTTGTGTTTACTTAACCCTTGTCTGGTAGATATTAGGGCACTAAAAAAGTCTCTCCACCACTAAAAGTCCATTACATTCATCGGTCGACCCCACAGACGCATTCATAAATTTTAACATGCTGTTTATTCAAAACAGGAATTTTCTCAAGTATAAATTAATATTATAATATATTGGCATATTGTGCATGCCAATAGGATAGGCATAGGATATGTTAGGTCAGGTGTTTAGGTTCTGTTGGCGATTATTTGTATTTGTAGTACGTGGGTAAAGCATTGTGGTTCGAACAAAATTCGTCAGTGAAGCACTTGTTCCGGATATGTTCGAACGTCATCAGTCGTGAGTCGTGTGTAAACCGTTTTTCATCACACACAGGGGGTTTGGCTGGTGCATGGAATCACTTTTGGGTTTTGTTTGGAGGACAGGCTGCAAGTGATGACGTTCGAACACTTCCGGAACATGTGATTCACTAACGAATTTTGTTCGAACCACAACGATATAATGCTTCACCCACGTAATACAAATACAAATAATCGCCAACCGAACCTAAACACCTAACCTAACCTACCCTATGCCTATATATACATGCACAATAAGCTATATATATATTATTAATTTATTTGAGAAAAACTCCTGTTTTGAATGAGCAGCATGTATAAATCTATGAATGCGTCTGTGGGGGAAACCGCTGGATGGAATGAACTTGAGTCGAGGACGGGTTGGGCAGAAAGTACACAAATAGACTTCTCCACTGGGTGCGGTCAAGTTCAATATGCCCATATGCTATCTATCGCCACAAAGGTCACTCGATAACGTTTATCGGAATGATTTACGCCACTGTACATTTTGCTCAAGAGCACTTGCTAGTTCATATACCAAAAAGACTCTTACGCCGAAGTGTGGGGGGTAGTTTGCGATCGTGCTAAACCGTTTGGGCATTCCCTCCCCTTAGCGCTGATCACGCACGCCTCCGACTGGCCTTACTGACAGCATTTTCTGACTAGAGATATGGACATTAATCACAGGTGTTCTCTCACTATCACGCCTTATACGTCCTCCTCCTTCAGTGGACGAGCACCACATGTAGGCTCCGAACTCCCTTCGATGTGATGTTCTTGCTGGTAGTGTGGTGACCAGGTGTTGCTGGTAGTGTGATGACCAGGTGTTGCGTGGTAGTGTGATGACCAGGTGTTGCTGGTAGTGTGATGACCAGGTGTTGCAGGTAGTGTGATGACCAGGTGTTGCTGGTAGTGTGATGACCAGGTGTTGCTGGTAGTGTGATGACCAGTGTGCAGTGGTAGTGTGATGACCAGGTGTTGCTGGTAGTGTGATGACCGGTGTTGCAGGTAGTGTGATGACCAGGTGTTGCTGGTAGTGTGTGACCAGGTGTTGCTGGTAGTGTGATGACCAGGTGTTGCTGGTAGTGTGATGACCAGGTGTTGCTGGTAGTGTTGTGACCAGGTGTTGCAGGTAGTGTGATGACCAGGTGTTGCAGGTAGTGTGATGACCAGGTGTTGCTGGTAGGTGGTGACCAGGTGTTGCAGGTAGTGTGATGACCAGGTGTTGCTGGTAGTGTGATGACCAGGTGTTGCTGGTAGTGTGATGACCAGGTGTTGCTGGTAGTGTGATGACCAGGTGTTGCTGGTAGTGTGATGACCAGGTGTTCTGGTAGTGTGATGACCAGGTGTTGCTGGTAGTGTGATGACCAGGTGTTGCAGGTAGTGTGATGACCAGGTGTTGCTGGTAGTGTGATGACCAGGTGTTGCTGGTAGTGTGATGACCAGGTGTTGCTGGTAGTGTGATGACCAGGTGTTGCTGGTAGTGTGATGACCAGTGTTGCTGGTAGTGTGGTGACCAGGTGTTGCTGGTAGTGTGATGACCAGGTGTTGGTGGTAGTGTGTGACCAGGTGTTGCTGGTAGTGTGGTGACCAGGTGTTGCTGGTAGTGTGGTGACCAGGTGTTGCTGGTAGTGTGATGACCAGGTGTTGCTGGTAGTGTGATGACCAGGTGTTGCTGGTAGTGTGATGACCAGGTGTTGCTGGTAGTGTGATGACCAGGTGTTGCTGGTAGTGTGATGACCAGGTGTTGCTGGTAGTGTGGTGACCAGGTGTTGCAGGTAGTGTGATGACCAGGTGTTGCTGGTAGTGTGTGGTGACCAGGTGTTGCTGGTAGTGTGATGACCAGGTGTTGCTGGTAGGGTGATGACCAGGTGTTGCTGGTAGTGTGATGACCAGGTGTTGCTGGTGTGGTGTGTGGTGACCAGGTGTTGCTGGTAGTGTGATGACCAGGTGTTGGTGGTAGTGTGGTGACCAGGTGTTGCTGGTAGTGGTTGACCAGGTGTTGCTGGTAGTGTGGTGACCAGGTGTTGCTGGTAGTATGATGACCAGGTGTTGGTGGTAGTGTGATGACCAGGTGTTGCTGGTAGTTGTGGTGACCAGGTGTTGCAGGTAGTATGATGACCAGTGTTGGTGGTAGGGTGGTGACCAGGTGTTGCTGGTAGTGTGATGACCAGGTGTGTGGTAGTGTGATGACCAGGTGTTGCTGGTACTGCGTGACCAGATGTTGCTGGTAGTGTGGTGACAGGTGTTGCTGGTAGTGTGATGACCAGGTGTTGCAGGTAGTGTGATGACCAGGTGTTGCTGGTAGTGTGGATGACCAGGTGTGCTGGTAGTGTGATGACCAGGTGTTGCAGGTAGTATGATGACCAGGTGTTGGTGGTAGTGTGGTGACCAGGTGTTGCTGGTAGTGTGATGACCAGGTGTTGCAGGTAGTGTNCCAGGTGTTGCTGGTAGTGTGATGACCAGGTGTTGCTGGTAGTGTGATGACCAGGTGTTGCAGGTAGTGTGATGACCAGGTGTTGCTGGTAGTGTGATGACCAGGTGTTGCTGGTAGTGTGATGACCAGGTGTTGCTGGTAGTGTGATGACCAGGTGTTGCTGGTAGTGTGATGACCAGGTGTTGCGGTAGTGTGATGACCAGGTGTTGCTGGTAGTGTGATGACCAGGTGTTGCTGGTAGTGTGATGACCAGGTTGCTGGTAGTGTGATGACCAGGTGTTGCTGGTAGTGTGATGACCAGGTGTTGCTGGTAGTGTGATGACCAGGTGTTGCTGGTAGTGTGGATACCAGGTGTTGCTGGTAGTGTGATGACCAGGTGTTGCTGGTAGTGTGATGACCAGGTGTTGCTGGTAGTGTGATGACCAGGTGTTGCTGGTAGTGTGATGACCAGGTGTGCTGGTAGTGTGATGACCAGGTGTTGCTGGTAGTGTGATGACCAGGTGTTGCAGGTAGTGTGATGACCAGGTGTTGCTGGTAGTGTGATGACCAGTGTTGCTGGTAGTGTGATGACAGGTGTTGCTGGTAGTGTGATACCAGGTGTTGCTGGTAGTGTGATGACCAGGTGTTGCTGGTAGTGTGATGACCAGGTGTTGCTGGTAGTGTGATGACCAGGTGTTGCTGGTAGTGTGATGACCAGGTGTTGCTGGTAGTGTGATACCAGTGTTGCTGGTAGTGTGATGACCAGGTTGCTGGTAGTGTGATACCAGGTTTGCAGGTAGTGTGATGACCAGGTGTTGCTGGTAGTGTGATGACCAGGTGTTGCTGGTAGTGTGATGACCAGGTGTTGCGGTAGTGTGATGACCAGGTGTTGCTGGTAGTGTGATGACCAGGTGTTGCTGGTAGTGTGATGACCAGGTGTTGCTGGTAGTGTGATACCAGGTGTTGCTGGTAGTGTGATGACCAGGTGTTGCTGGTAGTGTGATACCAGTGTTGCTGGTAGTGTGATACCAGGTGTTGCTGGTAGTGTGATGACCAGGTGTTGCTGGTAGTGTGATGACAGGTGTTGCTGGTAGTGTGATGACCAGGTGTTGCTGGTAGTGTGATGACCAGGTGTTGCAGGTAGTGTGATACCAGGTGTTGCTGGTAGTGTGATGACCAGGTGTTGCTGGTAGTGTGATGACCAGGTGTTGCTGGTAGTGTGATGACCAGGTGTTGCTGGTAGTGTGATGACCAGGTGTTGCTGGTAGTGTGATGACCAGGTGTTGCTGGTAGTGTGATGACCAGGTGTTGCTGGTAGTGTGATGACCAGGTGTTGCTGGTAGTGTGATGACCAGTGTTGCTGGTAGTGTGATGACCAGGTGTTGCTGGTAGTGTGATGACCAGGTGTTGCTGGTAGTGTGATGACCAGGTGTTGCTGGTAGTGTGATGACCAGGTGTTGCTGGTAGTGTGATGACCAGGTGTTGCTGGTAGTGTGATGACCAGGTGTTGCTGGTAGTGTGATGACCAGGTGTTGCTGGTAGTGTGATGACCAGTGTTGCTGGTAGTGTGATGACCAGGTGTTGCTGGTAGTGTGATGACCAGGTGTTGCTGGTAGTGTGATGACCAGGTGTTGCTGGTAGTGTGATGACCAGGTGTTGCTGGTAGTGTGATGACCAGGTGTTGCTGGTAGTGTGATGACCAGGTGTTGCTGGTAGTGTGATGACCAGGTGTTGCTGGTAGTGTGATGACCAGGTTTGCTGGTAGTGTGATGACCAGGTGTTGCTGGTAGTGTGATGACCAGGTGTTGCTGGTAGTGTGATGACCAGTGTTGCTGGTAGTGTGATGACCAGGTGTTGCTGGTAGTGTGATGACCAGGTGTTGCTGGTAGTGTGATGACCAGGTGTTGCTGGTAGTGTGATGACCAGGTGTTGCAGGTAGTGTGGACCAGGTGTTGCTGGTAGTGTGATACCAGGTGTTGCAGGTAGTGTGATGACCAGGTGTTGCTGGTAGTGTGATGACCAGGTGTTGCTGGTAGTGTGATGACCAGGTGTTGCAGGTAGTGTGATGACCAGGTGTTGCTGGTAGTGTGATGACCAGGTGTTGCTGGTAGTGTGTGACCAGGTGTTGCTGGTAGTGTGATGACCAGGTGTTGCTGGTAGTGTGATGACCAGGTGTTGCAGGTAGTGTGATGACCAGGTGTTGCAGGTAGTGTGATGACCAGTGTTGCTGGTAGTGTGATGACCAGGTGTTGCTGGTAGTGTGATGACCAGGTGTTGCTGGTAGTGTGATGACCAGGTGTTGCTGGTAGTGTGATGACCAGGTGTTGCTGGTAGTGTGATGACCAGGTGTTGCTGGTAGTGTGATGACCAGGTGTTGCAGGTAGTGTGATGACCAGGTGTTGCGGTAGTGTGATGACCAGGTGTTGCTGGTAGTGTGATGACCAGGTGTTGCTGGTAGTGTGATGACCAGGTGTTGCTGGTAGTGTGATGACCAGTGTTGCTGGTAGTGTGATGACCAGTGTGCTGGTAGTGTGATGACCAGGTGTTGCTGGTAGTGTGATGACCAGGTGTTGCAGGTAGTGTGATACCAGGTGTTGCAGGTAGTGTGATGACCAGGTGTTGCTGGTAGTGTGATGACCAGGTGTTGCTGGTAGTGTGATACTCAGGTGTTGCAGGTAGTGTGATGACCAGGTGTTGCTGGTAGTGTGATGACCAGGTGTTGCAGGTAGTGTGATGACCAGGTGTTGCTGGTAGTGTGATGACCAGGTGTTGCAGGTAGTGTGATGACCAGGTGTTGCAGGTAGTGTGATGACCAGGTGTTGCTGGTAGTGTGATACCAGGTGTTGCTGGTAGTGTGATACTCAGGTGTTGCAGGTAGTGTGATGACCAGGTGTTGCAGGTAGTGTGATACTCAGGTGTTGCTGGTAGTG
>WNGS01000543.1:17501230-17512070 GCA_020271785.1 Procambarus virginalis | reverse complement strand
TCACTGCGTCGTTCACGCTAATGACAAAACACTCTCACCTCCATACAAGTGATCAGTTAGAACTATTTCACTACCCTGACAACTTCAGGTTCCTCAGGGCTTAAACACCAGGATCCTCTGCAGCTCCTCCAGGCTGCTACCATGAAGATTCCTTGAACAACTATGGGCCTCCCAACTCCTACTAGGGTCATCCACAGCTCTCCTGGCTGCTGCACCATAAATTTCCTCGAATAACTGTGGCCACTTCACCACCTCTGCAGAAGCACGTGACACTCCTCCTCACTGCTTCTTCATAGCTCGGGGTCCTCTCCTCCCCTGCCTTGGAGTTCATCAACCACTCCCTCTGTGCTGGCTTCCAAGTCCTCAGCAATTCTTCCCAAAGACAAACCTGCAACCCATTTGCATTCCAATAAATTGTTTCCCTTTTAACACATAACAAAATTAATCATAAACATCTTTGTCTCCAATCTCTATCTGTCCTCTACATTTAATGAGAGTGGACTCCCCGTGGGCGAGTCCATGCGCCACCTCGCTGGGCGAGCCTCACTCACGCGCCGGAGGGGCCTCCTCCCTCAGGAGCCGGGCTCCTTCAGTTGCCCGCCAGCGCTCAGAGAAGACGGACGTCGCTCAGCGCTCCTCCCACTTCACTCTCTTATTTTAGGCTTTCTGCCATACCAAAACATTTCTAATTGAAAATAAACATCGCTACTGTCGCTGGGCACACGACCAACTACAAGCAAACTCTATGAACTGGCTTAAATCGGGCTTACCACAGATTATCTGGTCGAGGGCGCTTCTCCCTCTGACAACGTCTGACCAGGGCGCTTGTCACAGCCACAAAACTGTCTCTGGGCGGCTTAATACTCTCTCCTCGCCGTCCAGGACTTGAGACACACGTCCTCAGCTCGACTCAACAGCTGGAACGTCTGCACCTTCTCTTCTTGGAGATAATATCGCTAGGGGTCCCTTCTGGCGGGAGCTCGACGAAGCGCGGCCTCTCCCTGCGATGTCTGGCCTCAAGTGAGGTCATCGCCCTCCACAAGCGAGCCTCACGCCCCAGTAACTTGTCCACATCTTCCAACAAGTCATTTATCTGTTTTTCTAGTCATTGCCCATAATCTCAAACTTTTATATAAATGCAACACACTATTTTACATCTGTGTTATCGCCTCTATAATTCCTGGACCTTCCAGTTAGGTCAGGCTTGCTGAATAACTCTCAAAGGGTGAGACTCGTTTCTCCTGCAGGCTGAGATCATAACATTGCACTTGTCCCGTGAGGCTTCCAGGAAATAGTAAAGAAGGAGAGAGAGAGCAAGAAACCGGAACCACTGCTGTGGACAGGGTAAGACAGAAGTCTAGGAAGACAAAGGGGATTGAGGAGGTCATATTCCATAAGGAGAGAGTGGGGAGTCACAGCGGCTCGAGTGGGTGTGTGCAGTGACAACAAGGCTGCGTGTTGGAGCCGCATCCCCTAAACGTGTGACGTTGAGCCCCTCTCCAAGAGCCAGAAGTGCCTAGTGTGATCTCCTAGCGAAATATGAGCATTTGTCGAGTTGTGGGTTGGGTGGTCCATCAGCGGTAACACCACCAAATCCACCACCGCAACAAATTGGAGTCCATGCGCCACCCGCTGGCGAGCCTCACTCACGCCGGGAGGGGCCTCCTCCCTCAGGAGCCGGGCTTTGCCACTGGAATAACTCTCAAAAATAAGGGGAGGGGAGTGTTATGATCTCAGCCTGCTGGAGAACCGAGTCTCCCCCTTGAGAGTTATCAGCAAGCCTGACCTAACTGGAAGGTCCAGGAATTATAGAGGCGATAACACAGATGTAAAATAGTGTGTTGCATTTATATAAAAGTTTGAGATTATGGGCAATGGACTAGCCTCATTATGGATTATAACATGGGGTAGGGAGACAGTCAGACAGACAGAGAGACACAGAGACAGACAGACAGATAGACACAGAAAGACAGACAGACAGAGACAGGTAGAAAAACACACAGACCTGGATTGCCCAGGTCGACCCCTGAGGCACCGGGTAACGCACCTAGTGTAATATATACCTGTACGTTACCTGAGGATCAGACACTAATTATGCACAACAAAACGAAAAAAATATGGAGCAATATATATATGATAAAAGTGAATAACAGACGCAGTGAAGTGCAGAGCTGCCATAGTGAAAGTTTTCAAGAGACAATTGTAGATAATTGTGCAGTGAGTGCCGGGTTGCAACTGCAGATAAGTTATCACAAAACAACTGTGGACCCAGGCGGGGCATGGAGAGTAGAGGAAATCTAGATTACATTAAGCAGCAGTCCACGGTTATCTTATAACACAACAGTTCGGTATAACTGGCCACATGTGTAGCTGTGCTACCCATGCACACACTTCGTCATATTTTGTGAGCTTACAGTGAGCCAAAAACTGCTTCAAATAAGACGCTTGTAGTTCGTGAGAATGGGCTATGTGATGTCAATACTTTACAGGGCCGCAGCAAAAAAAAAAATCCACCCAACACGCCTTATATTGCCATTCAATATCTCCACCTCAACACTTACTCGGTACAACGCTTCACAGCTCACAGTTAATTATATATAATTATAGAGCACAACTCTGCACATTATACGCATGCGCGCCACCGAGGACTGTGATCAAGCTCCAGGCAGATGAGCAGTCGTATTTCCTGGCCAAGAAAGTTGTGGAAATGTAGGAAGGCCTGACACAGACTTACAGCTTGCCTTTTACATAGGAAATACTTGTGAGAAGATCGATAATTAGAAAGTGTGATAAGGAGTCCCAAATACTTTGCATGAATAAGTTTCAAAGATATGTAGTCACTCGATAGAGTACTGGGAATGTTACATATAAATAATGAAATGATCAGAAGGAAACATAGCCTCTCTGCTAGGTCATATGTGCCTACTCACACAGGTTGTTCTTAGTTTATTTGTCACTCGAAATGTTCTGGCAACATCAACTCCACATACTATATGTAAAGTCCCACATACTATATGTAAATGTAGATTATTTAACGATTCTCTCATGACGCCTGCAGCCCAGCCTTCAGTGAGCAGAAGGAAGTATGCTTCAGGACAGTAGCGGCTTGTGGAAAACCAGAATGGAAGGACTGCGTCACGTAAAGCTTCACACAACAATCATTGTTTGTCAAGGAGTAATAAACTCGCAAAGTAATTCAAGCAACTTAAGCACCACCAGCAGCAAGTAACACCATCTTCACTCAACATAACACTAAACATGGTGCCGACGGACTGGCCTCGCCCAGTGCAGCTCACTGCTCTCAGACGGTGCACCCATAAATCCTACATTTCACAGAGAATCACAGTACCGTGATATATATCAATGAGAAAATCAACTGGAGCTCTGAGGTGACTCGAACCCGCGACCGAGAGAATCCCAGCCGCTGACGCTACCCACTGGACTACCCTGACGTTAAAACTCATATATAATCGGATTTCTATTGAAATCTATTAAGAAGAGGATAAGAATAAAGGTAACTGCAGAAGGCCCTACGAGGCAGCTGTTATTTATAACCACCACTCCCACTCATATATATGTCCAACCTACGCTTAAAACAATCATGGGACCTCGCCTCCACCACGGTACGCGGTAATTGGTTCCATAAATCAACACACTCTTACGTAACTAGTGTTTACCCAAGTCTTGTCTAATCTTATCCAATTTATTTTCTCATTAATATATATCACGTTAGTATGATTTACCTCTGTATCTGATGTTGGAGCATACGGTGGATGAACTATACTGTCCTACACCCGAGTGTTTGGAGGTCATAAATATATAACTGGGATTGGGTTCGCAAGACTTCCTGTGAATTCAGTAGAAACCTGGGCGTATGGTTTTTCATCAAGTCAGAGTGGTCTAGTGGTTAGCGCCAGCGTCTGGGAATCTCTTGGTTGTGGGTTCGAGTCACCTCAGAGCTCCAGTTGATTTTCACAAGCCCTACATTATCGTCCAGCATAAACATCTAATTTTGTCTATTTTTAATTAAAATTTTCCAAATTTAGTTATAAACATATTAAAAATAACATATTTATTCTTTTTATTATGAGATATTTGTTAGTTGCTATTGTTAGTTGATATTGTAGTGTATTCACTTAGTTTGTTGTCACCTAGTTGTGCTTGAGGGGGTTGAGCTCTTGCTCTTTCTGCCCGCCTCTCAACTGTCAACCAATTTTTTTCACATACACACATACACACACACATCAAGAAGAATCAAGACGGATGAAGATAGACAGAGACTACAGGATGACCTGGATAAACTGGAGGAATGGTCTAGAAAATGGCTGCTAAAGTTCAACTCGGGAAAGTGTAAGGTGATGAAATTAGGAGAAGGGAGCAGGAGGCTGAACACAAGGTATCATTTGGGAGGGGAAATCCTACAAGAGTCAAATAGAGAGAAAGATCTGGGGGTTGATATCACACTGAACCTGTCCCCAGAAGCCCACATCAAAGAATATCATCAGCGGCATATGCTAGACTGGCCAACATAAGAACTGCCTTTAGAAATTTGTGTAAGGAATCTTTCAGAACCCTGTATACCACTTATGTAAGACCAATCCTGGAGTATGCAGCTCCAGCCTGGAGTCCATACCTAGTTAAACACAAGACAAAGTTAGAGAAGATTCAGCGGTATGCCACCAGGCTCGTCCCGGAACTGAGAGGATTGAGCTACGAGGAAAGGCTAAAGGAGCTGAACCTCACATCCCTGGAAAACAGAAGAGTAAGGGGAGACATGATAACCACCTACAAAATTCTCAGGGGAATCGACAGGGCGGACAAAGAGAAACTCTTCACCACGGGTGGGACACGAACAAGGGGACACAGGTGGAAACTTACTACCCAGATGAGCCACAGAGACGTTAGAAAGAATTTTTTCAGTGTCAGAGTAGTTAATAAATGGAATGCATTAGGCAGTGATGTGGTGGAGGCTGACTCCATACACAGTTTCAAGTGTAGATATGATAGAGCCCAGTAGGCTCAGGAATCTGTACACCTGTTGATTGACAGTTGAGAGGCGGGACCAAAGAGCCAAAGCTCAACCCCCGCAAGCACAATTAGGTGAGTACAATTAGGTGAGTACACACACACACACACACACACACACACACACACCACACACACACACACACACACACGGTTGAGAGGCGGGATCAAAGAGCCAGAGCTCAACCCCCGCAAACACAACTAGGTGAGTACACACACACACACACACACACACACACACACACACACACACACACACACACACACACACACACACACACACACACACACACACATACACACACACGGTTGAGAGGCGGGACCAAAGAGCCAGAGCTCAACCCCCGCAAACACAACTAGGTGAGTACACACACACACACACACACACACACACACACACACACACACACACACACACACACACACACACACACACACACACAAAAGATGGGTACTAGAGGAATACCCAGACATAATAGCCCGCACAGAAACAAAGCTGACGAAAACGATAACAAATGCAGTGTTCCCACAGGACTATTATGTTATGAGGAAAGAGAGGGAAGGAAGAGGTGGTGGTGGTGTAGCTCTGCTGGTAAGAAATGGCTGGGATTTTGAGGAGATGGTTATTCAGAACTGTGAAGGTTTCAGTGATTACATATCAGGCACAATAGCAACTGGAGGACAGAAAATTATAGTAGTAGTCATATATAACCCCCACCGAATGACAGAAGACCCAGACAGGAATATAATTGAAACAACATGGCCACCATCAATATAATAGAGAGAGCAGCTTCTGTGGCTAGCAGGAACGAATCCAGACTACTAATCATGGGAGACTTCAACCATGGAAGATAGGTTGGGGAAACAGAGACCCACATGGAGGCCCAGACACATGGAGAGCTAAGCTGCTGGATGTGGCAACAAGAAACTTTCTAAGTCAACACGTCAAGGAACCGACAAGAATGAGAGGAGAGGACGAACCAGCCTTGCTTGATCTGATATTTACCCTAAATGAGTCGGATATAAGGGAACTTAAGTTGGAAGCCCCTCTGGGAATGAGTGATCATAGTGTATTGTGCTTTGAGTAGGAATTATCTCCTCCCAAAAAGAACTGGGAAACAAAGGGCTGGCGTACCGAAAAGGAAACTATGAGGAGATGAATAAATTCCATAGGGATATACAATGGGATACAGAACTCAGAACCAAGTTCATACAAGACATGATGGACTATGTCACCCAAAAGTGTCAGGAGGCTGTAAGCAGGTTTGTCCCGGCCCGACAAAAAAAAAAACAGAGAAGCAAAAGAAGAATCCATGATTTACTAGGGAATGTATGAAAGCAAAGGAGCTGAACAAAAAAGCATGGAGGAACTTCCGTAATAACAGAACACCTGAAAGTAGAGAGAGAGATACCAGAGAAGCAGGAACGAGTATGTTAGTGTGAGAAGAGAAGCTGAGAAAAGGTATGAAAATGATATAGCTAACAAAGCCAAGACCGAACCAAAACTATTACACAGTCACATCAGGAGGAAGACAACAGTGAAGGAACAGGTGATGAAACTTAGGGTGGGCGAGGACAGGTACACAGAGAATGACAAAGAGGTGTGTGAGGAACTCAACAAAAGGTTCCAGGAGGTCTTTACAATAGAACAAGGAGAAGTCACGGCGCTAGGAGAGGTGGCAGCAAACTAGGCGACCTTGGAAAGGTTCGAAATTACAAGAGATGAGGTCAAGAGCACCTATTGGAGCTGGATGTGAGAAAAGCTGTTGGGCCGGATGAATCTCACCATGGGTATTGAAAGAGTGTGCAGGAGCACTTTGTTTGCCACTCTCCATAGTGTATAGTAGGTCACTGGAAACGGGAGACCTACCAGAAATATGGAAGACTGCTAATGTAGTACCAATATACAAAAAGGGTGACAGACAAGAGGCACTGAACTACAGGCCAGTGTCCTTAACTTGTATACCATGCAAGGTGATGGAGAAGATTGTGAGAAAAAACCTAGTAACACATCTGGAGAGACGAAACTTCGTGACAACCCATCAACATGGGTTCAGGGAGGGTAAATCTTGCCTTACAGGCTTAATAGAATTCTACAATCATATGACAAAGATTCAGCAAGAAAGAGAAGGATGGCAGACTGCGTTTTTTTGGACTGTCGGAAAGCCTTTGACACAGTACCCCATAAAAGGCTGATGCATAAGCTGGAGAAACAGGCACGAGTAACTGGTAGGGCGCTCCAGTGGATAAGGGAGTACCTAAGCAATAGGAAGCAGAGAGTTAGAGTGAGGGGTGAGACCTCAGATTGGCGTGAAGTCACCAGTGGAGTCCCACAGGGCTCTGTACTCGGACCTATCCTGTTTCTGATATACGTAAATGATCTCCCAGAGGGTATAGACTCATTCCTCTCAATGTTTGCTGACGACGCCAAAATTATGAGAAGGATTAAGACAGAGGAGGACAGCTTGAGGCTTCAAGAAGACCTGGACAAGCTGCAGGAATGGTCGAACAAATGGTTGTTAGAGTTTAACCCATGCAAATGTAATGTAATGAAGATAGGGGTAGAAAGCAGGAGACCAGATACAAGGTATCATTTGGGAGATGAAATACTTCAGGAGTCAGAGAGAGAGAAAGACCTGGTGGTTGATATCACGCCAGACCTGTCCCCTGATGCTCATATCAAGAGGATAACATCAGCGGCATATGCCAGGTTGGCTAACATAAGAACGGCCTTTAGAAACTTGTGTAAGGAATCTTTCAAAACATTATATACCACATATGTCAGACCAATCCTGGAGTATGCGGCTCCATCATGGAGTCCATATGTAGTCAAGCATAAGACTAAACTGGAAAAGGTTCAAAGATTTGCCACCAGACTAGTTCCCGAGCTGAGAGGTAAGAGCTACGAGGAGAGGCTACGGGAATTAAACCTCACTTCGTTGGAAGACAGAAGAGTTAGAGGGGACATGATCACCACATTCAAGATTCTCAAGGGAATCGGCAGGGTAGATAAAGACAGGTTATTTAACACAAGGGGCACACACACTAGGGGACACAGGTGGAAACTGAGTGCCCAAATGAGATTTGAGGATACCTTGAGGTGCTTCCGGGGCTTATCGTCCCCGCGGCCAGGTCATCGACCAGGCCTCCTGGTTGCTGGACTGATCAACCAGGCTAGCCACAGAGATATTAGAAAGAACTTTTTTAGTGTCAGAGTGGTTGACAAATGGAATGCATTAGGAAGCGATGTGGTGGATGGAGGCTGACTCCATACACAGTTTCAAGTGTAGATATGATAGAGCCCAATAGGCTTAGGAACCTGTACACCTGTTGATTGACGGTTGAGAGGCGGGACCAAAGAGCCAGAGCTCAACCCACGCAAGCACAATTAGGTGAGTACACGCACACACACACACACACACACACACACACACACACACACACACACACACACACACACACACACACACACACACACACACACACACACACACACACAGACCAGGAAGCAGTGCATACCTGCTGTCTAACTTCCAGGTACCTAATTACTGCTGGACACTCATAATTACCGCTATGCACAGGGGCATCAGGGTGAAAGAAACTCTGCCCCTTTGTTTCTCCCATCGCCGGGATCGATCCCCGGGCCATTGGACTACGAAACCAGAGCGCTGACTACTCAGCCACAGAGCCCCCCCCCATGCAGGTTCCACAGAGTTCGTCTCCTCTTGCGAACACGAAAATTCTCACCAACAAACATTATTCTGTGAATTCGTGAGTTCATCAACATTGTTGGGAAATGATCCGGATTTCACCGTGTTTATTACACACTGGGTTCTGTTAGTTAGAAAGTTGAAGATCTATCTCCCTACTCTGCCAGTAATTACTTTTGTGAGAATTTTGTTTGCTATAACTCCATGATCACATTTGTCGAAACTTTTGCGAAGTTTGTGTATATTACATTAGCGTTTTGTTTTTCTTTCATGGCATCTAAGGACAAGCCACAGTGGTCTTTCCATTGTGAGAGGCAGTAGCGCCCTGTCATGAACCTATGTTACCCAGGATAATGTAGACATTGATTCCATGTGTTTTGTGATTTTACTTCTTATGACTCTTTCAAAGATTTTTATGATGTGTGATGTAAGAGGTATGTGTCACAAATTTTTTACATCAACTTTATTACCTCCTTTGTGAAGTGGTGCGATCTCTGCTGTTTTAGGTATGCCATAGATAACAACAGTATTTAGGCTCCATCTCCAAACGATGTTTAGATCCTGTGATAGTTTTTTTTTTTGCAATTTTTGATGAATATAGAATTCCAGGAGTTTGGGCCTGGTGCAGAGTACAAGGGTATGCTGTCTATGGCTACTTAAAAGTCGACTGTGGTTAGAGTGACATCTGATGGTCACGTCACTGAAAACAGAATCGTACTCTAACCTCAGTATTTCAATTATTTCTTTGCTCTAATCTGTGAAGGTTCCGTCAATCTTTAGCGATGACGCAATACTAAATGTTTTTGTTCTAGTTTTGCGTGGGAGAAAAAGTACTTTGAATTCCCCTTTATTTTGCTTATGTCCTTTGCTGGATTTTATATGATTCTTGCAACTTGACTTAATCGTTTCCATTTCACTACACAGTTTTCGTCGTTCGTGGAATAGAGTTAAGCATTTAAGATGTTCTGCAATTTGTTTTCGTTGCCTGTAGAGGGGACGCCGTTCTCGTTCCAGTTTGCATATTTTTCTTTTTCGCCTTAGTGGTACGTGACTTGGCCATATTTCTAGTGCTACTGTTATGACATGATCCCCAAATAAGTAATTATCAAAAGAAGGCACCAAGCCGTGAAGGTTATGTAGCACCATCAAATGTGCGGGATATTCAAAGGGCGCTAAATATCATTAATGATGCCAATACGAGAACAAAAGCACATAAGGCGAACGATACCAAAGATATCTGATTCACGAAGGATTCTATCGAGGGGACAAGTGACCCCGCTGGACGGTTGTGAAGCAAGACACACACACACGTCCAAGAAGACAAGACATTCAGCAAGAATATGAACGACCGTAAGAGGGACAATGCAGTTTCGACTGCATTGTCCCTCTTACACCGCCCTGCAAAGAGCAGGGCGGTGCTCCTTAGGCGCTCCAATAGTACAAACATTAAAGTACTAAGCAATTAGATAATAGAATTTTGTACTATTCACTTTAAAGAATCCGAAAAAAATGGAGCTGAAAAACTAACTTAAATAATCCTAAGCCTAAAACAGCACGCATATGTACTGTATTAGGCCTCAGATAGCGTGTATTAGGCCTTGGATAGCGTGTATTAGGCCTTGGAAGGTTAAGTTAGGTTACTTTACTTTGTCTTTGCAACATAAATAAAAAATTTTGTCTAGTTTGTCCAGATTCAGTAGTACCGATTTCTAGTTTCTGATTGCGTTTTACGTCGTTATATGTACTACGGTCCTCATCGTTATTACCAAAACTAGGAGGATGGACTGTACTATATGATAGTTACCTGTGTGACAAATTTAAGGTACATTCTCATGAAATAAATGAGTCTCCAGGAGCAGGCTTCAGATGAGGTGAGGCTGGATAACAGCTCTTGCTTGCAATTTCAATAGGAACGTCATTCGACACCCATTACGAAGATTAGTCTTGGTTAAAACAATATACAAAAAAGAGAACTACTTTGACAGAAATACACAACTAAAAGAGAGTTTCATATTACGTGAGAAATTGAAATATATGTATAAAATACATGAAATGTTTTCATTAGCAAGATAAGGTTAAAAATATCCATTTATTGAAAAGGGTGA
>WNGS01000543.1:17480244-17490662 GCA_020271785.1 Procambarus virginalis | reverse complement strand
AGTTAGGAGGGACGGCATCTCTAGTAGTATGTCCAAAGTGATGGCAGCTCTAGTACTATGTCTTGAGGGATGGCAGCTCTATTACTATGTCCTGAGGGATGGCAGCTCTATTACTATGTTCTGAGGGGTGGCAGCTCTATTACTATATCCTGAGGGATGGCAGCTCTATTGCTATGTTTTGAGAGATGGCATCTCTGGTACTATGTCCAAACGGATGGCAGCTCTATTACTATGTCCTAAGAGATATCAGCTTAAGTATTATGTCCAGAGAGATGACAGCTTAATTACTATATCCTGAGGGATGGCAGCTCTATTTCTATGTCCTCAGGGATGGCAGCTCTATTTCTATGTCCTCAGGGATGGCAGCTGTATTACAATATCCTGAGGGATGGCAGCTCTTGTACTATGGCATGAGGGATGTCAACTCTATTACTATGTCCTGAAGGATGGCAGCTCTATTACTATGTTCAGAGGGAAGGCAGATCTATTACTATATCCTGAGGGATGGCAGCTCTATTACTATGTCCTGAGGTTTGGCAACTCTATTACTATGTCCTGAGGGATGGCTGCTCTATTACTATGTTCTGAGAGATGGCCGCTCTATTTCTATATCATTAGGGATGGAAGCTCTAATACATGTCCTAAAGTATGGAAGCTCTATTATTATGTTCTGAGAGATGGGATCTCTATTATGTTCTGAGAGATGGGATCTCTATTACTATGTTCTGAGAGATGGGATCTCTATTATTATGTTCTGAGAGATGGGATCTCTATTATTATGTCCAAAGGGATGGCAGTTCTATTACTATGTACTGACGGATGGCAGCTCTATTGCTATGACCTGGGGGATGGCAGCTCTATTACAATGTTCTGAGGGATTGGAGCTCCAGTACTATGCTTTGAAGGATGGCAGCTCTAGTACTATATCCTGAGGGATGATAGCTCCAGTACTATGTCCAAAGGGAAGGCAGCTCTACTACTATGTTCTGAGGGATGACAGTTCTAGTAGTATGTCCTGAGGGATTGCAGCTCTATTACTGTGTCATGAGGGATCGTAGTTCAAGTACTATGACATGAAGGATTGGAGCTCTATTACTATGTCCAAAGGGATGGCAGCTCTATTACAATGTACTGAGTAATGGATGCTAAATTTTATGTTATGATGGATGGTAGCTCTAGTGCTATGTCCCAAGGAATGGCAGCTCCAGTACAATGACCAGAGGGATTGGAGCTCTATTACTATGTCCTAAGAGTTGGCAGCTCTATTGCTATGTACTGAGGGATGGATGCTCTAATATTTTGTTGTGACGGATGGCAGCTCTATTACTATGTCCTGAGGAATGGCAGCTCTTTAACTATGTTTTGAGGGAAGGCATCTCTAGAACTATGTCTGAATATGTCCTTATGTCCTGGTAATATGTCCTTAAGGAATTGTAGCTCGATATTATGTCCTGAGAGATAGCAGCTCTGTTACTATATCATGAGTGATGGCAGCTCTAGTAGTATGTCCAGAGAGATGGCGGCTCTATTACTATGTTCCAAGAGATGGCAGCTCTGTTACTATATCATTAGGGGTAGAAGCTCTAATAATATGTCCTTAAGGATGGAAGCTCTATTATTATGTCCTGAGAGATAGCATCTCCATTACTATGTCCAAAGGGATTTCAGTTCTACTTCTATGTCCTGAGAGAAAACAGCTGTAATACTATGTCTTGAATGATGGCAGCTCATTACTAGGTCCTGTGGGATGGCAGCTCTATTACTGTAGCCTGAGGGATGGCAGCTCTATTACTGTAGCCTGAGGGTGGCAGCTTTAGTACTATGCCCAAAAGGTTGACAGCTTTAGTACTATGTCCAAAAGGTTGACAGCTTTAGTACTATGTCCAAAAGGTTGACAGCTTTAGTACTATGTCCAAAAGGTTGACAGCTTTAGTACTATGTCCAAAAGGTTGACAGCTTTAGTACTATGTCCAAAAGGTTGACAGCTTTAGTACTATGCCCAAAAGGTTGACAGCTTTAGTACTATGTCCAAAAGGTTGACAGCTTTAGTACTATGTCCAAAAGGTTGACAGCTTTAGTACTATGTCCAAAAGGTTGACAGCTTTAGTACTATGTCCAAAAGGTTGACAGCTTTAGTACTATGTCCAAAAGGTTGACAGCTTTAGTACTATGTCCAAAAGGTTGACAGCTTTAGTACTATGTCCAAAAGGTTGACAGCTTTAGTACTATGCCCAAAAGGTTGACAGCTTTAGTACTATGTCCAAAAGGTTGACAGCTTTAGTACTATGTCCAAAAGGTTGACAGCTTTAGTACTATGCCCAAAAGGTTGACAGCTTTAGTACTATGTCCAAAAGGTTGACAGCTTTAGTACTATGTCCAAAAGGTTGACAGCTTTAGTACTATGTCCAAAAGGTTGACAGCTTTAGTACTATGTCCAAAAGGTTGACAGCTTTAGTACTATGCCCAAAAGGTTGACAGCTTTAGTACTATGCCAAAAGGTTGACAGCTTTAGTACTATGCCCAAAAGGTTGACAGCTTTAGTACTATGCCCAAAAGGTTGACAGCTTTAGTACTATGTCCAAAAGGTTGACAGCTTTAGTACTATGTCCAAAAGGTTGACAGCTTTAGTACTATGTCCAAAAGGTTGACAGCTTTAGTACTATGTCCAAAAGGTTGACAGCTTTAGTACTATGTCCAAAAGGTTGACAGCTTTAGTACTATGTCCAAAAGGTTGACAGCTTTAGTACTATGTCCAAAAGGTTGACAGCTTTAGTACTATGCCCAAAAGGTTGACAGCTTTAGTACTATGCCCAAAAGGTTGACAGCTTTAGTACTATGTCCAAAAGGTTGACAGCTTTAGTACTATGTCCAAAAGGTTGACAGCTTTAGTACTATGCCCAAAAGGTTGACAGCTTTAGTACTATGCCCAAAAGGTTGACAGCTTTAGTACTATGTCCAAAAGGTTGACAGCTTTAGTACTATGTCCAAAAGGTTGACAGCTTTAGTACTATGTCCAAAAGGTTGACAGCTTTAGTACTATGCCCAAAAGGTTGACAGCTTTAGTACTATGCCCAAAAGGTTGACAGCTTTAGTACTATGCCCAAAAGGTTGACAGCTTTAGTACTATGTCCAAAAGGTTGACAGCTTTAGTACTATGTCCAAAAGGTTGACAGCTTTAGTACTATGTCCAAAGGGTTGACAGCTTTAGTACTATGTCCAAAGGGTTGACAGCTTTAGTACTATGTCCTAAGGGTTGACAGCTTTAGTACTATGTCCAAAGGGTTGACAGCTTTAGTACTATGTCCTAAGGGTTGACAGCTTTAGTACTATGTCCTAAGGGTTGACAGCTTTAGTACTATGTCCTAAGGGTTGACAGCTTTAGTACTATGTCCTAAGGGTTGACAGCTTTAGTACTATGTCCTAAGGGTTGACAGCTTTAGTACTATGTCCTAAGGGTTGACAGCTTTAGTACTATGTCCTAAGGGTTGACAGCTTTAGTACTATGTCCTAAGGGTTGACAGCTTTAGTACTATGTCCTAAGGGTTGACAGCTTTAGTACTATGTCCTAAGGGTTGACAGCTTTAGTACTATGTCCTAAGGGTTGACAGCTTTAGTACTATGTCCTAAGGGTTGACAGCTTTAGTACTATGTCCTAAGGGTTGACAGCTTTAGTACTATGTCCTAAGGGATGGCTGTTCTAATAATATGTCCTGAGGGACGCCAGCTCTAGTACTATGGCAACAAGGATGCCATCTCTAGTACTATGGCAACAAGGATGCCAGCTCTAGTACTATGGCAACAAGGATGCCATCTCTAGTACTATGGCAACAAGGATGCCAGCTCTAGTACTATGGCAACCAGGATGCCAGCTCTAGTACTATGGCAACCAGGATGCCAGCTCTAGTACTATGGCAACCAGGATGCCAGCTCAAGTACTATGGCAACAAGGATGCCATCTCTAGTACTATGGCAACAAGGATGCCAGCTCTAGTACTATGGCAACCAGGATGCCAGCTCTAGTACTATGGCAACAAGGATGCCATCTCTGGTACTATGGCAACCAGGATGCCAGCTCTAGTACTATGGCAACAAGGATGCTATCTCTAGTACTATGGCAACAAGGATGCCAGCTCTAGTACTATGGCAACAAGGATGCCATCTCTAGTACTATGGCAACAAGGATGCCAGCTCTAGTACTATGGCAACAAGGATGCCATCTCTAGTACTATGGCAACAAGGATGCCAGCTCTAGTACTATGGCAACCAGGATGCCAGCTCTAGTACTATGGCAACCAGGATGCCAGCTCTAGTACTATGGCAACAAGGATGCCAGCTCTAGTACTATGGCAACCAGGATGCCAGCTCTAGTACTATGGCAACAAGGATGCCATCTCTGGTACTATGGCAACCAGGATGCCAGCTCTAGTACTATGGCAACAAGGATGCTATCTCTAGTACTATGGCAACAAGGATGCCAGCTCTAGTACTATGGCAACAAGGATGCCATCTCTGGTACTATGGCAACAAGGATGCCATCTCTGGTACTATGGCAACAAGGATGCCAGCTCTAGTACTATGGCAACAAGGATGCCAGCTCTGGTACTATGGCAACAAGGATGCCAGCTCTAGTACTATGGCAACAAGGATGCTATCTCTGGTACTATGGCAACAAGGATGCCAGCTCTAGTACTATGGCAACAAGGATGCCAGCTCTAGTACTATGGCAACAAGGATGCCAGCTCTAGTACTATGGCAACAAGGATGCCAGCTCTAGTACTATGGCAACAAGGATGCCAGCTCTAGTACTATGGCAACAAGGATGCCAGCTCTAGTACTATGGCAACAAGGATGCCAGCTCTAGTACTATGCCAAGAGGGCTGTCAGTTCTAGTACTATGTTAAGAGGAATATTAGCTCTAGTTGTGGGAAAAACCTGCTGTGATTGATATAAGAGGAGACTACCAGGGACTTGTACTGAACTAAATTAAAAATTACTGTCTGCAAATTAATTCAACTAAAATCTCTAGCTAGGGTTGTAAATCCTAGCTCCTCTTTTCCTAATGACAGATAATGGGCTGTAAGGGGCAGGTGGGGTGAGTGAATTAGTTGATAGGTTGATTGCAGTTCCACGTCCACCTGCCAACAGGTATCTCACATCAGCTTGTATTTTATACAAGGATAAGATTTATAAATTCAGTTATATAACTGAACACTGGCTCTGTTTAAATCAGAGATTTAAACATACACAGTCTAGCCTAGCACCTTAGCAATTAACAGCCAATACATTTATACTATAAACAATACAACAATTTAAATTGTAAATTGTAAAGTATGATAAATGACCTAAATATGGTCTAAGTACTGTTACTGAGTACTAAAATTATATTCAATTAAATGAACTTATGATTACTTAAAAAATAACTAAGCAAGCAATTGTTAACTTAATTTATATATTCAAGTATATGCAATGTATATGATTAAATACAGTCAGCTTGTTGAATCTCTTCCTACACTCTGGACACGCATGAGTATTGGTTTACTTATTGTGACAATCTTTTCTGACACACTGGACACTCATGAGGTTTAGAGCTTGGATAAGACTCAACAGCTGTACCACAATATTAATAATAAACTCACAGAAATATGAGGCGTTGCCTCGCCTTTTTACCGACTATCAGTCTTATAGAATATTAATGTTATACTAGCTTTAATTGGCCAACTAATACGCTACAGTAATAACATTCAATAAACTTAGCTGAAGCCGGGTGCCTGTCTGACAAAGTGTGCCAGACTGAAGAACTCTCTTGGCGAGTTTAGGCACGATATTTTAGATTACAGCGTTGCTGTTTTGACGTACGAGTAGCGTTGCTACTGATATTGGACTGCGTTGCAGAAGATAACAATGAAGATTAGGGATGAAGGTGGAGACCGCGTCACTAAATGCTCCACTTCACTCTTATTTTGCATAAATGTTCTAGGATTTTCCTTGTTGATATATTGTCCAGGTACTCCCCCAGTTCTAGAGAGTGTTCACTGGTGATAATGATATTAGATAAGGTGTCCTTGAGCTGAAAATGTTCGCTAAGGGACCGTCACGTGTACACTGTTGTGTAAACAAACGCGTTCTGCCCCCGGGCTGTGGTGGGCGCTTCTTGTTCCCAAGATGCCCCTCCCACTCTCCCTTGAGAGGTTGCTTCAATGAATATCGATTGATTATTTTTACAGTCTAGACTTATGATTGAGATAAGATGTGATTATAATAAAATATGATATAGGATTTAAAGATTATAAGTAGTACTTGATAATACCACTGATTCTTAATAAGGATTCGATTTTATCTCTACCGGATACTACGTCATGTTCCAATAAATTTTTAATTAACAAATCCTTCTAGAAGCTTCTGGATCCTTGAGAGATCATGCACAAAGTCACGTAGGCATCTATAGGGCCCTATGGCGTACGTGATCATAGTGGCATTGTCATCTAGGATCAAGCTATATAGTGAATCTATTGTGATTCTGATATGATTCTGATATGATTTGATTTGATATAGATATGATTTGATATGATATTGATATGATATAGAAATAATACATTTCTTAGATGATTATTAGATATGGTGGGTAAAATTTCCCACATCTTCCAGAGGGAGAGAACTGGCACAGAGTCCTATACTAAGGACAGTAGTAACCATATGTATTTATTTACTCTCCATCGGATTGATAATACAAGTGCAAATTTTGCTTGCACTTTTGTGCGGCTGTCCGTTGTGGACGATTGTGCCTGTTAGGAGTCTGTGGGTCATGTGTAGTTAGAATGTCTTGAGGTCTCTCAGGATCTAACTGCAGCTGGCTCACTGATTCCATGTGGATGAGTTTGTCCAATGTCTTCAGGGAAGTTGTTCCTTTAGACAGGATCTTGACTATTCTCAAAATCCCCTGGCTATCTGGATGGACTGAGACAACTTTACCTAATGGCCAGTCAGCCCTAGGGCCATCACTGTCTACCAAGACAATATCGCCAGGTTGGAGATTAGATATATTATGTGGGACATTGGCCCCATAGTGATGTTCTCGTAGAGATGTAAGATATTCTTTTGTCCAAACATCATTCCATTTTTGGATTATGCTGGACAGATGCTTATACCCCTGAACCAACTCGCTCTGACCCACATATGAGGGATCTCTGATCTCATCATCCACTAGAGATGGTACTGGAGTCAGAAGTCTTCCATACATTAGGTGTGCAGGACTTAATGGCTCATGTTGAGTAGGATCATCAGACAAGTAAGTCAACGGCCGGTTATTCACCCTTGATTCTATTTCCGTGATTACTGTCTGGAGTTCTTGAAGATTGATTTTCTGACGGTGTAGAGATTTTCTCAAGGATCTTTTGACAGTTCCTATTAACCGTTCATAAAATCCTCCGTGCCATGGGGCTCTTGGAGGGATAAATTTCCATCTGCAATGACGCTGTTCCAGTGTGGAAGTAACTGCAGGATGGGAACAGATTTCCCGTAGACATGCTTCTCCAGCTACCAAGTTTGCTCCGTTATCTGAAATCATCAGCTTGGGGCATGATCGGCGTGCTGCGAATCTGCGGAAAGCTTGAATAAATGATTGAGCAGTCATATCGGGTGTTACCTCTAAATGTACTGCCCTGGTGGTAGCACAGGTGAACAGACAGATGTATGCCTTGATAGGTTGCTTATCTGGAGTCCCTGTTAGATATATTGCTCCTGTATAATCTACTCCGGTCGTTTCGAAAGGATGTAGATGGACCACACGTTCTTTGGTAGAGGTGGTGGCCCTGGATAAGAGCAAGTTTTTGCATCGTACCTTCGGCATATCATGCAATTTTTCAAGATTGATTTGACTGACTGTCTTCCCTGAGGAATCCAATACTGTTGTCTGATTTGTGTGAGTGTGTCTAACACTCCTCCATGTTTGATGATTTGTTGATGTGTATGTAACACAATCAACCTGGTGATCCAATGATTTTTTGGTAAAAGCCATGGATGCACGGTATCTAGATTAACATCTGCGTGTTTAAGTCTCCCTCCACAACGCAGAATGTTGTGATTTTCTTGGTCTATCCACAGACCGAGATTTGTTTTAACTTATGCGGAAGATTTTCATAGTTCTTACCATAAGTTTCTGTCTGGGCTTGTCTTACCCAATAGATAAGTGCATCAGGAAAAGTGTATTTTATACCTTTTTCCTGAGATATTGAAACACGTTCTGTGTTACATTGATTAATTTGATGAGCGAGGAGTAACGAGTACAATCCAAGACTGATATTTGAGCTTGCTGCCTGGTGGTAGTTATGGTTTGTGTCGTGATGACGTGCGGCTTTTGTTCAGGCCAACTGCCATTCACTAACCATCTAGGCCCATAAAACCAAATATCTGCCTTTGCAAATTGTTTAAACGTCATACCTCTTGATAAGAGATCAGCTGGATTATCTTTTGTTGGTACATGCAACAATGAAAGCCTGCGGAAATTTCTTTAATTTCCGAGACGCGATTTTTACATAGGGAGTCGGACAGTTGTCGTTTCGTACCCATTGTAAAACAGCTTCATTGTCAGACCATATAATGACATCTTTGATGTTCATGGTAGACAAGACTTGTTTGATATGCACAGCTAAGCGTGTGGCTGTTAGCAGTGCTGTTAGTTCCATCTGAGGCAAAGTCCTCTTTTTTAATGGAGCGACTCTGGCCTTAGAGGTGATAAGATATGATTGATTAGAAGTCACTAAGTAAGCACAAGCTCCAAAAGCTTTGGCTGACGAGTCTGCGAATACATGTAGTGTTACTTCATCATTTTCCTCGACTATGTGTCTCGGAAAGATTATCTTTTCGACTAAAGTTTGTTCTTGAGCCATTTCCATCCAAGCTTTTGTAACTGGAGTGGTAGTGGATCATCCCAACCAACTTTAGACTTCCAAGCTTCTTGCACCAGTAAACGCCACTTGATAGTTAAAGGATTTAGTAGACCAAGTGGGTCAAATACTTTACTAACTTGTGAAAGCAAATCCCTTTTTGTAGCAATGCAATAATTTACTGGCACGGATTTGATAGAGATCGTGTCCGAGATTAAATCCATGCTCTCTGACCAAACTACATTCCAAAGGGTATACGAAGGACTCCTACAGCCGAATTGAAAACAAAGGTAAACAGAGTTGGTCGAAACTGTGAACGCCAAGAAATCCGGACTCCACTGCCAAAGTTACTTTGGGAATTCAAACCTGGGTATGTGTATCGGAATGTCAAGACCACAAGCCCGGAATCCACTTTGGCAAACATCAGTCAGATACCCACACTCACGTACAGACTGGCTAAGCGACTCAACGCTTGCTGACTCCTTATGTACCTTGTGCTTTCAGCCTGAAGTCTCTCCAAAGGAACTTTGTTGTTTACTGTTAGGAACACGGAAGCCACAGGATAAGAGCCTCGTGGACGTAGAATAACTGTTTCCCAACGTACCTGTGGATGAGAACAATCGGGATGATAGCGGACAGAGGTATTGGGATCCGGCTTGTACTCTTTTTGACATACCATAAAACATACTAAGGAAACTACTCCAGCTTGTACTAAAGAGGCACCCTCTTAAGCCCAGATGGGCACATGTATAAGCAAGTAGATGGGGTCGCCATGGGTTCTCCCCTAGGTGTCCTGTCTTGCTGAACCTCTACATGGGTACCATCGAGCAGAAGGTCTTATTATACTGAACTTGAAACCGGCCATATACTGCAGGTATGTTGACGACATTTTACACAGGTTCCTGATGTCAGACATCTACATCTGCAGGAGCTGAAAGATGGCATTTGAGCGGAATTCTGTGTTGAGTTTCACTACGAGATGGAGAAGGATGGGAAAGCTAGCCCTTTCTAGATGTAACAGTCACGGAAAGGAGCGGAGGCCTTCCACACTGCAGTCTACACTAGGAATTTACACTTTACATCTACACTTTATTTATTACTCTGTTATTTACTATTACTATTTTATTACTATGTCCTGAGGGATGGTCGCTCGATTACTCTGTCCTGAGGGAGGGCAGCTCTATTACTATGTCCTAAGGGAGGGCAGCTCTATTACTATGTCCGAGGGAAGGATTTCTATTATTATGTCCTGAGGGATGGCCGCTCTATTACAATGTCCTGAGGGATGGCAGCTATATTACAATGTCCTGAGGGATGGCAGCTTATTACTATGTTTGAGGGATGGCAGCTCTATTACTAAGTCCTGAGGTGATGGCAGCTCTTTACTATGTCCAGAGGGATGGAAGCTCTTTACTATGTCATGAGGGATGTCAGCTCTATTGCTTTGTTATGAGGTGATGGCATCTCTAGTACTATGTCCAAGAGGATGGCAGTTCAAGTACTATGTCCGGTGAGATGGCAGCTTTATTATTATGT
>WNGS01000543.1:17464320-17480219 GCA_020271785.1 Procambarus virginalis | reverse complement strand
CCTGAAGAGTGACCGCACTATTACTATGTCCTGAGGGGGTGCCTGCTCTATTAATATGTCTTGAGGGATGGCAGGTCTATTACTTTGTCCTGAGGGATGGCAGCTCTATTACTAAGTCTGTGGAATGGCAGCTCTAGTACTGTGTCCAGAGGGATGGCAGCTCTATTACTATGTCCTGAGAGACGGCACCTCTATTACTACATCCTGAGGGATAGCAGCTCTAGTACAATGAGCTGAGGTATAGCAGCTCTATTACTATGTCCTGAGGGATGGCATCTCTATTATTATGTTCTGAGGGAAGGCAGCTATATTACCATATCCCTAGGGATGGCAGCTCTATTACTATGTAGTGAGGGATGAAAGCTCTATTATTAAGTCCAGAGAGATGGCAGCTCTATTACTATGTTTTGAGGAATGGCAAGTCAAATATTATGTCGTGAGCGATGGCAGCTCTACTACTATATCCTGAGGGATGGCAGCTCTATTACTATGTCCTGAGGGATGGCATCTCATTTACTATGTCCTGAGGGATGTCAGCTCTATTAATATGTCATGAGGGATGGCAGGTCTATTACTATGTTATGAGGATAGCATCCCTAGTACTATGTCCAAAGGGATGACAGCTCTAGTACTGTGTCCTGAGGTATTGCAGCTCTATTACTATATCTAGAGGGATGGCAGGTGTTTCTATGTTCTGAGGGATGGCAGCTCTATTACTATGATCTGAAAGATTGCAGCGCTATTACTATCTCCAGATAGATGGTATCTCTAATACTATGTCCTAAGGGATCAAATTTCTGTTACTATGTCCTGAGAGATGGCAACTCTATTACTATATTCTGAGGAATGGCAGCTCTAATACTGTGTCCTATAGGATGGCAACACTATTACTATGTCCTTTGGGACGGCAGCTGTAATACAATGTCCTGAAGGATGGCAGCTCTTGTAATATGCTCTGAGGGATGGCAGCTCTAGTACTGTATCGTGAGGGATGGCAGCTCTAGTACTATGTCCAAAGGACAGGCAGCCTACTATGTTCTGTGGGATGACAGCTCTAGTGTATGTCCTGAGGGGTGGCAGCTCTACTACTAGATCCCTGAGGGACGGCAGCTCTAGTACTATGACCTGAGAGATTGCAGCTCTATTACTGTGTACTGAAGGATGATAGCTCTATTACTATGTCTTGAGAGATAGCAGCTTTAGCACTATGTCCAAAGAATGGCAGCTCTATTACTATGTCCTAGGAGAAGGCAGCTATACTACTATGTCACAAGGGATGGCAGCTCTACTACTAATCCAAAGGAAAGAGAGCGCTCTTACTATATCCTGAGGGATGGCAGCACCATTAGATATACCTGAGAGATGGCAGCTCTATTACTATGTCCAGAGAGATGGCATCTCTAGTACTATGTCCAAATGGATGGCAGTTCTAGTACTATGTTTTTGTAGAAGGCAGCTATACTACTATGTCATGTGGGATGGCAGCTTAATTATTATGTGGTGAGAGATGGCAGCTCTATTATTAGGTGTTAAGGGATACCAGCTATAATAATATGTTCTGAGGGATGGCAGCTCAGTTATTATGTCCTGAAGGATGGCAGCTCTATTACTATGTCCAGAGGAATAGCAGGGATATTAATATGTCCTGAGGGATGGCAGCTCTGTCACAATGTCCTGAGAGTTGGCAGTTCTTTTACTATGTCCTGAGAGATTGTAGCTCTATTATTATGTCCTGAGGGAAAGCAGCTACGATATTATATCCTGAGGGAATGGCAGCTCTGTTTCTCTGTCACGAGGGATGGCAGCTCTAGTACTATATCCCGAGGGATGACAGCTGTTGTTGTTGTTGTTAATGATTCGCTACCTGGAACAAAGTTCCAAGTAGCACGGGCTATGGTGAGCCGTAAGTGACAGCTGTATTACTATGTCCAAAGGGATTGTAGCTCTATTACTGTGTCCTGAGGGATGGCAGCTCTATTACTATGTCCTGAGGGATGGCAGCTCTATTACTATGTCCAGAGTGATGGCAGCACTATTACTATGTCCCGAGAGATGGCAGCTCTATTACTATATCCTGAGGGATGACAGCTCTAGCACTATGTCCTGAGGGATGACCGCTCTATTACTTTGTACTGAGGGATGACGGCTCTATTACTATATCCTGAGAGATTTCAGCAATTTCCTGAGGGATGTCAGCTCTAGTACTATATCGTGAGGGTGGCAGCTCTATTACTATGTCATGAGGGTGGCAGCTCTATTACTCTGTCCGAAGGGATGGCAGCTCTAGTACTATGTCGTGAGGGATTGTAGCTCTATTACTATATCTAGAGGGATGGCAGCTCTATTACTATATCCTGAGGAATGGTTGCTCTATTACTATGTCCTGAGGGATTGCAGCTCTAATATTATGTCAAAAGGACAGGCAGCCCTACTACTATGTTCTGAGGTATGACAGCTCTAGTAGTTAGCCCTGAGGGATGGCAGCTCTAGTTCTATGACCTGAGAGATTGCATCTCTATTACTGTGTCCTGAGTGATGGCAGCTCTATTACTATATCCTGAAGGGTGGCAGATCTAGTGCTATGTCCTGAGGGTTGGAAGCTCTATTACTATGTCATATGGAATGGCAGCTTTATTACTACTTTATGATAGATAGAAGCTCTATTATTATATCCTGAGTGACTGCAGCTCTATTACTGTATCTAGAGGGATTACAGCTCAATTACTATATCCTGAGAGATGGTATTTCTATTACTATGCCCAAATAGATGGCAGTTCTATTACTAAGTCCTCAGGGATGGCATCTCTAAATCTATGCTTTGAGGGATGGCAGCTCTAGTACAATATCCTGAGTGGTTGCAGCTCTAGTACTATGTCCAAACGACAGGCAGCCCTACTACTGTGTGCTGAGGGATGGCAGCTCTAGTACTATGACCTGCAGGTCTGTTACTATGTCTTGAGAGATGGCAGCCTCAATTTTATATCCAAAGAGATTGACAGCTCTATTGCTACGTCGTGAGAGATGGCAGCTATATTACTATGTCCTGAGAGAGGGCAGCTCTATTACTATGTTATGAGGAATTGCAGCTCTATTACTATAGTTTCAGGGATAGAAGCTCTATTACAATGTTATGAGGGATGGCATCATTAGTGCAATGTCGAAAGTGATAGCAGCTCTATTGCAATGTCCTGAGAGATGGCAGTTCTATTAATATTTCCTGAAGGATGGCAGCTCTAGTACTCTGTACTGAGGGACGGAAGCTCTATTACTATGTCATGAAGAATGGCAGATCTAATATTATGTCCTGAAGAGGGGCAGTACTATTACTGTGACCTGAGGGATTGCTGCTCTATTACCGTGTACTGAGGGATGGCAGTTCAAGTACTATATCCTGAGGAATGGCCGCTCTATTACTGTGTCCTGAGGGATGGCATCTCTATTACTATGTACTGAGAGATGGCAGCTCTATAACTATATTCTTAGGGATGGCATTTCCAGTACTAAGTCCTGAGGGATGGAAGCTCTATTATTATGTTCTGAAGGATGGCAGCTCTATTTTTATGTCCTGAAGGATGGCAGCTCTATTATTATGTCCTGAAGGATTGCAGCTCTATTATTACGTTATGAGGGATTGCATCTCTAGTACTATTTCAAAAGGTATGAGAGCTCAAGTACTATGTCCAAAGTGATGGCAGATCTAGTTCTATGTCCTGAGAGATGGCAGCTCTATATCTAGAGGGATGGCATATCTAGAGGGATGGCATCTCCATTACTATATTCTGAGGGATTGCAGCTCTATTACTATGTTCTGAGGGGGTGGCAGCACTCTTACTATATCTTGAGGGATGGCAGCTCTATTACTATGTCATGAGGGATGGCAGCTCTATTACTATGTCATGAGGGATGGCAGCTCTATTACTATGTCATGAGGGATGGCAGCTCGAGTTCTATATCCTAAGTGATTGCAGATCTAGTACTATGTCCAAAGGACAGGCAGCTCTACTACTATGTTCTTAGGGATGGCAGCTCTACTACTATGTTCTTAGGGATGGCAGCTCTAGTAGTATGCAATGATGGATGGTATCTTTAGTACGAGGTCCTGAGGGATGGCAGCTCTATTACTATGACCTGAGAGATTGCAGATCTATTACTGTGTCCTGAGGGATGGCAGCTATACTACTATGTCCTGAAGAATGGCAGCTCTTGTAATATGACCTGAGGTTTTGCAGTTCTATTACAATGTCCTAAGGGATACCAGCTCTATTTCTATGTACTGAGATATGGATGCTCTATTACTATGGTCTGATTCGTGTCAGCTCTATTATTATGTCCTGAAGGATGGCAGCTTTATTACTATGTCATGAGGGATGGCACCTCTATTACTATGTTATGAGGGATGGCAGCTCTATTAGTATGTCCTCTGGGATGGCAGCTCTATTACCATGTCTTGAGGGATGGAAGCTCAAATATTATGTCCAAAAAGATTGACATCTCTATTGCTATGTCCTGAGAGATGGCAGCTCTATTACTATATCCTGATTGATGACAGCTCTATCACTATGGCTTGAGGGATGGAAGCTCTATTACTATATCCTGAGAGATATCAGCTCTATTACTAAGTTAGGAGGGACGGCATCTCTAGTAGTATGTCCAAAGTGATGGCAGCTCTAGTACTATGTCTTGAGGGATGGCAGCTCTATTACTATGTGCTGAGGGGTGGCAGCTCTATTACTATATCCTGAGGGATGGCAGCTCTATTGCTATGTTTTGAGAGATGGCATCTCTGGTACTATGTCCAAACGGATGGCAGCTCTATTACTATGTCCTAAGAGATATCAGCTTAAGTATTATGTCCAGAGAGATGACAGCTTAATTACTATATCCTGAGGGATGGCAGCTCTATTTCTATGTCCTCAGGGATGGCAGCTCTATTTCTATGTCCTCAGGGATGGCAGCTGTATTACAATATCCTGAGGGATGGCAGCTCTTGTACTATGGCATGAGGGATGTCAACTCTATTACTATGTCCTGAAGGATGGCAGCTCTATTACTATGTTCAGAGGGAAGGCAGATCTATTACTATATCCTGAGGGATGGCAGCTCTATTACTATGTCCTGAGGTTTGGCAACTCTATTACTATGTCCTGAGGGATGGCTGCTCTATTACTATGTTCTGAGAGATGGCCGCTCTATTTCTATATCATTAGGGATGGAAGCTCTAATACAATGTCCTAAAGTATGGAAGCTCTATTATTATGTTCTGAGAGATGGGATCTCTATTACTATGTCCAAAGGGATGGCAGTTCTATTACTATGTACTGACGGATGGCAGCTCTATTGCTATGACCTGGGGGATGGCAGCTCTATTACAATGTTCTGGGGGATTGGAGCTCCAGTACTATGCTTTGAAGGATGGCAGCTCTAGTACTATATCCTGAGGGATGATAGCTCCAGTACTATGTCCAAAGGGAAGGCAGCTCTACTACTATGTTCTGAGGGATGACAGTTCTAGTAGTATGTCCTGAGGGATTGCAGCTCTATTACTGTGTCATGAGGGATCGTAGTTCAAGTACTATGACATGAAGGATTGGAGCTCTATTACTATGTCCAAAGGGATGGCAGCTCTATTACAATGTACTGAGTAATGGATGCTAAATTTTATGTTATGATGGATGGTAGCTCTAGTGCTATGTCCCAAGGAATGGCAGCTCCAGTACAATGACCAGAGGGATTGGAGCTCTATTACTATGTCCTAAGAGTTGGCAGCTCTATTGCTATGTACTGAGGGATGGATGCTCTAATATTTTGTTGTGACGGATGGCAGCTCTATTACTATGTCCTGAGGAATGGCAGCTCTTTAACTATGTTTTGAGGGAAGGCATCTCTAGAACTATGTCTGAATATGTCCTTATGTCCTGGTAATATGTCCTTAAGGAATTGTAGCTCGAGTATTATGTCCTGAGAGATAGCAGCTCTGTTACTATATCATGAGTGATGGCAGCTCTAGTAGTATGTCCAGAGAGATGGCGGCTCTATTACTATGTTCCAAGAGATGGCAGCTCTGTTACTATATCATTAGGGGTAGAAGCTCTAATAATATGTCCTTAAGGATGGAAGCTCTATTATTATGTCCTGAGAGATAGCATCTCCATTACTATGTCCAAAGGGATTTCAGTTCTACTTCTATGTCCTGAGAGAAAACAGCTGTATACTATGTCTGAATGATGGCAGCTCATTACTAGGTCCTGTGGGATGGCAGCTCTATTACTGTAGCCTGAGGGATGGCAGCTTTAGTACTATGTCCAAAAGGTTGACAGCTTTAGTACTATGTCCAAAAGGTTGACAGCTTTAGTACTATGTCCAAAAGGTTGACAGCTTTAGTACTATGCCCAAAAGGTTGACAGCTTTAGTACTATGTCCAAAAGGTTGACAGCTTTAGTACTATGTCGAAAAGGTTGACAGCTTTAGTACTATGTCCAAAAGGTTGACAGCTTTAGTACTATGTCCAAAAGGTTGACAGCTTTAGTACTATGTCCAAAAGGTTGACAGCTTTAGTACTATGCCCAAAAGGTTGACAGCTTTAGTACTATGCCCAAAAGGTTGACAGCTTTAGTACTATGTCCAAAAGGTTGACAGCTTTAGTACTATGTCCAAAAGGTTGACAGCTTTAGTACTATGTCCAAAAGGTTGACAGCTTTAGTACTATGTCCAAAAGGTTGACAGCTTTAGTACTATGTCCAAAAGGTTGACAGCTTTAGTACTATGTCCAAAAGGTTGACAGCTTTAGTACTATGTCCAAAAGGTTGACAGCTTTAGTACTATGTCCAAAAGGTTGACAGCTTTAGTACTATGCCCAAAAGGTTGACAGCTTTAGTACTATGCCCAAAAGGTTGACAGCTTTAGTACTATGTCCAAAAGGTTGACAGCTTTAGTACTATGTCCAAAAGGTTGACAGCTTTAGTACTATGTCCAAAAGGTTGACAGCTTTAGTACTATGTCCAAAAGGTTGACAGCTTTAGTACTATGTCCAAAAGGTTGACAGCTTTAGTACTATGTCCAAAAGGTTGACAGCTTTAGTACTATGTCCAAAAGGTTGACAGCTTTAGTACTATGTCCAAAAGGTTGACAGCTTTAGTACTATGTCCAAAAGGTTGACAGCTTTAGTACTATGTCCAAAAGGTTGACAGCTTTAGTACTATGTCCAAAAGGTTGACAGCTTTAGTACTATGTCCAAAAGGTTGACAGCTTTAGTACTATGTCCAAAAGGTTGACAGCTTTAGTACTATGTCCAAAAGGTTGACAGCTTTAGTACTATGTCCAAAAGGTTGACAGCTTTAGTACTATGTCCAAAAGGTTGACAGCTTTAGTACTATGTCCAAAAGGTTGACAGCTTTAGTACTATGTCCAAAAGGTTGACAGCTTTAGTACTATGTCCAAAAGGTTGACAGCTTTAGTACTATGTCCTAAGGGATGGCTGTTCTAATAATATGTCCTGAGGGACGCCAGCTCTTGTACTACTATGGCAACCAGGATGCCAGCTCTAGTACTATGGCAACAAGGATGCCAGCTCTGGTACTATGGCAACCAGGATGCCAGCTCTGGTACTATGGCAACAAGGATGCCAGCTCTAGTACTATGGCAACCAGGATGCCAGCTCTAGTACTATGGCAACCAGGATGCCAGCTCTAGTACTATGGCAACCAGGATGCCAGCTCTAGTACTATGGCAACCAGGATGCCAGCTCTGGTACTATGGCAACCAGGATGCCAGCTCTAGTACTATGGCAACCAGGATGCCAGCTCTAGTACTATGGCAACCAGGATGCCAGCTCTAGTACTATGGCAACCAGGATGCCAGCTCTAGTACTATGGCAACCAGGATGCCAGCTCTAGTACTATGGCAACCAGGATGCCAGCTCTAGTACTATGGCAACCAGGATGCCAGCTCTAGTACTATGGCAACCAGGATGCCAGCTCTAGTACTATGGCAACCAGGATGCCAGCTCTAGTACTATGGCAACCAGGATGCCAGCTCTAGTACTATGGCAACCAGGATGCCAGCTCTGGTACTATGGCAACCAGGATGCCAGCTCTAGTACTATGGCAACCAGGATGCCAGCTCTGGTACTATGGCAACCAGGATGCCAGCTCTAGTACTATGGCAACCAGGATGCCAGCTCTAGTACTATGGCAACCAGGATGCCAGCTCTAGTACTATGGCAACCAGGATGCCAGCTCTAGTACTATGGCAACCAGGATGCCATCTCTAGTACTATGGCAACCAGGATGCCAGCTCTAGTACTATGGCAACCAGGATGCCAGCTCTAGTACTATGGCAACAAGGATGTCAGCTCTAGTACTATGGCAACCAGGATGTCAGCTCTAGTACTATGGCAACAAGGATGTCAGCTCTAGTACTATGGCAACAAGGATGTCAGCTCTAGTACTATGGCAACAAGGATGTCAGCTCTAGTACTATGGCAATAAGGATGTCAGCTCTAGTACTATGCCAAGAGGGCTGTCAGTTCTAGTACTATGTTAAGAGGATGTCAGCTCTATTACCATGTTTAGAGAGATGTCAGCTCTATTACCATGTTTAGAGAGATGTCAGCTCTATTACCATGTTTAGAGAGATGTCAGCTCTATTACCATGTTTAGAGAGATGTCAGCTCTATTACCATGTTTAGAGAGATGTCAGCTCTATTACCATGTTTAGAGAGATGTCAGCTCTATACCATGTTTAGAGAGATGTCAGCTCTATTACCACGTTTAGAGAGATGTCAGCTCTATTACCATGTTTAGAGAGATGTCAGCTCTATTACCATGTTTAGAGAGATGTCAGCTCTATTACCACGTTTAGAGAGATATCAGCTCTACTACCATGTTTAGAGGGATGTCAGCTCTATTACCATGTTTAGAGAGATGTCAGCTCTACTACCATATTTAGAGGGATGTCAGCTCTACTACCATATTTAGAGGGATGTCAGCTCTACTACCATGTTTAGAGGGATGTCAGCTCTACTACCATGTTTAGAGAGATGTCAGCTGTACTACCATGTTTAGAGAGATGTCAGCTCTACTACCATGTTTAGAGGGATGTCAGCTCTACTACCATGTTTAGAGGGATGTCACACCTAATACTATCCTCGTTCTTATCTCCTTCTCTTATCTCTCTCTTCCTCTTTTAGCCTTCCTTCCTCTCTATCTTCTTCCACTCTGCTGTGTACCCTCTTCTCGTCTACTTCCCTCATCTTTCCTTATTGTTTCCCATTCCACTATTAATTAATTATGACCCAATTAATCTGGGTCATTATAATGCTGACTTAGCAATTGTTAGTCATTTTCTTAATTTTTACTATCCTAAGTACCTGGCATTTATCTCTCTAAATATCATGATATTTCCGATGGCATATTTCAGACTTCATTGTAATCAGCTTAATTAAGTTTTTCAGTGTCTTCTACAAAAACAATTTTCTTTCTGATATATGTTTCGTGCGAAAAGACTGTCACGAAGCTGTAACTTGTATTTGTTGGTCTATATCTGTAATAACGAGGAGAAAAGGCAGTCGTGCAAGGACTGTGCCCTGATGAACTGAACCTTTCAATGTGCTTCAAGTTGATTTTCTTTGATTGATTGTTTTTCTTATGTTATTTTACGGGCAATCACTATATGGCCACATTGTTAAATGTCTTTACAAAGTCCGTAAATACAGCANTGTGTACTGTACCATGATAACATTGTGATCGATATGACTGTAGGAGGAGCCACTTTGAGACGAGCTGTGCTATCAGTCAGTCGCTGGCTCAGGTACTGGCGTACCCACTCTTCAAACAGCTGACAGTGCCACATTACACAGTGGAGGGATCAGTAAGATCTCTCTCACGCTTCCTCCAGTACTCTCACTAATATTCACTCCATAACACTCTTCGCCGTCTTCCAGTGAAGGTAAATACGATACTTTTATTTACATTCCACAAATAACAAATACGTTTCATCAACTGATCTTAGAGCAGGAAGTTTTAGTACAAGAATCGAGTATAATGAACCTGAGCAGATCGAAGGCACAGGTACTGAGGGATGATAGCTCTATTACTATGTCTTGAGAGATAGCAGCTCTAGCACTATATCCAAAGAATGGCAGCTCTATTACTATGTCCTAGGAGAAGGCAGCTATACTACTATGTCACAAGGGATGGCAGCTACTACTATATCCAAAGGAATAAGAGCGCTATTACTATATCCTGAGGGATGGCAGCACCATTAGTATATCCTGAGAGATAACACCATTCGTGTTAAATATTCCCGGGTCAACACTATCGTACCTGGTAATATTTAGGTTAAGATCTCAGTTACCGACACAAGGGTTAGGTGTCTCACTTGATGTGAGGTGTGTGATCATGTCAGGGACACCACTAACAGTGTGTTGAGGTGTGTGATCATGTCAGGGACACCACTAACAGAGTAGAGGTGTGTGATCATGTCAGGGACACCACTAACAGTGTGTGAGGTGTGTGATCATGTCAGGGACACCACTAACAGTGTAGAGGTGTGTGATCATGTCAGGGACACCACTAACAGTGTGTAGAAGTGTGTGATCATGTCAGGGACACCACTAACAGTGTAGAAGTGTGTGATCATGTCAGGGACACCACTAACAGTGTGTAGAGGTGTGTGATCATGTCAGGAACCACTAACAGTGTGTGAGGTGTGTGATCATGTCAGGGACACCACTAACAGTGTGTAGAGTGTGTGATCATGTCAGGGACACCACTAACAGTGTGTAGAGGTGTGTGATCATGTCAGGGACACCACTAACAGTGTAGAGGTGTGTGATCATGTCAGGGACACCACTAACAGTGTGTGAGGTGTGTGATCATGTCAGGGACACCACTAACAGTGTGTAGAGGTGTGTGATCATGTCAGGGACACCACTAACAGTGTGTAGAGTGTGTGATCATGTCAGGGACACCACTAACAGTGTGTAGAAGTGTGTGATCATGTCAGGGACACCACTAACAGTGTGTAGAGTGTGTGATCATGTCAGGGACACCACTAACAGTGTAGAGGTGTGTGATCATGTCAGGGACACCACTAACAGTGTAGAAGTGTGTGATCATGTCAGGGACACCACTAACAGTGTGTAGAAGTGTGTGATCATGTCAGGGACACCACTAACAGTGTAGAGGTGTGTGATCATGTCAGGGACACCACTAACAGTGTAGAGGTGTGATCATGTCAGGGACACCACTAACAGTGTGTAGAGGTGTGTGATCATGTCAGGGACACCACTAACAGTGTGTAGAGGTGTGTGATCATGTCAGGGACACCACTAACAGTGTAGAAGTGTGTGATCATGTCAGGGACACCACTAACAGTGTAGAGGTGTGTGATCATGTCAGGGACACCACTAACAGTGTGTAGAGTGTGTGATCATGTCAGGGACACCACTAACAGTGTGTTGAGGTGTGTGATCATGTCAGGGACACCACTAACAGTGTGTAGAGGTGTGTGATCATGTCAGGGACACCACTAACAGAGTAGTGGTGTGTGATCATGTCAGGGACACCACTAACAGTGTAGAGGTGTGTGATCATGTCAGGGACACCACTGACAGTTTGTAGAGGTGTGTGATCATGTCAGGGACACCACTAAAGAGTAGAGGTGTGTGATCATGTCAGGGACACCACTAACAGTGTAGAGGTGTGTGATCATGTCAGGGACACCACTAACAGAGTAGAAGTGTGTGATCATGTCAGGGACACCATTAACGGTGTGTAGAGGTGTGTGATCATGTCAGGGACACCACTAACAGAGTAGAAGTGTGTGATCATGTCAGGGACACCACTAACAGTGTGTAGAAGTGTGTGATCATGTCAGGGACACCACTAACAGTGTAGAGGTGTGTGATCATGTCAGGGACACCACTAACAGTGTGTTGAGGTGTGTGATCATGTCAGGGACACCACTAACAGTGTGTAGAAGTGTGTGATCATGTCAGGAACACCACTAACAGTGTGTAGAAGTGTGTGATCATGTCAGGGACACCACTAACAGTGTGTAGAAGTGTGTGATCATGTCAGGGACACCACTAACAGTGTGTAGAAGTGTGTGATCATGTCAGGGACACCACTAACAGAGTAGAGGTGTGTGATCATGTCAGGGACACCACTAACAGTGTGTTGAGGTGTGTGATCATGTCAGGGACACCACTAACAGTGTAGAGGTGTGTGATCATGTCAGGGACACCACTAACAGTGTAGAGGTGTGTGATCATGTCAGGGACACCACTAACAGAGTAGAGGTGTGTGATCATGTCAGGGACACCACTAACAGTGTAGAGGTGTGTGATCATGTCAGGGACACCACTAACAGAGTAGAGGTGTGTGATCATGTCAGGGACACCACTAACGGTGTAGAGGTGTGTGATCATGTCAGGGACACCACTAACAGTGTGTTGAGGTGTGTGACCATGTCAGGGACACCACTAACAGTGTGTAGAGGTGTGTGATCATGTCAGGGACACCACTAACAGTGTGTAGAGGTGTGTGATCATGTCAGGGACACCACTGACAGTGTGTTGAGGTGTGTGATCATGTCAGGGACACCACTAACAGTGTGTAGAGGTGTGTGATCATGTCAGGGACACCACTGACAGTGTTGAGGTGTGTGATCATGTCAGGGACACCACTAACAGTGTAGCGGTGTGTGATCATGTCAGGGACACCACTAACAGAGTAGAGGTGTGTGATCATGTCAGGGACACCACTAACAGAGTAGAAGTGTGTGATCATGTCAGGGACACCATTAACGGTGTGTAGAGGTGTGTGATCATGTCAGGGACACCACTAACACAGTAGAAGTGTGTGATCATGTCAGGAACACTACTAACAGTGTGTAGAGGTGTGTGATCATGTCAGCGACACCACTAACAGTGTAGAGGTGTGTGATCATGTCAGGGACACCACTAACAGTGTGTAGAGGTGTGTGATCATGTCAGGGACACCACTAACAGAGTAGAAGTGTGTGATCATGTCAGGGACACCACTAACGGTGTAGAGGTGTGTGATCATGTCACGGACACCACTGACAGTGTAGAGGTGTGTGATCATGTCAGGGACACCACTAACAGTGTGTGATCATGTCAGGGACACCACTAACAGTGTGTGATCATGTCAGGGACACCACTAACAGTGTGTGACCATGTCAGGGACACCACTAACAGTGTGTGATCATGTCAGGGACACCACTAACAGTGTAGAGTTGTGTGATCATGTCAGGGACACCACTGACAGTGTGTAGAGTTGTGTGATCATGTCAGGGACACCACTAACAGAGTAGAGGTGTGTGATCATGTCAGGGACACCACTAACAGTGTGTAGAAGTGTGTGATCATGTCAGGGACACCACTAACAGAGTGTAGAAGTGTGTGATCATGTCAGGGACACCACTAACAGTGTGTAGAAGTAACTGATCACATTGAGTCAGGAGCTTCACTATTGATTGCCTGATATGTGTAGCCATTTATCTCTTCAACTTCGCACCAGGTAAAATATTGTACAATTTTCTTCCGCTCTTTGCGCTGTGCTAGAAAATTAAAAGTCCTTCACAATTCTACAAACATTCCCATGTGTTTCCAGTATGACAATATTCTCAATGTGGTGAAGCCTCGCGGCTCTCAACTGCCAGACATATAAGTAATGTTTTGATAATTATTCTAATTATTCTAATTTATTTTTTAATTTATTTATAGAAAATATGTCTAACGAGGAGTATATCTTCCTTCTTGACTGAGTGAGAAATTGTAGCTATACAAGGTGATTAATGTAAACACGAAACTGAACGGAATTTAGAACTTACTAGGAGGCTGTGTGTGCGTGTGTAGTCTTCACAAATTCCTTGTACATCATACACATGTATATATCCAAAAGGCTCACATGCACAAGCTCATATGCACTATGCACCAGTCATATCCAAAATATACACACATACACAAGCTCACGAATATGATTAGCTCATATACCGGTACACTATACACCGGTTTATACCAAAATATACACACTAACAAGCACATAGTGCAGTATACACCGGTTTATACTCAAAATACTCACAAATACAAGCACGCAGTCTCCGTGGTGTAGTGGTAAGACACTCGTCTGGCGTTCCGCGAGCGCTTTGTCATGGGTTCGTATCCTGGCCGGGAGGATTTACTGGGCGCAAATCCTTAACTGTAGCCTCTGTTTAACTCAACAGAAAAATGAGTACTTGGTTGTAAAAACGATTCTTCGCGGCGGGGATCGTATTCCAGGGATCTGCTCGAAACGCTACGCGTACTAGTGGCTATACGAGAATGTAACAACTCTTGTATATATCTAAAAAAAAAAAAGTGTACTATACACTGATTTATACTCAGTGTATAACAGTGTATACCCAATGTACAGATTTGGTCCTCATGAGGACCAAATCACTCTCCTAAATCTGGGTATAAACTGTCACGTTATGTCCAGACCAAGTGAGATGGCCCGGAAAGTGGAGTTGGAGATCCTGTTGGACGACATATTCGACCTCGAGACGAAAAAGAAGGTTACCACTAAAGACACCTTACAAGCAGAACTTATTGCAGAAGGAGGAAAGATTCGAGGCAACTACAGAAGCACCATACTGTCCCCTGAGCTCAAAGCGGCAGCTAAGAGCCTTCGTGAGAACAAGGAGATAGTCGTCAGGAGAGGTGACAAGTCGCCAATATACGTTATTCTTAAAAAAAAGACGAATATCTGGCGAAAATGAACCTCATACTCTCTGACCAAACTATATTCCAAAGGGTAACGAAGGACTCTACAGCCGAATTGAAAACAAAGGTAAACAGATTGGTCGAAACTGTGAACGCCAAGAAATCCGGACTCCACCTGCCAAAAGTTATTTGGGAATTCAAACCTGGGTATGTGTATGGAAATGTCAAGACCCACAAGCCGGAAAATCCACTTTGGCAAATCATCAGTCAGATACCCACACTCACGTACAGACTGGCTAAGCGACTCAACGGCTTGCTGACTCCTTATGTACCTTGTGCTTTCAGCCTGAAGTCTCCAAATGAATTTGTTGTCTTACTGTTAGGACACGGGCCACAGGGATAAGAGCCTCGTTGGGACGTAGAATCACTGTTTACCAACGTACCTGTGGATGAACAATCGGGATGATAGCGGACAGAGGTATTGGGATCCGGCTTGTACTCTTTTTGACATACAGAAAACATACTAAGGAAACTACTCCAAGCTTGTACTAAGAGGCACCTTCTTAAGCCCAGATTGGCACATGTATAAGCAAGTAGATGGGGTCGCCATGGGTTTTCTCCCCTAGGTGCCGTCTGCGAACCTCTACATGGGTACCATCGAGCAGAAGGTCTTAGTTTACTTGAACTTGAAACCGGCCATACTGCAGGTATGTTGACGACATTTTTACACAGGTTCCTGATGTCAGACATCTGCAGGAGCTGAAAGAGGCATTCGAGCGGAATTCTGTGTTGAGTTTCACTTACGAGATGGAGAAGGATGGAAGCTGCCTTTCTCTAGATGTAACAGTCACGGAAAGGAGCGGAGGCTTCCCACTGCAGTCTACACTAAGGAATTACACTTTACTCTACACTTTATTTATTACCTTTATTTACTATTACTATTTTATTACTATGTCCTGAGGGATGGTCGCTCGATTACTCTGTCCTGAGGGAGGGGCGCTCTATTACTATGTCCTAAGGGAGGGCGCTCTATTACTATGTCCTGAGGGAAGGATTTCTATTATTATGTCCTGAGGGATGGCCGCTCTATTACAATGTCCTGAGGGATGGCAGCTATATTACAATGTCTGAGGGATGGCAGCTCTATTAGCTCAATTACTATGTCCTGAGG
>WNGS01000543.1:17439249-17464295 GCA_020271785.1 Procambarus virginalis | reverse complement strand
GGCCCCAGCAGACCTGGGCCCCAGAAGACAGGGCCCTAGAAGACCGGGCCCCAGGAGACTGGGCCCCCGAAGACCGGGCCCCAGGAGACTGGGCCCCAGAAGACCAGGCCCCAGGAGACTGGGCCCCATAAGACCGGGCCCCAGAAGACTGGGCCCCAGGAGACTGGGCCCCAGGAGACTGGGCCCCAGAAGACAGGAAGGGCCCCAGGAGACTGAGCCCCAGAGAGAGAAGACGGCCCTAGGAGACTGGGCCCCAGAAGACCGGAGCCCCAGAAGACCGGGCCCCAGAAGACCGGGTCCCAGAAGACCTGGCCCCAGAAGACCTGGACCACAGAAGAGCCTGGCCCCAGAAGACAGGGCCCCAGAAGACAGGGCCCCAGAAGACCGGGCCAGAGAAGACTGGGCCCCAATAGACCTGGCCCAAGAAGACACGGCCCCAGAAGATCGGGCCCCAGAAGACACGGCCCCAGAGACCGGGCCCTGAGACTGGGCCCCAGAAGACCTGGCCCCAGGAGACGGCCCCAGAAGACCTGGCCCCAGGAGACTGGGCCCCAGGAGACCGGGCCCCAGAAGACCGGGCCCCCGAAGACCGGGCCCTAGGAGACTGGGCCCCAGAAGACCTGGCCCCAGGAGACCGGGCCCCAGAAGACCTGGCCCCAGGAGACTGGGCCCCAGAAGACCGGGCCCCTGAAGACCGGGCCCCAGGAGACCGGGCCCCAGAAGACCTGGCCCCAGCAGACCGGGCCCCAGAAGACAGGGCCCTAAAAGACCGGGCCCCAGGAGACTGGGCCCCCGAAGACCGGGCCCCAGGAGACTGGGCCCCAGAAGACCAGGCCCCAGGAGACTGGGCCCCATAAGACCGGGCCCCAGAAGACTGGGCCCCAGGAGACTGGGCCCCAGAAGACAGGGCCCCAGGAGACTGAGCCCCAGAAGACAGGGCCCTAGGAGACTGGGCCCCAGAAGACAGGGCCCTAGGAGACTGGGCACCAGAAGAAGGGCCCAGGAGACTGGGCCCCAGAAGACAGGGCCCCAGGAGACTGGGCCCCAGGAGACTGGGCCCCAGAAGACAGGGCCCCAGAAGACCGGGCTCCAGAAGACAGGGCCCTAGGAGACCGGGCCCCAGGAGGCTGGGCCCCAGAAGACCTGGCCCCAGAAGACCGGGCCCCAGAAGACTGGGCCCCAGAAGACCTGGCCCCAGGAGACTCGGGCCCCAGGAGACTGGGCCCCAGAAGACCGGGCCCAGGAGACTGGGCCCCAGAAGACTGGGACCCCAGAAGACCGGGCCCCAGGAGACCGGGTCCCAGAAGATCCCAGAAAACCTGGCCCCAGGAGACCGGCCCCAGAAGACCGGGCCCCAGAAGACCTGGCCCAGAAGACAGGGCCCCAGAAGACTGGCCCCAGAAGACCGGGCCCCAGGAGACTGGCCCCAGAAGACCGGGCCCCAGGAGACTGGGCCCCAGAAGACCGGGCCCCAGAAGACCGGGCCCCAGGAGACCGGGCCCCAGAAGACCTGGCCCCAGGAGACCGGGCCCCAGAAGACCGGGCCCCAGAAGACCTGGCCCCAGAAGACAGGGCCCCAGAAGACTGGGCCCCAGAAGACCGGACCACAGAAGACCTGGCCCCAGAAGACAGGGCCCCAGAAGACAGGGCCCCAGAAGACGGGCCACAGAAGACTGGGCCCCAGAAGACCTGCCCCAGAAGACAGGGGCCCAGAAGACCGAGCCCCAGAAGACCGGGCCCAGGAGACCGGGCCCAGGAGACTGGGCCTCATAAGACCTGGCCCCAGGAGACTGAGGCCCCAGAAGACCTGGGCCCAGGAGACTGGGCCCAGGAGACCGGGCCCCAGAAGACCGGGCCCCGAAGACCGGGCCCTAGGAGACCGGGCCCCAGAAGACCTGGCCCCAGGAGACCGGGCCCCAGAAGACCTGGCCCCAGGAGACTGGGCCCCAGAAGACCGGGCCCCAGAAGACCGGGCCCCAGGAGACCAGGCCCCAGAAGACCTGGCCCCAGCAGACCGGGCCCCAGAAGACAGGGCCCTAGAAGACCGGGCCCAGGAGACTGGGCCCCCGAAGACGGGCCCCAGGAGACTGGCCCCAGAAGACCGGGCCCAGGAGACTGGGCCCCAGGAGACTGGGCCCCAGGAGACTGGGCCCCAGAAGACAGGGCCCCAGGAGACTGAGCCCCAGAAGACAGGGCCCAGAAGACCGGGCCCCAGAAGACCGGGCCCCAGAAGACCGGGTCCCAGAAGACCTGGCCCCAGAAGACCGGACACAGAAGACCTAGCCCCAGAAGACAGGGCCCCAGAAGACCGGGCCACAGAAGACTGGGCCCCAGAAGACCTGGCCCAAGAAGACAGGGCCCCAGAAGACCGGGCCCCAGGAGACCGGGCCCCAGGAGACTGGGCCCCAGGAGACCGGGCCCCAGAAGACCGGGCCCCCGAAGACTGGGCCCTAGGAGACTGGGCCCCAGAAGACCTGGCCCCAGGAGACCGGGCCCCAGAAGATCTGGCCCCAGGAGACTGGGCCCCAGAAGACCGGGCCCCAGAAGACCGGGCCCCAGGAGACCGGGCCCCAGAAGACCTGGCCCCAGCAGACCGGGCCCCAGAAGACAGGGCCCTAGAAGACCGGGCCCCAGGAGACTGGGCCCCCGAAGACCGGGCCCCAGGAGACTGGGCCCCAGAAGACCGGGCCCCAGGAGACTGGGCCCCATAAGACCGGGCCCCAGAAGACTGGGCCCCAGGAGACTGGGCCCCAGAAGACAGGGCCCCAGGAGACTGGGCACCAGAAGACAGGGCCCCAGGAGACTGGGCCCCAGAAGACAGGGCCCCAGGAGACTGGGCCCCAGAAGACAGGGCCCCAGAAGACCGGGCCCCAGAAGACCGGGCTCCAGAAGACAGGGCCCTAGGAGACCGGGCCCCAGGAGACTGGGCCCCAGAAGACCGGGCCCCAGAAGACCGGGCCCCAGAAGACCGGGCCCCAGAAGACTGGGCCCCAGAAGACCGGGCCCCAGAAGACTGGGCCCCAGGAGACTGGGCCCCAGAAGACAGGGCACCAGGAGACTGGGCCCCAGAAGACAGGGCCCTAGGAGACTGGGCCCCAGAAGACAGGGCCCTAGGAGACTGGGCCCCAGAAGACGGGCCCTAGGAGACTGGGCCCCAGAAGACAGACAGGGGGCCCCAGAACACAGATATATAGACAGAGAAATGGGAGGAATTTTAAAAAACTCTCTCTATAATATTAGAGAAGAACTTGATATGATACAAGAGCTAAACTAGTATGCTGATCTAGATGAATTTTTAAAATGTACGAAAGATTGGTAGGTATAGTTTAATGCTGAAAAATTGTGGGCTGTAAGCTTTGGTAATAATGAGCTACTAGATGTCAGCTGGATGATGCGAGAAAGCTCCAGGAGTCTTGATAATATATATCTTATTCCCAGAAGTAATACATTATATGCAGAGAACAAAGCAAATAGCTGTGTATTATTTCTATAATTGTAAACACCAAGACATCTATATAATTGTTCAGTTGTAGGTTGCCCTTGTTAGCCCTCATTACGACTGTGCCGTTGTGTTGTGGTGTCCGCACTATAGAGTGGACATAAGTCACTAGAGCGCTTACAGGGAATGATGACAACGTTAATCACGGGAATTGGAAATCTCTATTATGAAAGTACTTTGTTACATAGTTCTCCAGCATAGTAAACTGCCTCATAATTTTACTTTTTACCTTCCTTGCTATTCACTCTGCATTATTACCGGTGTTACCGGTGTTACCAGTGTTACCGGTGTTACCGTGTTACCGGTGTTACCAGTGTTACCGGTGTTACCGGTGTTACCAGTGTTACCGGTGTTACCGGTAATATCCGATCCTTTGATGTAGAATATCTTGAGGTTATAGTTTGGTAGATACAAGACCCAACAGAGTAGATGTTGATTGGAGAATTGGACTTGAAGAAATCGTAGAGGGTTTTAGTCTGAATAAATAGTGATGGGCTGGTGTTCCTGCAGGTACTGTTTGTAGGCACAGAACTATGGCAAGTAACTTTTTCTATGGTGCTGTAGTTTTGCTGGTGAGGCTTCAGGTTGTAGCTGTAGTAGGTGACAGGAAGAACTTTTCCATCTCACTGCTGAATCAGAACTCCAATGATGCCGGTGCTGCTGGCATCAACATTAAGGATGAAGAGACGTGTCACATCTTGAGAGGCGAGAATGGGATTAGTACACAGCAAGGTTTTCAGTTGATCTTAGGCAATAGATTGGGAAGTGGTCCAAAATAATTTCCTTTTGAGGTGGTGAGGTGGATTAATCGGGTTGCGACAGAACCAAAACCAGCTCTTGCAAAATCTTCTATAGTAGGATGCTAATCCCAGAACTCTCATTAGTTGTTTACAAGATGCTGGCTGTGAATATTGCTGGATAGCTTCATGGTGTATATTTAAAGGTGCTATAGTTCCACTGTCTATGACATGACCAAGATATCGCACTTGACCTTGGCAAAGGCGGACATTAATTTGGATAGAGCCCAAATTAATGGTGAGACCAGCCGGAGTAGGGGTTCTTCCCAAGGTTTTGTAGCAACAACGATGTCATCCAGGTAGGGGTAGATGTCGTTAAGGTCTTGGATGGCGATGCTGACAGCTCGCTGGAAGGTAGTTGGGGGACATTGCAGAGTCCAAAAGGTAAGCGTTCGTATCTAAAGAGGCCAAAAGTAGTGGTAAAAGCAGAGATAGCCTTAGCACGCTCAGTAAGAGCTATTTGATAAAATCCCTTTAAGAGACAAAAACTTAGCATTTCCGACTGCATCCAGGATGTCGTCGATGTGTTGCAATGGATAAAAGTCTTAACTATGACAGAGTTTACTTTTCTATAGTCAGCACACAGTCTTACCTTGCTATTTGGATACCAGTATACAAGGTGAGGACAACTGGGGGCCTACAGGGTGTAGCTCGTCCATTGCTGACGAGGAACTAGAGAGCATGACTTCTTTCTTCTGGGGACTGATGCCCCAGGACCGCGGTTGTAAGGCTCTATGATAGGCACCGTATCAGAAAGCAGCTGAATATCATGTTGCACAAGAGTACATTCTTGAGGAGTGTCATTGAACAGTTTATTATAGGTGGTGATTAATTTTACCATAGAAGCACTATTATCGGAATTTTCCAGATAAGAATGAAGATCCCTTAAAATTTCTAGATTAGATAACACTGGATCACTATTATTACACCCTGATGGAGATGTGGCGCCAATTGGTCACGTTTTGAATATTGTTCTGTAAAAGCGGATACAGACAACAACACTGGTTGTGAATTACCTTTATAGGATTTCAGCAAGTTAGTGTGGCAAAGTCGGGTCTTGCGACGCAGATCACAAGTCTCTAGAATGTACTTGTTGGTTTGGCATTCCTTGATTCAATAAGGTCCTGAATATTTGCTTGGATAGAGCTAGGGATAGGAAAATATGCAAGTACAAAGTCTCCTACTTATTTTTTTTTTACTTTAGAATGCTTGTGAAATTGTACTTTCATTTTACTCTTGGGATTTAACAAATTAGCACAAACAAACTTCCATGTAAACTGATACATGCAGTTCTTGATAAAAATGAGTTCTCTGTTGGGTTATTTGTTGACCTACGTAAGGCCTTTGACACTGTCAACCCCAAAATCTTCTTCTTAAATTACATCATTATGGAGTCAGAGGTCACTCCCTGCAATACCTTCAGTCTTACCTTACTGACAGGCTCCAGTATGTTTCTGTGAATAATTCCATTTCTCCCACCTTACCCATCAACATTGGTGTTCCTCAGGGCAGCATACTTGGCCCTCTCCTCTTTCTCTTATACATTAATGAGCTTCCAAATACCTCTCAACACCTCAGACCAATCTTATTTGCTGATGACACTACCTTCGTTTTCTATAGTCCTGACCCTCTTGCTCTAAATGTCACAGTTAATATTGAACTAAATAAAGTCCATCTTTGACTAACTGCTGACAAACTCACCCTCAACATTGACAAAACTTTCTATATTTTGTTTGGTAATAAATCCTCAAATCAAATTAATCTAAGAATAAACAATATCCAAATTAGTAACAAAGTAAATTGTAAATTCCTTGGTGTTCTCATCAATAACAAGCTGAATTTCCAGGGACACATTCTAAATATAGCAAAAAAAAATCTTAAACTGTTGGCATTCTTTGTAAGATCAGATATTTTGTACCTCGCTCTGCCCTGGTGACGCTCTATTACTCTCTCATCTATCCTGATCTCAACTATGGTATTTGTGCTTTGGGTTCTGCTACCCAAAAAAAGGAGGCCTGACAGCTGAGTGGACAGCGCTTCGGATTCGTAGTCCTGAGGTTCCGGGTTCGATCCCTGGTGGAGGCAGAAACAGATGGGAAGAGTTTCTTTCACCATGATGCCCCCTGTTACCTAGCAGTAAATAGGTACCTGGGAGTAAGACAGCTGCTACGGGCTTCTTTCTGGAGATGTGTAACAAAAAGGAGGCTTGGTCGAGGACCGGGCCACGGGGACGCTAAACCCTGAAATCATCTCAAGATAACCTCAAGATAAGATAACCCAAAATCATTCACGTCCTCTAATTACTCAACAAAAAGCTGCTATTAGCTATGAGTTTGTTCAAGCTTATGTCTCAGGCTTTTAAAAAACAGAGATATTGAGGGGGATCACTGAAGGCGTTAGAGGTCAATGAATCTTTGAAAGCTTTCAGAGGACCACGGCACTTACGGCAGTAGAGCATCTCATAAGGAGATACTCCAAGAGATTCATTGGGAATGCTTCTGAAAATAAGCATCAGGAGGTCTAACTGAGTATCTAATTGAGTATCTCAGTAGTGATGCAGAACTTCTTTTGCAAAGATTTTATGGTCTGATGACTACGTTCTAGAGATCCTTGTGAAGCAGGATGATATTGGCTATACAAGACTTGAGTGATATTAAATTCATGAAGGATTTTCTTGAACAATTCACTGGTGAAATTGGTTCCACAGTCACTTTGAATTTCTTTTGGGAATCCAAATTTAGTAAAAATGTTCACTAAATGTTTTACCATGGTAGTTAGATACATGATGGTGACAGTATACTGATTTCCTGACTTGGATCTTGGTAATGGTCCTTCACAATCAATGATTAATTTAGAAAATGGTTCTGTAAGAACAGGGATTGGTATGAGTGGTGCCTTTGACATGGGAACATTTGGTTTGCCTGCTATTTGGCATGTCTGACCAGTATTAAGAAAGGTCTTGACATCTCGTGCCATGCCTGGCCAGAAAAAATCATGAAGGAGAGCACTATAAGTCTTATTAATGCCATAATGAGACTAGGCAATGAGCTTAATTTAAGATCTCTGATCTGAGGGATGTTGGTACTACCTGTTTTACATTTGCCCAGTCATCCTCTGCCTTGCGCTTACTGGGTCTCAATTTAACATACAGCAATTGATCGTCACTGATATAAAATCCTGGAATGGAATCTTTTTTAATGTGAGCCTGGAAAAAACCGAGGATTTTAAAGAAATTTCTGATTGATGTAACTTACGGAACTCTAACAGGTTGAGATTCAGTGGGAGGCCGTGCAAGTCTTTAGGGACAGCGGCTGCTACTGGTGGTTGCTGGACAGCTTGAAAATGGGTAGTCACTAAAACAGGGTTGGAGATGACTGCTGGTTCTTCCGTCACCATAACCTCTTCTTTTGCTGCGTAAGTCATGGCAAGGTTTTCCACTTCCAAGGCCGATTGACATTCCTGGGGCTTATTGTAGATAACCTTCTTGGTGGAGTCTTGTTGGTTGGCCAAGTCGTTGCCCAGGAGAAGTTGGATTCCTCGCAGGGGTTAAGGTGTTTACCGAATAGCGACTTGGACTTCTCTACTGATGTACGGCAATCTAGGTGAACTGTGGCGAGCGGGTAAAGTGTGGTGACTGTGAGGTCGGTGATCAGAACGGATTCTCCAGTGTAGGTGACTCAAAGGTGTAGCAGTTCTCGGTAACACATCGTAATCTGTTTCTGTGGCAAGAGTACTGATTCAGCAGCAAAGCCATGTCCCTCAAGATACTTAATGGACCTGTCCATCAGAATCTCTACCGTTGCCAAAGACAGTTCCTTGGCACACATGTCTGTCAAATAAAGTAAAATCAGTCACGGGAACATTAAATGCAATACAGGCTTATTATTAGGCTTAGGAGGGTGAGGTTGAAGCTTATGTGGATCAGTGTTGGTTTTACAGTGAGAATTTGGACACTTCTGAATGGTGTGTGTCCATACGTTTTGTAGTACCTGCATTAAACACCTGCAGTGTCTTTTGAGCTTACTTTAGATAGAGAATAGCTAGACCAAGATGGATTACTGGAATTGGAATCAAAAGCTTTATGCATGAGTGTTACGGCCACAATGGGTCGCAACCGAGTTCTTTGCTGGTGGAACTAAAGTTCTGGTATCCGGCCCAAGTTAGTAGTGGCTTTCAAGGAGTGAGCTCGGTAATGCAAGTAAAACACAATGGGGAGGTGCATTGAATACGACACTTCATCAATTATCAATATATTCACATATAATTACTTTCCCATCACCTCATATATAATCCTAAAGGAAGTATTACTACACTTAATATGTACACAAGTGTCTCTCTCCTAGGACACTAAGTGCTCCTCGATGCTCAATCGATGCAGTGTTGTCAGCAACCGTGTTTCCTCCACACACAGTACCGTCCTCAATCAGTACTGGGAAACACCAACGAGTCTACCCTGGCCACGGGCCAGCCAAAACACAGTCTCACTAGGTGCTCTTCGTGCACGCCCACAATCACTCTCCAGCCTGGAGCTGGCAGAGAACATCAGCCTCGCGCTGCTGGGCCTCTTCACGAACAAATACAAGGGCAGCGAACCCTTGGCAGGAGCTTCTTGCAACTCGCTGGTTACACTCCTCCGTAGCACCTTACTGTCAGTCATCTCTTCCGCTAGCCGGTCCCAGGTACGCTGAATTCTGTCACTGCCACGTCACAGGCACACAGTAGAACACTACACAGTCCTCCGGCGGCGGCTCACTGCTTCCGTAAAGCAGAATGGAGTAGAGAGATATTGGTTGCCCTGGGTAGACCGACTGTCCTCATACCACAGCAGCCCTATGTTGACTCTGTAGATACAGACACGTCATCAGTACACTGGTCAGTACATGGGACACTAGGAAACATTACTTACGAACTCTGACATAGACATACAACTCCTCCTATAAATGATGGTGCTGATTTTCTAGGCGCCACCTCACCAGAGGTCAGCACCAGCTACATTTTCGAGCTGACTAGGACAGGAATCTAGCGCCTCTTGCTGGTATAATCCTGTCACCACTAGATGGCGTCGTCCAATTTGTGGGGGATTCGGGAGCGGACTCACAGATGGCATTGACGTCGCTGCTCCATGCTCCGATGATGGAATCGGATTCGTAACAATGAGAGTATAGGTGTCAGCTAACTGTGCACACTTACTGAGATTCGTCTCTTCCTTATGTGCAAGATAAGGGCGCACGCGGTTAGGAATACGATGCATGAATTCTTCTACAAGAATGAGATTTATCAAACTATGATATGTATTTATCTGTGTGTGATGATTCTAGCCAATTCATAAAATATCTAGTTTTTGTCTGTATGAATTCAAACTAAGGTTTATTAATGGTATTTACATAGTCCCTGAAGCGTCGGTGATGACTTTCGGTGGACAAAAGATAAGCATCAAGGAAAGCTTGTTTTAACACATCGTAGTCAGTCTCGCTGGCAAGAGTACAGCTTGTCAAGGCAACTTTTCCTGTAAGATGAGCTCTGAGAATTAATGTCACTTGGTTCCTACGCCACTATAGCTGGGTTCCAAAAGCTTCAAACGATGTAAAAAATGATTCTACCTCAGTCTCTACAAAAGAGGGCATCATTTTAATAAAATGTGAAGGGCAAAACGTATTGGTAAGCTGGATTCAGCTTGCTGTCGCTGCTGGATGTGGGTGGTTTCGAGTTCCAACTCTTGACGTAGAAAGTTGAGAGCGGTATCTTCCTTCTCGCGTTCTATGCGTTGACATTGAAATTCAGCTTCTTGTTCTATTCACGTTCTAATGCAGCTTGTTCATGTTCTCTTTGACGGTGTAGGGCAGCTTCTCACGTACTCAGTCCTGGCCCTCTTTACTGCTTCTCTATTTACTTGTTCCCAAGTTCCTATACTTTTTCCATGATTTTTTGTCTTCTTCTGTCTTCTTTACACTCTTTGTTGAAGCATGCGTTTGCTATTCTCCATTCGTCCACTTCCCTCCACCACCACCACTCTCAGACTCACGACACCGCAGACAGTGTCGTGAGTCTGAGAGTACTATTTACTCGTAATACTATGTACTATTTACCTAATTTTATTGATATCTTCATATCTTCTCTTTTTCCTTTCAGATATGTGAGAGATGAGACCATATTAGCCTGCTAATGCACTGCAACAAATACACGTATGTTTGTTGAGAATAAGAGTGGCAAGGCAAAGGGCAACACCAAACTAAAGGATCCGAGGGACAAGGTGAGTGTTGAGGGATGACTTAGGGACTGCCAACAGAAAATCACTGAAATGGGGATCTCTCGGAGCACGGAGGAGGGTCCTGTTTGGCAACACACAATCCTAAACTTTCTTGATGTAGTATTCTAAACCACTGAATTATCCCAGTGGACCGATTTGCAGTGTTTACACTGAGTAGCTAGTGGGGTAACCCTTCGCCCTCCCGGTACAAATCTTTCAGAGCTCAAAGACTTTATTATGATTTATAGCTTGGGAACCATTTAAGCTTTGTCTCAAACTTGAAGGGTCAGCGCCGTTCCAGCATGCTCAAGGACTTCATGAAGGATTGTATCCAACATGCAGCACTTACAGTCCCGATGGCGCAGGAGTAAAGCACTTGCCGGGCGCTTCGCGAATGCTTTGGCTTTTGGTTCGTATCCTAGCGGGGGAGAATTGACTGGGCACCAATCGTTAATTGTAGCCTCTGCTCACCCAGCAGTGAATGGGTATCTAGTTGTTAAACGATTTATCGTGTCGTATTCCGGGGAAAGAATTACGATTAAGACCTGCTTGAAACGCTATGCGTGCTATTGGTTTTACAAGACCACTAGCACCTTTTTATTTATATAGATTTAGCTACATTATGTTTTTATCTCACTCCATCTATGTTAGTGTATAAAATTTCTAGGAACATGTTGCTCCTTTCTCCAATGATTTCGTTGGTTTGTCTTTTTGTACCATTTCACAAGCTTGCCTACCCCTATCACCTTGTAGAAAAAAAAATCTTCATTCCTTCTCTCATTTAAACGATTTGCTTAGAAGAGGTTCAATTTCAGCTTCAGTGCCTTCCGTTGTAACATCTAATTTTAATGATTATTATTTCCCCTTCTCATCACTTTGCAATATCCTCACATTCCTGAGTACTTTTTCCTACTCAGCTACATTTAGGGTGATCCATAAGGGTCGATCTTTACCTTTTTCGTACCTTCCAATTTTCCTGCAGTCAAAGACATTATCTTCTGTAACAAGACATTTCACTTGCCCAACAATTTTATCTACTAATTTTACTTCTTCTGTGGCTATATCTGATCTAGATGTTAATTCCTTTTTTTCCAACTGAAGAATATTATAAGAACTTATTTAGATCAACTGTGTTTTGCACCAGCTTCAGGTTTGATGAGAGTTACTTTATGACTTCTATTCTAATGTCTGAGCCTTTCTGACTGCTGCAGTTTTTGGCTTCCTTAACTGCTATTTCTAATATTTCTTTCTCTCTGGCCACTTGTGCATCAGTAATTTGCATATCGTTCTTACACGTTTCTGTTATCTGTGTAACCTCTTCAACCTGTACTGAAAAAATTCATCACTCCTTTTCCTGATGAATTTTGTTGCCTAACTTATTATATTCCCTTATTTTTGGATTTAACTACTGTGTTGGGGTTATAGAATCGGTATATGTTGGGGATTTGGGGAGGGTGTGTGTTGGGGAAGTGGGGAGGGTGTGTGTGTGTTGGGGTGTGGGTGAGTGTGTGTGTTGGGGTGTGGGGAGGGAGTGTGTGTTGGGTGTGTGTGTGTTGGGGGGTGTTGGGAGGGTATGTGTGTTGGGGGTGTGGGAGCGTGTGTGTCGGGGATGTGGGGAGGGTGTATTCACTTAGTTGTATTTTACGGGGGTTGAGCTTTGCTCTTTCGGCCCGCCTCTCAACTATCAATCAACTGTTTACTAACTACACTAACTACTTTTTTTTTTTTTTTTCACACCACACACACACACACCCCAGGAAGCAGCCCGTGACAGCTGACTAACTCCCAGGTACCTATTTACTGCTAGGTAACAGGGGCATTCAGGGTGAAAGAAACTTTGCCCATTTGTTTCTGCCGGGTGCGGGAATCGAACCCGCGCCACAGAATTACGAATCCTGCACGCTATCCACCAGGCTACCTGCCCCTATCCACCAGGCTACCTGGCCCCTATCCACCAGGCTACCTGGTGTGTGTGTGTTGGGGGTATGGAGAGGGTGTGTGTGTTGAGGGTGTTGGAGGGTGTGTGTTGGGGATGTGGGGATGGTATGTTTGGGATGTGGGGAAAATGTGTGTGTTGAGGTGTTGGGAGAGTGTGTGTTTGGGATGTGAGGAGGATGAGTATGTTGGGGGTGTGGGGAGGGGGTGTGTGTTGGGGGTGTGTGGGAGGGTGTGTGTGTTGGGGATGTGGAGGAGGGTGTGTGTGTTGGGGGGGGAGGGTGTGTGTTAGGGATGTCAGGAGGGTGCGTATGGGATGTGGGGAGGGTGTGTGTGTGTAGGGGATGTGGGGAGGGTGTGTGTGTGTTGGGGTGTGGGTGAGTGTGTGTGTGTTGGGGTGTGGGGAGGGAGTGTGTGTTGGGTGTGTGTGTGTTGGGGGTGTTGGGAGGGTATGTGTGTTGGGGGTGTGGGGAGCGTGTGTGTCGGGGATGTGGGGAGGGTGTATTCACTTAGTTGTATTTTACGGGGTTGAGCTTTGCTCTTTCGGCCCGCCTCTCAACTATCAATCAACTGTTTACTAACTACACTAACTACTTTTTTTTTTTTTTTTCACACCACACACACACACACCCCAGGAAGCAGCCCGTGACAGCTGACTAACTCCCAGGTACCTATTTACTGCTAGGTAACAGGGGCATTCAGGGTGAAAGAAACTTTGCCCATTTGTTTCTGCCGGGTGCGGGAATCGAACCCGCGCCACAGAATTACGAATCCTGCACGCTATCCACCAGGCTACCTGGCCCCTATCCACCAGGCTACCTGGCCCCTATCCACCAGGCTACCTGGTGTGTGTGTGTGTTGGGGGTATGGAGAGGGTGTGTGTGTTGAGGGGTGTTGGAGGGTGTGTGTTGGGGATGTGGGGATGGTATGTTTGGGATGTGGGGAAAATGTGTGTGTTGAGGGTGTTGGGAGAGTGTGTGTTTGGGATGTGAGGAGGATGAGTATGTTGGGGGTGTGGGGAGGGGGTGTGGTTGGGGGTGTGTGGGGAGGGTGTGTGTGTTGGGGATGTGGAGGAGGGTGTGTGTGTTGGGGGGGGGAGGGTGTGTGTTAGGGATGTCAGGAGGGTGCGTATGGGATGTGGGGAGGGTGTGTGTGTGTAGGGGATGTGGGGAGGGTGTGTGTGTGTTGGGGATGTGGGGAGGGTGTGTGTGTTGGGGGTGTGGGATGGTGTGTGTTGGGGGTGTGGGGAGGGTGGTGTTGGGGATGTGGGGAGGTGGTGTACTCACCTAATTGTACTCACCTAATTGTGCTTGCGGGGGTTGAGCTTTGGCTCTTTGGTCCCGCCTCTCAATCTGTCAATCAACTGGTGTACAGATTCCTGAGCCTACTGGGCTCTATCATATCTACATTTGAAACTGTGTATGGAGTCAGCCTCCACCACATCACTTCCTAGTGCATTCCATTTACTAACTACTCTGACACTGAAAAAGTTCTTTCTAATGTCTCTGTGGCTCATTTGGGTACTCAGCTTCCACCTGTGTCCCCTTGTTCGCGCCCCTCCAGTGTTGAATAGTTCATCCTTGTTTACCCGGTCAATTCCCCTGAGGATTTTGTAGGTTGTGATCATGTCCCCCTTACTCTTCTGTCTTCCAGTGTCGTAAGTTGCATTTCCCGCAGCCTTTCCTCATAACTCATGCCTCTTAGTTCTGGGACTAGTCTAGTAGCATACCTTTGGACTTTTTCCAGCTTCGTCTTGTGCTTGACAAGGTACGGGCTCCATGCTGGGGCCGCGTACTCCAGGATTGGTCTTACATATGTGGTGTACAAGATTCTGAATGATTCCTTACACAGTTCCTGAACGCCGTTCTGATGTTAGCCAGCCTCGCATATGCCGCAGACGTTATTCTCTTTATGTGGGCTTCAGGAGACAGGTTTGGTGTGATATCAACTCCTAGATCTTTCTCTCTGTCTGTTTCATTAAGTACTTCATCACCTATTCTGTATCCTGTGTCTGGCCTCCTGTTTCCACTGCCTAGTTTCATTACTTTGCATTTACTTGGGTTGAACTTCAACAGCCATTTGTTGGACCATTCACTCAGTCTATCTAGGTCATCTTGTAGCCTCCTACTATCATCCTCTGTTTCAATCCTCCTCATAATTTTTGCATCGTCGGCAAACATTGAGAGGAACGAATCTATACCCTCTGGGAGATCATTTACATATACCAGAAACAGTATAGGTCCAAGGACTGACCCCTGCGGGACTCCACTTGTAACGTCTCGCCAATCTGAGACTTCACCCCTCACACAGACTCGTTGTCTCCTGTTGCTTAGGTACTCCTCTATCCACCGGAGTACCTTCCCTTTCACTCCAGCCTGCATCTCCAACTTTCGCACTAGCCTCTTGTGTGGCACTGTATCAAAGGCTTTCTGACAATCCAAAAATATGCAGTCTGCCCACCCTTCTCTTTCTTGCCTTATTTTTGTTGCCTGGTCGTAGAATTCAAGTAACCCTGTGAGGCAGGACCTGCCATCCCTGAACCCATGTTGATGCTGTGTTACAAAGTTCCTTCGCTCCAGATGCTCCACTAGTTTTTTTCGCACAATCTTCTCCATCAGCTTGCATGGTATGCAGGTTAGGGACACTGGCTGTAGTTCAGTGCCTCCTGTCTATCCCCTTTCTTGTATATCGGGACTACGTTAGCTGCTTTCCAATATCTGGCAGTTCCCCTGTTGCCAGTGATTTGTTATACACTATGTAGAGTGGTAGGCACAGTTCTCTCGCTCCTTCCTTTAGAACCCATGGGGAGATTCCATCTGGGCCTATAGCCTTTGTCACATCCAACTCTAGTAAACACTTCCTTACTTCCCCGCTGGTAATCTCAAAGTCTTCCAGTGGTTCCTGGTTAGCTATTCCCTCTCTTACCTCTGGAATTTCTCCTTGCTCGAAGGTGAAGACCTCCTGGAATTTCTTATTCAACTCCTCACACACTTCCTTGTCATTTGTTGTGAATCCTTCCGCCCCTATCCTCAATTTCATAACCTGTTATNCAGTGTAGAAGTGTGTGATCATGTCAGGGACACCACAACAGTGTGTAGAAGTGTGTGATCATGTCAGGAACACCACTAACAGTGTGTTGAAGTGTGTGATCATGTCAGGGACACCACTAACAGTGTGTAGAAGTGTGTGATCATGTCAGGAACACCACTAACAGTGTGTAGAAGTGTGTGATCATGTCAGGGACACCACTAACAGTGTGTAGAAGTGTGTGATCATGTCAGGGACACCACTAACAGTGTGTAGAAGTGTGTGATCATGTCAGGGACACCACTAACAGTGTAGGGTGTGTGATCATGTCAGGGACACCACTAACAGTGTGTTGAGGTGTGTGATCATGTCAGGGACACCACTAACAGTGTGTAGAAGTGTGTGATCATGTCAGGACACCACTAACAGTGTGTAGAAGTGTGTGATCATGTCAGGGACACCACTAACAGTGTGTAGAAGTGTGTGATCATGTCAGGGACACCACTAACAGTGTGTAGAAGTGTGTGATCATGTCAGGGACACCACTAACAGTGTGTAGAAGTGTGTGATCATGTCAGGGACACCACTGACAGAGTAGAGGTGTGTGATCATGTCAGGGACACCACTAACAGTGTAGAGGTGTGTGATCATGTCAGGGACACCACTAACAGAGTAGAGGTGTGTGATCATGTCAGGGACACCATTAACGGTGTGTAGAGGTGTGTGATCATGTCAGGGACACCACTAACAGTGTTGAGGTGTGTGACCATGTCAGGGACACCACTAACAGTGTGTAGAGGTGTGTGATATGTCAGGGACACCACTGACAGTGTGTTGAGGTGTGTGATCATGTCAGGGACACCACTAACAGTGTGTAGAGGTGTGTGACCATGTCAGGGACACCACTAACAGTGTGTTGAGGTGTGTGATCATGTCAGGGACACCACTGACAGTTGTTGAGGTGTGTGATCATGTCAGGGACACCACTAACAGTGTAGAGGTGTGTGATCATGTCAGGGACACCACTAAAAGTGTAGAGGTGTGTGATCATGTCAGGGACACCACTAACAGTGTAGAGGTGTGTGATCATGTCAGGGACACCACTGACAGTTGTAGAGGTGTGTGATCATGTCAGGGACACCACTAACAGTGTAGAAGTGTGTGATCATGTCAGGGACACCACTAACAGTGTGTAGAGGTGTGTGATCATGTCAGGGACACCACTAACAGAGTAGAAGTGTGTGATCATGTCAGGGACACCACTAACAGTGTGTAGAAGTGTGTGATCATGTCAGGGACACCACTAACAGTGTAGAGGTGTGTGATCATGTCAGGGACACCACTAACAGTGTTGAGGTGTGTGATCATGTCAGGGACACCACTAACAGTGTGTAGAAGTGTGTGATCATGTCAGGGACACCACTAACAGTGTGTAGAAGTGTGTGATCATGTCAGGGACACCACTAACAGTGTGTAGAAGTGTGTGATCATGTCAGGGACACCACTAACAGTGTGTAGAAGTGTGTGATCATGTCAGGGACACCACTAACAGTGTAGAGGTGTGTGATCATGTCAGGGACACCACTAACAGTGTGTAGAGTGTGTGATCATGTCAGGGACACCACTAACAGTGTGTAGAGTGTGTGATCATGTCAGGGACACCACTAACAGTGTAGAGGTGTGTGATCATGTCAGGGACACCACTAACAGTGTAGAGGTGTGTGATCATGTCAGGGACACCACTAACAGTGTGTTGAGGTGTGTGATCATGTCAGGGACACCACTAACAGTGTGTAGAGGTGTGTGATCATGTCAGGGACACCACTAACAGTGTTGAGGTGTGTGATCATGTCAGGGACACCACTAACAGTGTAGAGGTGTGTGATCATGTCAGGGACACCACTAACAGTGTGTAGAGGTGTGTGATCATGTCAGGGACACCACTAACAGTGTGTAGAGGTGTGTGATCATGTCAGGGACACCACTAACAGTGTAGAGGTGTGTGATCATGTCAGGGACACCACTAACAGTGTGTAGAGGTGTGTGATCATGTCAGGGACACCACTAACAGTGTAGAAGTGTGTGATCATGTCAGGGACACCACTAACAGTGTGTAGAAGTGTGTGATCATGTCAGGGACACCACTAACAGTGTGTTGAAGTGTGTGATCATGTCAGGGACACCACTAACAGTGTGTAGAAGTGTGTGATCATGTCAGGGACACCACTAACAGTGTGTAGAGGTGTGTGATCATGTCAGGGACACCACTAACAGTGTGTAGAAGTGTGTGATCATGTCAGGGACACCACTAACAGTGTGTAGAAGTGTGTGATCATGTCAGGGACACCACTAACAGTGTAGTGGTGTGTGATCATGTCAGGGACACCACTAACAGTGTGTGTGAGGTGTGTGATCATGTCAGGGACACCACTAACAGTGTGTAGAAGTGTGTGATCATGTCAGGAACACCACTAACAGTGTGTAGAAGTGTGTGATCATGTCAGGGACACCACTAACAGTGTGTAGAAGTGTGTGATCATGTCAGGGACACCACTAACAGTGTGTAGAAGTGTGTGATCATGTCAGGGACACCACTAACAGTGTGTAGAAGTGTGTGATCATGTCAGGGACACCACTAACAGAGTAGAGGTGTGTGATCATGTCAGGGACACCACTAACAGTGTAGAGGTGTGTGATCATGTCAGGGACACCACTAACAGAGTAGAGGTGTGTGATCATGTCAGGGACACCACTAACGGTGTGTAGAGGTGTGTGATCATGTCAGGGACACCACTAACAGTGTGTTGAGGTGTGTGACCATGTCAGGGACACCACTAACAGTGTGTAGAGGTGTGTGACTATGTCAGGGACACCACTGACAGTGTGTTGAGGTGTGTGATCATGTCAGGGACACCACTAACAGTGTGTAGAGGTGTGTGACCATGTCAGGGACACCACTAACAGTGTGTTGAGGTGTGTGATCATGTCAGGGACACCACTGACAGTTTGTTGAGGTGTGTGATCATGTCAGGGACACCACTAACAGTGTAGAGGTGTGTGATCATGTCAGGGACACCACTAAAAGAGTAGAGGTGTGTGATCATGTCAGGGACACCACTAACAGTGTAGAGGTGTGTGATCATGTCAGGGACACCACTGACAGTGTAGAGGTGTGTGATCATGTCAGGGACACCACTAACAGAGTAGAAGTGTGTGATCATGTCAGGGACACCATTAACGGTGTGTAGAGGTGTGTGATCATGTCAGGGACACCACTAACAGAGTAGAAGTATGTGATCATGTCAGGGACACCACTAACAGTGTGTAGAAGTGTGTGATCATGTCAGGGACACCACTAACAGTGTAGAGGTGTGTGATCATGTCAGGGACACCACTAACAGTGTGTTGAGGTGTGTGATCATGTCAGGGACACCACTAACAGTGTGTAGAAGTGTGTGATCATGTCAGGGACACCACTAACAGTGTGTAGAAGTGTGTGATCATGTCAGGGACACCACTAACAGTGTGTAGAAGTGTGTGATCATGTCAGGGACACCACTAACAGTGTGTAGAAGTGTGTGATCATGTCAGGGACACCACTAACAGTGTGTAGAAGTGTGTGATCATGTCAGGGACACCACTAACAGTGTAGAGGTGTGTGATCATGTCAGGGACACCACTAACAGTGTGTAGAGGTGTGTGATCATGTCAGGGACACCACTAACAGAGTAGAGGTGTGTGATCATGTCAGGGACACCACTAACAGTGTAGAGGTGTGTGATCATGTCAGGGACACCACTAACAGTGTTGAGGTGTGTGATCATGTCAGGGACACCACTAACAGTGTGTAGAGGTGTGTGATCATGTCAGGGACACCACTAACAGTGTGTTGAGGTGTGTGATCATGTCAGGGACACCACTAACAGTGTGTAGAGGTGTGTGATCATGTCAGGGACACCACTAACAGTGTGTTGAGGTGTGTGATCATGTCAGGGACACCACTAACAGTGTGTTGAGGTGTGTGATCATGTCAGGGACACCACTAACAGTGTAGAGGTGTGTGATCATGTCAGGGACACCACTAACAGTGTAGAGGTGTGTGATCATGTCAGGGACACCACTAACAGTGTAGAAGTGTGTGATCATGTCAGGGACACCACTAACAGTGTAGAAGTGTGTGATCATGTCAGGGACACCACTAACAGTGTAGAAGTGTGTGATCATGTCAGGGACACCACTAACAGTGTGTAGAAGTGTGTGATCATGTCAGGGACACCACTAACAGTGTAGAAGTGTGTGATCATGTCAGGGACACCACTAACAGTGTGTAGAAGTGTGTGATCATGTCAGGGACACCACTAACAGTGTAGAGGTGTGTGATCATGTCAGGGACACCACTAACAGTGTGTAGAAGTGTGTGATCATGTCAGGGACACCACTAACAGTGTGTAGAAGTGTGTGATCATGTCAGGGACACCACTAACAGTGTAGAAGTGTGTGATCATGTCAGGGACACCACTAACAGTGTGTAGAGGTGTGTGATCATGTCAGGGACACCACTAACAGTGTGTAGAAGTGTGTGATCATGTCAGGGACACCACTAACAGTGTGTAGAAGTGTGTGATCATGTCAGGGACACCACTAACAGTGTGTAGAAGTGTGTGATCATGTCAGGGACACCACTAACAGTGTGTAGAAGTGTGTGATCATGTCAGGGACACCACTAACAGTGTGTAGAGGTGTGTGATCATGTCAGGGACACCACTAACAGAGTAGAGGTGTGTGATCATGTCAGGGACACCACTAACAGTGTAGAGGTGTGTGATCATGTCAGGGACACCACTAACAGTGTAGAGGTGTGTGATCATGTCAGGGACACCACTAACAGTGTGTAGAGGTGTGTGATCATGTCAGGGACACCACTAACAGTGTGTAGAGGTGTGTGATCATGTCAGGGACACCACTAACAGTGTGTAGAGGTGTGTGATCATGTCAGGGACACCACTAACAGTGTGTTGAGGTGTGTGATCATGTCAGGGACACCACTAACAGTGTGTAGAGGTGTGTGATCATGTCAGGGACACCACTAACAGTGTGTAGAGGTGTGTGATCATGTCAGGGACACCACTAACAGTTTGTAGAGGTGTGTGATCATGTCAGGGACACCACTAACAGTGTAGAGGTGTGTGATCATGTCAGGGACACCACTAACAGTGTAGAGGTGTGTGATCATGTCAGGGACACCACTAACAGTGTAGAGGTGTGTGATCATGTCAGGGACACCACTAACAGTGTAGAGGTGTGTGATCATGTCAGGGACACCACTAACAGTGTAGAAGTGTGTGATCATGTCAGGGACACCACTAACAGTGTGTAGAGGTGTGTGATCATGTCAGGGACACCACTAACAGAGTAGAAGTGTGTGATCATGTCAGGGACACCACTAACAGTGTGTAGAAGTGTGTGATCATGTCAGGGACACCACTAACAGTGTAGAGGTGTGTGATCATGTCAGGGACACCACTAACAGTGTGTTGAGGTGTGTGATCATGTCAGGGACACCACTAACAGTGTGTAGAAGTGTGTGATCATGTCAGGGACACCACTAACAGTGTGTAGAAGTGTGTGATCATGTCAGGGACACCACTAACAGTGTGTAGAAGTGTGTGATCATGTCAGGGACACCACTAACAGTGTGTAGAAGTGTGTGATCATGTCAGGGACACCACTAACAGTGTGTAGAAGTGTGTGATCATGTCAGGGACACCACTAACAGTGTGTAGAAGTGTGTGATCATGTCAGGGACACCACTAACAGTGTGTAGAAGTGTGTGATCATGTCAGGGACACCACTAACAGAGTAGAGGTGTGTGATCATGTCAGGGACACCACTAACAGTGTGTAGAGGTGTGTGATCATGTCAGGGACACCACTAACAGTGTGAGGTGTGTGATCATGTCAGGGACACCACTAACAGTGTAGAGGTGTGTGATCATGTCAGGGACACCACTAACAGTGTAGAGGTGTGTGATCATGTCAGGGACACCACTAACAGTGTAGAGGTGTGTGATCATGTCAGGGACACCACTAACAGTGTAGAGGTGTGTGATCATGTCAGGGACACCACTAACAGTGTGTAGAGGTGTGTGATCATGTCAGGGACACCACTAACAGTGTTGAGGTGTGTGATCATGTCAGGGACACCACTAACAGTGTAGAGGTGTGTGATCATGTCAGGGACACCACTAACAGTGTAGAGGTGTGTGATCATGTCAGGGACACCACTAACAGTGTGTAGAGGTGTGTGATCATGTCAGGGACACCACTAACAGTGTAGAGGTGTGTGATCATGTCAGGGACACCACTAACAGTGTAGAGGTGTGTGATCATGTCAGGGACACCACTAACAGTGTAGAGGTGTGTGATCATGTCAGGGACACCACTAACAGTGTAGAAGTGTGTGATCATGTCAGGGACACCACTAACAGTGTGTAGAGGTGTGTGATCATGTCAGGGACACCACTAACAGTGTAGAGGTGTGTGATCATGTCAGGGACACCACTAACAGTGTGTAGAGGTGTGTGATCATGTCAGGGACACCACTAACAGTGTAGAGGTGTGTGATCATGTCAGGGACACCACTAACAGTGTGTAGAGGTGTGTGATCATGTCAGGGACACCACTAACAGTGTGTAGAGTGTGTGATCATGTCAGGGACACCACTAACAGTGTAGAGGTGTGTGATCATGTCAGGGACACCACTAACAGTGTGTAGAGGTGTGTGATCATGTCAGGGACACCACTAACAGTGTAGAGGTGTGTGATCATGTCAGGGACACCACTAACAGTGTGTAGAAGTGTGTGATCATGTCAGGGACACCACTAACAGTGTAGAGGTGTGTGATCATGTCAGGGACACCACTAACAGTGTGTAGAGGTGTGTGATCATGTCAGGGACACCACTAACAGTGTGTAGAGGTGTGTGATCATGTCAGGGACACCACTAACAGTGTGTAGAGGTGTGTGATCATGTCAGGGACACCACTAACAGTGTGTAGAGGTGTGTGATCATGTCAGGGACACCACTAACAGTGTGTAGAGGTGTGTGATCATGTCAGGGACACCACTAACAGTGTGTAGAGGTGTGTGATCATGTCAGGGACACCACTGACAGTGTGTGAGTGTGTGATCATGTCAGGGACACCACTAACAGTGTAGAGGTGTGTGATCATGTCAGGGACACCACTAACAGTGTAGAGGTGTGTGATCATGTCAGGGACACCACTAACAGTGTAGAGGTGTGTGATCATGTCAGGGACACCACTAACAGTGTAGAGGTGTGTGATCATGTCAGGGACACCACTAACAGAGTAGAAGTGTGTGATCATGTCAGGGACACCACTAACGGTGTGTAGAGGTGTGTGATCATGTCAGGGACACCACTAACAGTGTAGAAGTGTGTGATCATGTCAGGGACACCACTAACAGTGTGTAGAGGTGTGTGATCATGTCAGGGACACCACTAACAGTGTAGAGGTGTGTGATCATGTCAGGGACACCACTAACAGTGTGTTGAGGTGTGTGATCATGTCAGGGACACCACTAACAGTGTGTAGAGGTGTGTGATCATGTCAGGGACACCACTAACAGTGTGTAGAGGTGTGTGATCATGTCAGGGACACCACTAACAGTGTGTAGAGGTGTGTGATCATGTCAGGGACACCACTAACAGTGTGTAGAAGTGTGTGATCATGTCAGGGACACCACTAACAGTGTGTAGAAGTGTGTGATCATGTCAGGGACACCACTAACAGTGTAGAGGTGTGTGATCATGTCAGGGACACCACTAACATGTGTAGAGGTGTGTGATCATGTCAGGGACACCACTAACAGTGTGTAGAGGTGTGTGATCATGTCAGGGACACCACTAACAGTGTGTAGAGGTGTGTGATCATGTCAGGGACACACTAACAGTGTGTAGAGGTGTGTGATCATGTCAGGGACACCACTAACAGTGTGTAGAGGTGTGTGATCATGTCAGGGACACACTAACAGTGTGTAGAGGTGTGTGATCATGTCAGGGACACCACTAACAGTGTGTAGAGGTGTGTGACATGTCAGGGACACCACTAACAGTGTGTTGAGGTGTGTGATCATGTCAGGGACACCACTAACAGTTGTTGAGGTGTGTGATCATGTCAGGGACACCACTAACAGTGTAGAGGTGTGTGATCATGTCAGGGACACACTAACAGAGTAGAGGTGTGTGATCATGTCAGGGACACCACTAACAGTGTAGAGGTGTGTGATCATGTCAGGGACACCACTGACAGTGTAGAGGTGTGTGATCATGTCAGGGACACCACTAACAGAGTAGAGTGTGTGATCATGTCAGGGACACCATTAACGGTGTGTAGAGGTGTGTGATCATGTCAGGGACACCACTAACAGAGTAGAAGTATGTGATCATGTCAGGGACACCACTAACAGTGTGTAGAAGTGTGTGATCATGTCAGGGACACCACTAACAGTGTAGAGGTGTGTGATCATGTCAGGGACACCACTAACAGTGTGTTGAGGTGTGATCATGTCAGGGACACCACTAACAGTGTGTAGAAGTGTGTGATCATGTCAGGGACACCACTAACAGTGTGTAGAAGTGTGTGATCATGTCAGGGACACCACTAACAGTGTGTAGAAGTGTGTGATCATCTCAGGGAACACCACTAACAGTGTGTAGAAGGGTGTGATCATGTCAGGGACACCACTAACAGTGTGTAGAAGTGTGTGATCATGTCAGGGACACCACTAACAGTGTGTAGAAGTGTGTGATCATGTCAGGGACACCACTAACAGTGTGTAGAGGTGTGTGATCATGTCAGGGACACACTAACAGAGTAGAGGTGTGTGATCATGTCAGGGACACCACTAACAGTGTAGAGGTGTGTGATCATGTCAGGGACACCACTAACAGTGTGTAGAGGGTGTGATCATGTCAGGGACACCACAACAGTGTGTAGAGGTGTGTGATCATGTCAGGGACACCACTAACAGTGTGTAGAGTGTGTGATCATGTCAGGGACACCACTAACAGAGTAGAGGTGTGTGATCATGTCAGGGACACCACTAACAGTGTGTAGAGTGTGTGATCATGTCAGGGACACCACTAACAGTGTGTTGAGGTGGTGATCATGTCAGGGGACACCACTAAAGAGTAGAGGTGTGTGATCATGTGAGGGACACCACTAACAGTGTAGAGGTGTGTGATCATGTCAGGGATACCACTAACAGTGTAGAAGTGTGTGATCATGTCAGGGACACCACTAACAGTGTGTAGAAGTGTGTGATCATGTCAGGGACACCAATAACAGTGTAGAAGTGTTGTGATCATGTCAGGGACACCACTAACAGTGTGTAGAAGTGTGTGATCATGTCAGGAACACCACTAACAGTGTGTTGAAGTGTGTGATCATGTCAGGGACACCACTAACAGTGGTAGAAGTGTGGATCATGTCAGGAACACCACTAACAGTGTGTAGAAG
>WNGS01000543.1:17216443-17274840 GCA_020271785.1 Procambarus virginalis | reverse complement strand
AACTAAAACCAAACAAATTCCCAGGGCCGGATGAAGTGTTTGCCAGGGTGCTTAAAGAATGCAGTGAGGAGCTTTCCGAGACACTGTCTACCATATTTTAATAAGTCAATAGAATTAGGCAGAGTGCCAGAGTCATGGAAGTTTGCTAATGTGGTACCAATTTTTAGGAAAGGAGATTCTTGCGTCAAACTATCGGCCAATTAGCCTAACGTCTATTGTGGGAAGTTATTTGAATTGATAATTGCAAACAATTCGTCTTCATCTTGATAAATATAAATTAATATATGAATCGCAACATGGTTCAACATGGCCGTCATGTTTAACAAATTTGTTATCTTTTTATTCTAGCATAGTTGGGCAGTTGATAGTGGTAAGGATTGTGTGATACCTTGACTTTAGCTTTTGATACAGCGCCACAGAAAGACTAATTAAAAAATAGAGGCTCATGGTATGGGGGTGCTATATTAAGTTGGATTAGGGCATGACTATTCCAAAGGAAACAGAGAGTTAGTATAAAAGTCAGAGTGGGATAATGTTGTTAGTGGAGTGCCTCAGGCACTCCTGGGACTTTCTGTGTTTATATAAATGTTTATATAAAATATATAAATGATTTAGATTTAGGTTTGAGTAGCAACATTGCAAATTTGCAGATGATACAAAAAATTAGGGAGGGAAATTAACACGCTAGAAATCTCGCTATCACTTCAAGTAAATAGGGTTTTAAAATGGTCAAAAGACTGGCAGATGCAGTTTAATGCTAATAAATGTAAAGTTTTGAGGCTAGGTAATAATGATAGTTACAAGATACGAGTAGATACGAGATTGCGAAGTCGGATTGCAAAAGGGATCTGGAATTAGTAAGAATTTAAAACAAAAAGGATGAATGTACGTAATAAGGCAAATAGGACACTTGGATTTATTAATAGAGCGTAGTAACAAGACACCTGGTGTGGTTCTTCAGAATATCTTGCTCTGGTTAGGCCCCATTTAGATTATGCAGTTCAGTTTTGGTCGCCGTACATAATAATGGATATAATTCACTTGAACGTGTCCAGCGTAGGATGACAAAGTTAATTCACCAAATTAGAAATCTTTCATATGAAAAAAGATTAACCAAGTGCATTTTCACTGGAAAGGCGAAGAGTTAGGTTGGTTGGGGTTTGATACAGGTGGTTTACAAGTGGATGAATGGACATAACAAAGGGGATATTAATAGAGTATTAAAAGTATCAACACAGGACAGAACGCGAAGCAATGGGTATAAATTGGATAAGTTTAGATTTAGGAAAGACTTGGGTAAATACTGGTTCAGCAACAGGGTTGTTGATTTGTGGAACCAATTGCCGTGTAACATTGTGGAGGTGGGGTCCTTCGATTATTTCAAGCATGGTTGGAGATGTATATGAGTGGGATTGGGTGGTTATAAATAGGAGCTGCGTCGTATGGTCCAATAGGCCATGCCTTTGTTCTTATGTTCTTATTTGACCCAAAAAATTTCTTAGGCTTTTGAAATCAGCTTTTCGAAAATCTGGCACTTTAACAGAATTTTCTTCTACAGATCTGTTCCATTCAAATCTGATTTCTTTATGATCACTGTTCCTATTTCGATGTCAAAAATATTATTTCCCCGCGTTGGTTCCTTAATGTCTTGCGTAAGAAAGCAATCTTCAATTAATTCTAGAAAATCTTCTGCTTCATTATTCCCTGTTTTGTTCAACCAGTTTATCCCACTAAAATTAAAGTCACCCATGACATAAATACTGTTAGATCTAGATGCCCTAGATATTTCATCCCACTTTGCTTTGCTTCCATTCTGTCTAAATTTGGTGGTCTATATATATAACTCCTATTATAATATTATTTGCTTTTCCGTTTAATCCGAATAGTTTCTATATGTTGCTCAGTTTTAATTCCCTCTTTGAGACTACATTTCAAAAGGGATTGCGATCTGGGAGTTATGATTAGTAAGAATTTAAACCAAGGGTTTTAAATGTTCGTAAATGTTCGTAAAAAGACAAATAGGACACCTTTACCTTGTTAATCGAAGCGTTAGTAACAAGACAACTGGTGTTGTTCTTCAGCTATATCTTGCTCTGGTTAGGCTCCATGTAGATTATGCCAGTTCAATTCACTTGAACTGGTCCAATGTAGGATGACAGTCCAATTTTGATTACGACCCGCATCCCTTCCAACTACCTGGAAGACAAAACAACCTATACCTGTATGAGAAATATCAACTGTAAAAATCCATACCTATCAACTTACAACTAGCTAATATTCCATAATATTGCTAATATTGAATACTTGGATCTAACCCTAAGCTATCCAAGTATTCCTCCTGGAATAAAAATCAACCACATCACATGAAATAGACACATTAAAAATATAACAATATCATTAAAAATTCAAAGGAAACAAATATAAATAGAGAATACAGACTCTATCCGTGGACTCTAGGATCTCAAGGTCCTAGTCCTAGCACCTATAGCTAGTGCTTACCAGACATATCTCTGGATCCTTAAAATCTAAAGAAAATACAATTTTTTTTGTTAAAAAATCAATGTCCTCGGACATTTCTTAACCAACACAAATCCACTGGATATACATTTCCAGAACTCCTAATATCCCGAAGTTCTCACTGAAGTCCACAGCAATTATGGGTGAACACATTTTTCAGACTGTGTGTATTGAACCCTGTTGTTCAATAAGTCTCCACAAAAAAAAAGAAATCCCACATCTGCCAACATTGTAATAACCCTAACTGCTCCACTCACTCTCCCAGCTTAACGCTGCTTGCTGATCACTGTGACCCTCAATGATCGGCAAGTTAAACTGAAATATTAAATGAGGGGGATCAACAAATGCTCCCCCTCATTTAATTTATTAATTAACAACTAATAAATAAAACTTATTAAACACTGCCACCACCTTCCTGCTAACATACCTGAATGTGTCTAGATTACTGATCTCGCAGGAAGGACAGAACTCAAGAGCATATGAATCTTGGTAAAAGCAATTGCTTGGGGAGTAAACCATAAAAACTTTACTTTACTTATTGAGAAAAGAGGGACTTCAAATTAAGCACATAAATACCATATATAAAAATGACTCAGCATTAATCGAAGGGATAAGTAAACACAAATTACATTAATGATCAATTTATTATTTAAATCACATATATTGAAAGCAAATTGAAAAATATATCCTACTCTAATAAAATCGCTACGAGGCAATCATCTGGCTTAATGATGGACAAAATAACAATCCACAAGGGCCCCTGACGATGTGGATTTGTGGATGTGATGAGGATGTGGATTTGTTCATTTGATGCATCACGTTAGTGTGATCTCTGTGTGTGAAGGACAAAATACTCCAGCACACTTTACCTTAAAACTGCAAAATCGGATAAAGGATGCTGATTGCTGCCTAGGTCCTGAAGTTCTGCCCAAGACAAGACGTTCCCAAGACGTTCTGCCCAAGACAATTTCTTTTGACTACCTCAGGGTAGTCAAAACCCTGGTAGTCCTACCTATTGTTTCTCTCACGAGTTTGGCTCCAGGCTAGTAGCCAATCAGTTCGAACTAAGGCTGGTTGCTCTGGAGGCTTGGCCAATGATGCCTGGTCATACCCTGGGGGACTCCGCCCCTAGAAACTTCAGTCCAATCACTTGAGCCCCCAGGCCTAATACCCTAGCCTGGGTATTACACAAAACCAATGACACAAAAGCCCCTTGGCCACCGTTTCTGGTCCTCTCCCGGAAACTGGAACTACGCAGTAACGACCCATCTCGTGGGAAGAAGCTGGCCTGACCATTCAAGGGAAAGAGAGAGCTTTTAAGTTGAGATGTTATGGCCCCAGAGTTACACTGGCCCTAAATCTTTCAGTGGTTATGGAGAGGTCAGGGAAAGAGAGGGGAAGAGGGATTGGACAGAGGACAAGTGGCGAAGATTAGAGGGAGGGATTAGAGAAATAGGATTGCGGAACAGGTGGGGACAAGTCACTTGATCACTTTCCTCAGTGGGAATTTGAGTCAAGTAGTTATATGATAGGAACAACCAACAGGAAGGGGGGGGGGTAAGAATGACCAGAGGGTCGGACTGACAAATCGGTAGGGAGGGAAAAGGAAATGAGGCAATTGGGGAGGGGCGGTCGAGGGAAGGGAAGAAGTTCATTACACCCCGTCTCTCCTGGCGACTGTCCATTGCTAATAAACAGTAATATTTATTTTCCCTAACTTTTTTTTTGGCAATGTAACTTTGTAACAAATAATTCTTTATGAGATAAACAAGTCTTATTTTTTAATTTTATTAATTTAAAGACATCCACATAATACAATCAATAACATTCTGATTGAAAATTCATAAGACCAATTGTTATTACTGTTAGACACTAATAATCAAAAGAATAACCAAATTGCAAAAGCAATTTCTGCAGTTCACAGTCGCAACTTTCTACATCAATGCTGTTCATGTAGTCTATGCTACTATCATCATTACCAGTGTTTCTGCTATCGTTCTCTCTGGTACTCTCATCGCTGTTTACGTCACTATAGATACTGCTGTCTTCGAGTGAAGAGTTTCTCCTTGTAAAAATTTCAGCCTGTAATTCGGGCAGGGCGACTGTAGGAGCCGTGATCCAGAGGACACCGCGTGAAGGGGTCTGCGGGGGACACCAGCAGCAGGTGGACCAGCGTCGACTCGTCCACCACCATCTTGGACGAATGCAACAACACCGGAGCCTTCATCACTGCCTGTGTTAAGCTGTCGATGAACTTCTCCGGGCAGTCCTCACTTGACTCCTCATAAGGTACTGGAAAGTAGTTGAAGCAGAGTCCACACTTTGCTACCTTCTTGTTAAGGGAAGACAGGAGCTGAGCGTGGTTAAGGCGCAGAACTTGAAAAATAGATGAGTTATCTGTGATTGACAATAGTTCGTAAACGTCATCCAAATGAGTGAAGAGCGAAGAGAGGCTGCTACCAGCTTCATGTCGTAACGTTGGAGTCATTGCAACTAAAGAAGATGTAATAGCATCAAGGGAAGCTGCAGCGACCTCAGCCAAGCCGGGAGCTTCATAAGCAGTCATTGTGTGTTGTGTAACCACCAACTGCTCAAATAAAGAAATAATGTCAGAGAACGACGAAATAGTTTTTAAAACTTCTAAATTGCTGAGGTAATTCACTTGCGATGCTTCTGCGTTTTGCCCCCAACAGCTGCACAATGTGTTTGAAAAAGAATGCTTCTGGTCCCACCTTCAGATTGGTCACCTGTTTCACGGCTGCAGCTGCAATTACACGCGTGTGACCATATTCATTAAGTTTCTCCAAAACCTTTATGAAAGGGTAAGTAAGGTTCATCTTTAAGTCATGTTGCTCGAGGTGATGCAGATCCATGTACAGGCTATTGACCACCAATCCCTCAACAACTTGCATTCCGGAGATGGCGTCTTGCAGGAATGTATCTGGACACATGCAAATGAATCGAAGCATTTCCAGACGCAGGTATGGGTTGGGACACAATTTTTGATCATTGAACATTTTGAGAACCCAAGGTTTCAATAAATCATAAATGAATAAATCCTTAATGTTACCAGTGACAAACAAGTTCGATCATTGTCCACAGGACGTTTTCCCAACGACCCGTCGATCCCATGCATAGGGATCCGACGTCGATCCCATGCATGAGGACATTATTAGTGCCCAAAAAATTCCAAGATCTGCCTTGTTGGCGGAAATATTTGTTTGGTCTTTTTTAATATCTAGATAGTGCACGTCTTTTTTCAAAGTTTCCAAAAGATGAACGACAGAGATTTTGATGGGATCGATCTTTGACACAGCTGCGAGGAATGATTGGAGACTAGAGGTGGTATCTACGTTGGCGGTCATTCCGAAACGAAGATAATTCTCCGAAAAATGTGTTGGAGCTAATAAATTTCCTATGACTGGGTCACCTAAAATACGACTCAGTTTCTTCGTTTGTTGTTTTAGATTTCGCTACTCAGAACGAAATATCCATGTAGCACGGACTATGGTGAGCCCGTAATGGTTCAGTTTGTCGTTGCTGTTGTTAAAGATTTAACTACTCAGGACGAAGTGTCCATGTAGCACGAGCTATGGTGAGCCCGTATTTGAGTTGGGTTATACATGATAACCTTTTCCTGTGATATTTGGGTCTAAGTTTAAAATGGAGGAAGGGATTTCTCTTTTTTCCTGTTTATTTATCGCTTCTGTTTTAGTGCACTGGTTTTAATCATGTTTTATTAACTTTATCTTGGTGGTGGATGTAGATGCAGAATGCTCACTAATGAGTCCCATTCCTCAACGGCTTTTCTAATCATTGTAGTCGCGGTGGAATGTGCATCTAATGCAGCTGCTGTCGTTGGATTAATGTTGAGTTTGATGCGCAGGGGTTCAGTAGCTTCACATTCCAGTAAGTAGTGCAACAGTGGCGCCTCTGCTTCAGTTTCACATATGTGACACTCTTAACTATTGGGTTCATTACCTCCCAGCAGCACTTGTAACCAAGCCTGAGTCTGTGTATGGCTACTGCAATGTCTCTGGATATCTTTTTGCCAGGCTTGAAAGAGGAGTAACCAGTGGCTTGTTCGTACCATATCGCAGTGGATCTTCCTTCCGCTACTTTGGCTCTGTGGCGACCTTTGATAGTTGAGAATATTTTCTTCTTGATTTGCTCCTTTATCTGTGAGAAACTTGGAGGTATTTGAACCTGTACAACAGGTAGAGCAGTGGCAGTTTTTGCTAGTGAGTCTGCCTTTTCATTACCATCTATGCCAATGTGACTTGGTATCCAATTTAGGGTGATTGACAACCCTCGATTATGGGCTTCTTTTCCTATATGTTGAATTTCTGTGAGGAGTTGTATATTATCTCTGTGCTGACTGGATAACAATGCCTGGAGCGAAGATTTAGAGTCGGTATGAATGATGACATCATGTAAATTATTCTCAATTGCATATTTTATTGCCTCCTTCAGGGCATATAATTCTGTTTGCAATGTTGAGCACCCACTATTCATGCTCAGTAAGCTCATGTAGTCTCATGGTGGTAGTGTAAACTGCTGCCCCAGCAGAACCTTTTTCTTGATCGACTGATCCGTCTGTGAAGATGTGAGTCGTTGTGGGTCTAGAGATAGTTTCCATTTGTTGTTCTATTACTTCCTTGAGCCTCTGCGGGTCACATGCTGATTTTTTAACTGGTAATCTTTCAATGATTATTTTTATATTCGATTCTTCCCATGGAGGAGGCTGTCGAAAGTGTTGATATGGTCTATCTTCCCCTTTTTTTTAATGGTCCATTTTTCTCTAAAATCTTGACCACATTATCCATCCATGAGCTTGTTCTATACTGTAGGTTTTTCTGAAATGATCTCTGTATGCTGTCTTTGATTGACAGCCTGGCGGTTGTTCCAGTAAGTTTTCCTATTATGGTGGCTATCCTTTGTTTCATCCTGTTTTCTAATGCTGGTAATTTTGTTTCCATTCTAAGGTTCTCTCTACGCGTCATATAGGTGCTCCCAGCATTGTTCTCAGAGCATCATTTTGAGACACTTCCAGTTTCTCCCATTGGTTATCACTGAGGGATGTAAGAGCAGGAGCAGCATAGTCGATGAGTGACCTAACTGCTTGAACGTAGTACATTTTGAGTACTGGTAGAGATGCACCCTCTCTAAGACTGGTCAGAGAGCGCAAAGCTGAGTTCCTGGCTTTACAGCGTTGCCGAAGATATTCAATTTCTTGAGTGAATTTCAACTGGTTGTCTATTATGACTCCTAGGTATTGAAAAGAGGTAACCCACTCGATTTCTTGTCCTTGTATTGCCAGTCTTGAGTTCTCATTTTAACGGCCATTGCTTTTGTTTTATTGCTGTTTATTTTCACTGCTATGGNTCACAAGGCGCAGTGTTTGGGTCACAATGCGACCCAAACGTCTTAAGGTCAGAGCGACTCCACTTGACGGTCATGCTATCGGAAAAAGCAATACTTTAAAGGTCCTGAAGGACGTAACTGGCCTCAAACCCGCTGACATTAGTCAGGAAGGTGAAGATATCGTGCTCTACTTTTCATGTGAAGAGGAGCTAGAAAAACTCCTCACTAACGATGTCCTTCTTCGCAAAGAGCACCACCTACATCTTCACTTCCCACGTCAGTTCCTGGCCGGAAGAACTGTTTTTACCAGCAGGACCAGCCAGTGGATTGCTGAGCGACCTCAACATCATATCATGGTCAATATCGAGGACGAAAATCCAAACCTGTCGGTATTCAACCTGGAGTTCTGCAACACCGACAAAACATCAATGAAGATTACGTTCACCACAATAGCTGCAGCCACCCAGGCTGCCACACAAGAATTCTACTGCTTCGGCCTAAAAATACCACCCCACCAAATAAAAAAGGAACGATACCATGAGATCCAGCAGTGCTTTAAGTGCTACGAACTCTCCCACCCGACCAACAAATGTCAGCACCCTGTCCAGAGGTGCAGCCTGTGCGCACTGGACCATCACTACTCCATATGCAAGGCAACAGTCCATCGCTGCTTGCTCTGTGATGGCAATCACCCCGCAATTTCCTACCGCTGCCCCCGCAGACAAGAAAGCATCAAGGCCAAGGTTGAAACCAAGAGAAACAACCCTTCTACCTCCTCGACCAGAGCCCCAAGTGTTCAACCCACCACCTTAGCTCTCACTAATCGACCAGAAGACTTTCCGGTCTTACCAACATGTGGCTCTTCCCATCAGGCGACACAGCCTTCTCATTGGGGACCCAAGGTCCCACAGGCTCTTTCACACACCCTGCATCACGTGCAGGCATTATCCCTGGTCTTCTTAAACTAGCGGAAAGGCTTGCAGGACCTAACAACCAGCGCTTTGTTAGTGAACTGAACGCATTATACATAGACAATGGCCTGGCCCCCATCATAGCCACTAGTGTAAATCTCACTGCCTCCTCTACCACTCCGGAGACTACCACCAGGACGACCAGGCGGTCAACTTCAACTCCGACTCCAGAACCGCCCATGACCCAGGCGACACAAACAGAGGTAATTCCTTCTCCAGCTCTCAACACTCCTACCATCACAGTCTCAGCAGCCGCACTAGCAGACGTGCTGTCTACAAACGATAACAGCACCACCAGCGCTCCTGAAATAGCTACAATCACCAATCAACGATACCTTAGCCTACCTAAGACTGCGAGGCGAAAGACAAAAACACCCACTACGGAGGTTACGGACTCTTCAGACGAGGAAATCATAGTAGGAGCTCCAGCGCCGCATCACAAATACGACACATACACGGTTCAAGACTTCCTCATGGAGGCCACGTCACCAAACTCCAGCGACACCACTACTCAGCCAAAGTCGTAGGCAAAGAAAAAACGGAATCCTAGAGATTTTCCGTTTACTAATCACACCAGCTCCATAATTGGTATAGCCAGCCCTCCAGGCTGAAAACAGCATGAAGACCCAAATCCATCGCCAGATCTCTAGTATCAGCTACTGGTACAGATAATGGCTCCAAAGAGCCTCCACTTACGGGCTCACCATAGCCCGTGCTACTGGAACTTATTGTTCCGAGTAGCGAATCTTAAACAACAACAGACAAACTGAATCATTACGGGCTCACCATAGTCCGTGCTACATGGATATTTCGTTCTGAGTAGCGAAATCTAAAACAACAAACGAAGAAACTGAGTCGTATTTTAGGTGACCCAGTCATAGGAAATTTATTAGCTCCAACACATTTTTCGGAGAATTATCTTCGTTTCGGAATGACCGCCAACGTAGATACCACCTCTAGTCTCCAATCATTCCTCGCAGCTGTGTCAAAGATCGATCCCATCAAAATCTCTGTCGTTCATCTTTTGGAAATTATGAAAAAAGACGTGCACTATCTAGATATTAAAAAAGACCGAACAAATATTTCCGCCAACAAGGCAGATCTTGGAATTTTTTGGGCACTAATAATGTCCTCATGCATGGGATCGACGTCGGTTAAGATGACGGGTCGTTGGGAAAACGTCCTGTGGACAATGATCGAACTTGTTTGTCACTGGCGACCTGGTAACATTAAGGATTTATTCATTTATGATTTATTGAAACCTTTGGTTCTCAAAATGTTCAATGATCAAAAATTGTGTCCCAACCCATACCTGCGTCTGGAAATGCTTCGATTCATTTGCATGTGTCCAGATACATTCCTGCAAGACGCCATCTCCGGAATGCAAGTTGTTGAGGGATTGGTGGTCAATAGCCTGTACATGGATCTGCATCACCTCGAGCAACATGACTTAAAGATGAACCTTACTTACACTTTCATAATGGTTTTGGAGAAACTTAATGAATATGGTCACACACGTGTAATGCAGCTGCAGCCGTGAAACAGGTGACCAATCTGAATGTGGGACCAGAAGCAGCCTTTTTCAAACACATTGTGCAGCTGTTGGGGCAAAACGCAGAAGCATCCCAAGCGAATTACCTCAGCAATTTAGAAGTTTTAAAAACTATTTCGTCGTTCTCTGACATTATTTCTTTATTTGAGCAGCTGGTGGTTACACAATACACAATGACTGCTTATGAAGCTCCCGGCTTGGCTGAGGTCGCTGCAGCTTCCCTTGATGCTATTACATCTTCTTTAGTTGCAATGACTCCAACGTTACGACATGAAGCTGGCAGCAGCCTCTCTTCGCTCTTCACTCATTTGGATGACGTTTACGAACTATTGTCACTCACAGATAACTCATCTATTTTTCAAGTTCTGCGCCTTAACCACGCTCAGCTCCTGTCTTCCCTTAACAAGAAGGTAGCAAAGTGTGGACTCTGCTTCAACTACTTTCCAGTACCTTATTAGGAGTCAAGTGAGGACTGCCCGGAGAAGTTCATCGACAGCTTAACACAGGCAGTGATGAAGGCTCCGGTGTTGTTGCATTCGTCCAAGATGGTGGTGGACGAGTCGACGCTGGTCCACCTGCTGCTGGTGTCCCCCCCCCCCCCGCAGACCCTTTCACGTGGTGTCCTCTGGATCACGGCTTCTACAGTCGCCTGCCTAAATTACAGGCTGAAATTTTTACATGGAGAAACTCTTCACTAAAAGACAGCAGTATCTATAGTGACGTAAACAGCGATGAGAGTACCAGAGAGAACGATAGCAGAAGCACTGGTAATGATGATAGTAGCATAGACTACATGAACAGCATTGATGTAGAAAGTTCCGACTGTGAACTGCAGAAATTGCTTTTGCAGTTTGGTTTTTCTTTTGATTATTAGTGTCTAACAACTGATGCTCTTATGAATTTTCAATCAGAATGCTCTTGATTGTATTATGTGGATGTCTTTAAATGGATGGATGTCTTTAAATTAAAAATAATACTTGTTTATCTCATAAAGAATTATTTGGAGTTAAAGTTACATTGCCAAAAAAAAGTTAGGGAAAATAAATATTACTGTTTATTAGCAATGGACAGTCGCCAGGAGAGAGGGGGTGTAATGATCATCTTCCCTTCCCTCGACCGCCCCTCCCCAATTGCCTCATTTCCTTTTCCCTCCCTACCGATTTGCCAGTCCGACCCTCTGGTCATTCTTACCCCCCCCCCTACCCCTTCCTGTTGGCTGTTCCTGTCATATAACTACTTGAGTCAAATTCCCACTGAGGAAAGTGATCAAGTGACTTGTCACCACCTGTTCCGCAATCCTATTTCTCTAGTCCCTCCCTCTAATCTTCGCCACTTGTCCTCTGTCCAATCCCTCTTCCCCTCTCTTTCCCTGACCTCTCCATAACCATTGAAAGGTTTAGGGCCAGTACAACTCTGGGGCCATAACATTCGTGTTCTCAACTTTCCCTTGAATGGTCAGGCCAGCTTCTTCCCACGGGATGGGTCGTTACTGCTTAGTTCCAGTTTCTGGGAGAGGACCAGAAACAGGCTTTTCATTGGCCAAGGGCAGGGGCTTTTGTGTCATTGGTATTAGGTTTTGTGTCATTGCCAGTGTATTAGGCCTGGGGGCTCAAGTGATTGGACTGAAGTTTCTAGAGGCGGAGTCCCCCAGGGTATGACCAGGCATCATTGGCCAAGCCTCCAGGCTACTAGCCTGGAGCCAAACTCGCGAGAGAAACAATAGGCCTCCCTGAGGTAGTCAAAAGAAATTGTCTAAGGCAGAACGTGTAGAGAGATCCTTTCAGGACCTGGGCAGCAATCAACATCCTGTGGCCGATTTTGCAGTTTTAATGTAAAGTGTGCTGGAGTATTTTGTCCATCATTAAGCCAGATGATTGCCTCGTAGGGATTTTATTAGAGTAGGATATATTTTTCAATTTTATTTCAATATATGTGATTTAAATAATAAATTGATCATTAATGTAATTTGTGTTTACTTATCTGTTCATTTTGATTAATGCCGAGTCATTTTCATATATGGTATTTATGAGCTGAATTTAAAGTCCCTCTTTTCTCAATAAGTAAAGTAAAGGTTATATGGTTGCTCCCCAAGCAATTGTTTTTACGAAGATTCATATGCCCTTGAGTTCTGTCCTTCCTGAGAGATCAGTAATCTAGACACATTCAGGTATGTCAGCGGGAAGGTGGTGGTGTTTAATAAGTTTTTATTTATTAGTTTTAAATTAATAAACCCTTCCTTTGTTGCTCCCCTCTCATTTAATATTTCAATCTCAATATTAACTGGCCGATCATTGAGAGTCACAGTGATTAGCAAGCAGTGCTAAGCTGGGAGAGTGAGTGGAGTAAGGGAGGAGCAGTTAGTTATTGGCAGTTATGTTGGCAGATGTGGGATTTCTTTTTTTTGTGGAGACTTATTGAACAACAGGGTGTTGCACACAGTCTGAAAAATGTATTCACCCACAATTGCCGTGGACTTTAGTGAGAACTCTGGGATATTAGGAGTTCTGGATTGTATATCCAGTGGATTTGAGTTGGTTAAGAAAATGTCCGAGGATATTGATATTTTAATAAAAATAAAATTTTGTGTATTTTCTTTAGATTTTAAGGATCCAGAAATATGCTCTGGTAGTTACTAGCCATCGGTGTGGAGTGGAACACTAGGACCTTGAGAGGTAGTGTTCTCTATTTGAATATTTTTTTTTCTTTTAATTTTTAATGACTTTTTTTTAAGTTTCTATTTTATGTGATGTGGTTGATTTTTATTACAGGAGGAATTCTTGGATAGCTGAGGGCGCTGAGTCACAATAACGTGGCTAAAGTATGTTGACCGGACCACACACTAGAAGGTGAAGGGACGACGACGTTTCTGTCTGTACTGGACCATTCTCAAATCGACTTGAGAATGGTCCAGGACGGACCGAAACGTCGTCGTCCCTTCACCTTCTAGTGTGGTCCGGTCAACATAGCTGAGGGCTATCCAATGCCCTTACAACTAGCTATTAGCTAGTAATTAGCTATTGAATGGTGTGGATTTTTCAGATGATATTTGTTGCTATATCATGACAGGTATTGGATGTTTTGTCTTCCAAGTAGTTGGCAGGAATGCGGGGCTGTTGCATTCGAATCCCGGCTGTTGAAGTTGAACAACCGGGATTATGGGACGGTCTCTGTCCTCATTTTTTATGTATTATTGCTGTTGTTTTTTTTCATGTTGTTATGTATTCATAAATGTTAAGTCACTCTTTTTGAGGTGCCATTTTTTTATTTTGGAGATTGTATGAAATTAGTAAAGATTAGATCAGTTTTTTTTTTGCTTGTGAGGCATTGGGTAATTTATTGTTGAGTTAAATGTTTTAATTTTTGGGAAATTAATGGTTATAGTAGGGCAGAATTTGTCCTACTTTACCTTAAAACTGCAAAATCGGCCACAGGATGCGGATTGCTGCCCAGGTCCTGAAGGGACCTCTCTCCCTAAGGCATCCCTGTACATAACAGTTGCGTTGCTCCTGGCAGTATGGGTTCGAGTCACTTCTTGTGCTTTAAAGTGATTTACACAAATTTTTTAATTCCGAAGAGGGGGAGTTGTAATGATCTGTGCAGACCATTGCTTCTACCCTTCCCCTTTTTCCCCTCCCCCTTTTTCCCCCTCCCTTATTGCCTCATTTCCTTTTCCTTTCCCTCCCTACCCATTTGTCAGTCCGACCCTCTGTTCACTCTTCACCCCGCCCCCCTGTTGGCCATTCTTGCCATATAACTACTCAAGTCAAATTGCCCCTTAGGCAAGTGATCAAGTGATCAGGTCCGGTCAACATGCCCCCTAATGTTCCCCAATCCTAATTCTCAAATCCCTCCCTCTAATTTTTCTTTCCAATCCCTCTTGTTCTCTATGTCCATGTTCTCTATTTGATTTTTTTTTCTTTTAGTTTTTAATGACATTGTTTTATTTTTTAATGTTTCTATTTCATGTGGTTGATTTTTATTCCAGGAGGAATACTTGGATAGCTGAAGGCTATCCAATGATTAGCTAGTTGTAATTAGCTAGCTGAAGGCTATCCAATGATTAGCTAGATAGGTATGGATTTTTACATTTGATATTTGTTGATATCATACAGGTACAGGATGTTTTGTCTTCCAGGTAGTTGGAAGGGATGCGGGGCAGAATCAAAATTGGATAGCCGGGATTATGGGGACGGTCTCTGTCCTCATTTTTTATGTATTATTGCTGTTGTTTTTTTAATGTTGTTATGTATTCATAACATGTTGAGCACCTTTTAGGGCACCTTTTAGGGTGCCACTTTTTTTTTTGGAAATTGTATGAAATTAGTTAGGATTAGATCAGTTTTTTTTTTGCTTGTGAGGCATTTAGATCATTTACTTTTGAGTTAAATGTTTTAACTTTTTGGGGAGGTAATGGTTTATCGTAGGGAAGCATCAGAAACTTGTGTTTTAAAGGGCTTTACACACATATCTTAATTACAAAGAGGGAGAGTTGTAATGATCTGTGCAGACCATAGCTCCTCACATTCCCCTTCCCTTCCCTTCCCTCGTTTGCACCTCCCTTATTGCCTCATTTCCTTCCCCTCCCAACCCATTTGTCAGGCCGATCCCTTTGGTCATCCCCCCCCCACCCCCTCGTTGGACATTCCGCCATACCTACTCGAGTAAAACTACCCCATAGGCAAGTGGTCAAGTGGTCCCTTCCTGCTCCCCAATCCTAATTCTCTAATCCCTACCTCTAATCTTCGCCACTAGTCCTCTTTCCAATCCCTCTTCCCCTCTCTTTCCCTGACCACTCCATTGACAGATTTAGGGGATGATATAGTACAACTCTGGGGCCATAACATGCTCTCAAGTTTCCCTTGAAACTTGAAAACACGAAATATACAAGGAAGAACTTAACCCTATGCCTTTAGCCGAACCAAGTCTATTTGGGTGGGGACGAGGATAGGCTGATTAGGCTAACAGTACCAGGGATGATATTATTAAACGAATAGTAAAACTCAAACCAAACAATGCCCAGGGACCGTATGAAGTGTTTGCCAGGGTGCTTAAAGAATGCAAAGAAGAGCTTTACGATCTACCATATTTAATAAACCATTAGAGTCAGGCGAGTGCCTGACGAGAAGATGAGTAGTATTTTAATAACTATTTTATATCTGTATTTACTAAAGACAATATGCCTTCAGCCGAACTATGTGGATGGGGACGAGGACAGGTTGACTTAGTTACCAGGGAGGATGTAATTAAACAAATAGAATCAAAACCAAACAAATTCCCAGGGCCGGATGAAGTGTTTGCCAGGGTGCTTAAAGAATGCAGTGAGGAGCTTTCCGAGACACTGTCTTTAATAAATCAATAGAATTAGGCAGAGTGCCAGAGTCATGGAAGGTTGCTAATGTGGTACCAATTTTTAGGAAAGGAGATAGATCACTTGCGTCAAACTATCGGCCAATTAGCCTAACGTCTATTGTGGGAAAGTTATTTGAATTGATAATTGCAAATACAATTCGTCTTCATCTTGATAAATATAAATTAATATATGAGTCGCAACATGGTTCAACATGGCCGTTCATGTTTAACAAATTTGTTATCTTTTTATTCTAGCATAGTTGAGGCAGTTGATAGTGGTAAGGATTGTGATGTTGTGTACCTTGACTTTAGCTTTTGATACAGCGCCACATGAAAGACTAATTAAAAAAATAGAGGCTCATGGTATTGGGGGTGCTATATTAAGTTGGATTAGGGCATGACTATTCCAAAGGAAACAGAGAGTTAGTATAAATGGGGATAGTCAGAGTGGGATAATGTTGTTAGTGGAGTGCCTCAAGGCTCTGTCCTGGGACCTCTGTTGTTTATATAAATGTTTATATAAATATATAAATGATTTAGATTTAGGTTTGAGTAGCAACATTTGCAAATTTGCAGATGATACAAAAATCGGTAGGGAAATTAACACGCTAGAAGTCTCGCTATCACTTCAAGTTGATGTAAATAGGGTGTAAATGTGTGTGATGTAAATGTAAAAATGGTCAAAAGACTGGCAGATGCAGTTTAATGCTAATAAATGTAAAGTTTTGAGGCTAGGTAATAATGATAGTTACAAGATACGAGCTAGATGGTGTTGAGATTGCGAAGTCGGATTGCAAAAGGTATCTGGAATTAGTAAGACAAAAGGATGAATGTACGTAATAAGGCAAATAGGACACTTGGATTTATTAATAGAAGCGTTAGTAACAAGACACCTGGTGTGGTTCTTCAGTTATATCTTGCTCTGGTTAGGCCCCATTTAGATTATGCAGTTCAGTTTGGTCGCCGTACTATAGAATGGATATAAATTCACTTGAACGTGTCCAGCGTAGGATGACAAAGTTAATTCCCCAAATTAGAAATCTTTCATATGAAAAAAGATTAACAAAGCTTAAGTTGCATTCACTGGAAAGGCGAAGAGTTAGGGGTGGTGATACAGGTGGTTTACAAGTGGATGAATGGACATAACAAAGGGGATATTAATAGAGTATTAAAAGTATCAACACAGGACAGAACGCGAAGCAATGGGTATAAATTGGATAAGTTTAGATTTAGGAAAGACTTGGGTTCAGTAACAGGGTTGTTGATTTGTGGAACCAATTGTGGAGGTGGGGTCCTTCGATTATTTCAAGCATGGGTTGGAGATGTATATGAGTGGGATTGGGTGGTTATAAATAGGAGCTGCGTCGTATGGGCCAATAGGCCTTGCCTTTGTTCTTATGTTCTTATTTGACCCAAAAAATTTCTTAGGCTTTTGAAATCAGCTTTTCGAAATCTGGCACTTTAACAGAATTTTCTTCTACAGATCTGTTCCATTCAAATCTGATTTCTTTATGATCACTGTTCCTAGCTCACTCCCTATTTCGATGTCAAAAATATTATTTCCCCGCGTTGGTTCCTTAATGTCTTGCGTAAGAAAGCAATCTTCAATTAATTCTAGAAAATCTTCTGCTTCATTATTCCCTGTTTGTTCAACCAGTTTATTCCACTAAAATTAAAGTCACCCATGACATAAATACTGTTAGATCTAGATGCCCTAGATATTTCATCCCACAGATGCTTTGCTTCCATTCTGTCTAAATTTGGTGGTCTATATATAACTCCTATTATAATATTATTTGCTTTTTCGTTTAATCCGAATAGTTTCTGTATTCAGTTTTCAGCTCAGTTTTAATTCCCTCTTTGAGACTACATTTCAAAAGGGATTGCGAAAGGTATCTGGGAGTTATGATTAGTAAGAATTTAAAACCAAGGGATCAATGTATGAATGTTCGTAAAAAGACAAATAGGACACTGGGATTTGTTAATCGAAGCGTTAGTAACAAGACAATGGTGTTGTTCTTCAGCTATATCTTGCTCCATGCCAGTTCAATTCACTTGAACTGGTCCAGTGTAGGATGACAGTCCAATTTTGATTACGACCCGCATCCCTTCCAACTACCTGGAAGACAAAACAACCTATACCTGTATGATATATACCTGTATATAGCAAGAAATATCAACTGTAAAAATCCATACCTATCAACTTACAACTAGCCTATCAACTTACAAATATATTCCATAATATTGCTAATATTGAATACTTGGATAGCCCTAAGCTATCCAAGTATTCCTCCTGGAATAAAAATCAACCACATCACATGAAATAGACACATTAAAAAATATAACAATATCATTAAAAATTCAAAGGAAACAAATATAAATAGAGAATACAGACTCTATCCGTGGACTCTAGGATCTCAAGGTCCTAGTATTCCACTCCACACCTATAGCTAGTGCTTACCAGACATTATCTCTGCATCCTTAAAATCTAAAGAAAATACACAAAATTTATTTTTATTAAAAATATCAATGTCCTCGGACATTTTCTTAACCAACACAAATCCACTGGATATACATTTCCAGAACTCCTAATATCCCGAAGTTCTCACTGAAGTCCACGGCAATTATGGGTGAACACATTTTTCAGACTGTGTGCAACCCTGTTGTTCAATAAGTCTCCACAAAAAAAAAAAAATCCCACATCTGCCAACATTGTAATAACCCTAACTGCTCCTCCCTTACTCCACTCACTCTCCCAGCTTAACGCTGCTTGCTGATCACTGTGACCCTCGGCAAGTTAAACTGAAATATTAAATGAGGGGGAGCAACAAATGCTCCCCCTCATTTAATTTATTAATTAACAACTAATAAATAAAAACTTATTAAACACTGCCACCACCTTCCTGCTACATACCTGAATGTGTCTAGATTACTGATCTCCCAGGAAGGGAGATCAGTAATCTGAACTCATATTATGAATCTATACGGCATATGAATCTTGGTAAAAGCAATTGCTTAAAAACTTAACTTTACTTATTGAGAAAAGAAGGACTTCAAATTCAGCACATAAATACCATATATGAAAATGACTCAGCATTAATCGATAAGTAAACACAAATTACATTAATGATCAATTTATTATTTAAATCACATATATTGAAAGCAAATTGAAAATATATCCTACTCTAATAAAATCGCTACGAGGCAATCATCTGGCTTAATGATGGACAAATAAACAAATCCACAAGGGCCCTGACGATGTGGATTTGTGGATGTGATGAGGATGTGGATTTGTTCATTTGATGCATCACGTTAGTGTGATCTCTGTATGTGAAGGACAAATACTCCAGCACTACCTTAAAACTGCAAAATCGGACAAAGGATGCTGATTGCTGCCTAGGTCCTGAAGGGGTCTCCACGTTCTGCCCAAGACAATTTCTTTTGACTACCTCAGGTAGTCAAAACCCTGGTAGTCCTACCTATTGTTTCTCTCACGAGTTTGGCTCCAGGCTAGTAGCCAATCAGTTCGAACTAAGGCTGGTTGCTCTGGAGGCTTGGCCAATGATGCCTGGTCATACCCTGGGGGACTCCGCCTCTAGAAACTTCAGTCCAATCACTTGAGCCCCCTGGCCTAATACCCTGGCAATGACACAAAACCTATACCAATGACACAAAAGCCCCTTGGCCACCGTTTCTGGTCCTCTCCCGGAACTGGAACTACGCAGTAACGACCATCTCGTGGGAAGAAGCTGGCCTGACCATTCAAGGGAAAGAGAGAGCTTTTAAGTTGAGATGTTATGGCCCCAGAGTTACACTGGCCCTAAATCTTTCACTGGCCCTAATGGAGAGGTCAGGGAAAGAGGGATTGGTGAAGAGTGGAAGGGAGGCGAAGGTGGCGAAGTGGCGAAGATTAGAGGGAGGGACTAGAGAAATAGGATTGCGGAACAGGTGGGGACAAGTCACTTGATCACTTTCTCAGTGGGAATTTGACTCAAGTAGTTATATGACCAGAGGGTCGGACTGACAATCGGTAGGGTAGGGAGGGAAAGGAAATGAGGCAATTGGGGAGGGGCGGTCGAGGGAAGGGAAGATCATTACCCCGTCTCTCCTGGTGACTGTCCAAGGCTAATAAACAGTAATATTTATTTTCCCTAACTTTTTTTTGACAATGTAACTTTATAAGAAATAATTCTTTATGAGATAAACAAGTCTTGTTTTTTATTTTATTAATTTAAAGACATCCACATAATACAATCAATAACATTCTGATTGAAAATTCATAAGAGCAATTGTTATTACTGTTAGACACTAATAATCAAAAGAAAAACCAAATTGCAAAAGCAATTTCTGCAGTTCACAGTCGCAACTTTCTACATCAATGCTGTTCATGTAGTCTATACTACTATCATCATTACCAGTGTTTCTGCTATCGTTCTCTCTGATACTCTCATCGCTGTTTACGTCACTATAGATACTGCTGTCTTCGAGTGAAGAGTTTCTCCTTGTAAAAATTTCAGCCTGTAATTCGGGCAGGCGACTGTAGGAGCCGTGATCCAGAGGACACCGCGTGAAGGGGTCTGCGGGGGACACCAGCAGCAGGTGGACCAGCGTCGACTCGTCCACCACCATCTTGGACGAATGCAACAACACCGGAGCCTTCATCACTGCCTGTGTTAAGCTGTCGATGAACTTCTCCGGGCAGTCCTCACTTGACTCCTCATAAGGTACTGGAAAGTAGTTGAAGCAGAGTCCACACTTTGCTACCTTCTTGTTAAGGGAAGACAGGAGCTGAGCGTGGTTAAGGCGCAGAACTTGAAAAATTGATGAGTTATCTGTGATTGACAATAGTTCGTAAACGTCATCCAAATGAGTGAAGAGCGAAGAGAGGCTGCTACCAGCTTCATGTCGTAACGTTGGAGTCATTGCAACTAAAGAAGATGTAATAGCAACAAGGGAAGCTGCAGCGACCTCAGCCAAGCCGGGAGCTTCATAAGCAGTCATTGTGTGTTGTGTAACCACCAACTGCTCAAATAAAGAAATAATGTCAGAGAACGACGAAATAGTTTTTAAACTTCTAAATTGCTGAGGTAATTCGATTGCGATGCTTCTGCCTGTTGCCCCAACAGCTGCACAATGTGTTTGAAAAAGAATGCTTCTGGTCCCACCTTCAGATTGGTCACCTGTTTCACGGCTGCAGCTGCAATTACACGCGTGTGACCATATTCATTAAGTTTCTCCAAAACCTTTATGAAAGGGTAAGTAAGGTTCATCTTTAAGTCATGTTGCTCGAGGTGATGCAGATCCATGTACAGGCTGTTGACCACCAATCCTTCAACAACTTGCATTCCGGAGATGGCGTCTTGCAGGAATGTATCTGGACACATGCAAATGAATCGAAGCATTTCCAGACGCAGGTATGGGTTGGGACACAATTTTTTATCATTGAACATTTTGAGAACCCAAGGTTTCAATAAATCATAAATGAATAAATCCTTAATGTTACTAGGTCGCCAGTGACAAACAAGTTCGATCATTGTCCACAGGACGTTTTCCCAACGACCCGTCATCTTAACCGACGTCGATCCCATGCATGAGGACATTATTAGTGCCCAAAAAATTCCAAGATCTGCTTTGTTGGCGGAAATATTTGTTTGGTCTTTCTTAATATCTAGATAGTGCACGTCTTTTTTCAAAGTTTCCAAAAGATGAACGACAGAGATTTTGATGGGATCGATCTTTGATACAGCTGCGAGGAATGATTGGAGACTAGAGGTGGTATCTACGTTGGCGGTCATTCCGAAACGAAGATAATTCTACGAAAAATATGTTGGAGCTAATAAATTTCCTATGACTGGGTCACCTAAAATACGACTCAGTTTCTTCGTTTGTTGTTTTAGATTTCGCTACTCAGAAAGAAATATCCATGTAGCACGGACTATGGTGAGCCCGTAATGGTTCAGTTTGTCCAAGACGCGGCACTTTATCCCTGGATGCACAAAGTGAGGTGAGGTACTCACCTCACTGCACAAAGTGAGTGTGATAAGAACATATGAATGAAGGTAGCTACAGAAGACCTATTGGCCCATACAAGGTAACTCTTATCTATAATCACCAAATCTCATTCATATATATGTCTAACCTACGGTTGAAACAATCAAGAGATCCTACTTCTGTTACGTTGCACCGTTATTGGTTAAACAAATCAACCGGGTTACCTAACCATTATTTATCGAGGTTTTTCGTAAATCCAAACTTATCCAATTTATACTATGTAAATAGGAGCTGCCTTGGATATAAATAGGAGCTGCCTCGTACGGACCAACTTTCATTTTTATGGTCTTATATATATGAATAAGACTGGGTAGAAACAAATAGGAGCTACCTCCTATGGGTCAATAGGCCTTCTGCAGTTACCTTCATTCTTATGTTCTTATGCTCTTTGTTTCGTGATCAATTTTGTATTGATACTTTTAATACCCTATTAACATCCCCTTTGTTATGCCCATTCATCCACTTGTACATAAGAAACTAAGAATGAAAGTAACTGCAGAAAGCCTATTGGCCAATACTAAGTACCTCCTATTTATAACCACCCAATATCATTCATATAAGACTAACCTACGCTTGAAGCAATTAAGGGATCCTTTTTTTATTACGTTACGCAATAATTGGATCCACAAATCCTAGTAAATAAATCCTAATATCCTATTTGCCTTACTACGAACATTGATGAATTGATTATTGGTTTTAAATTCTAATTAATCATAACTCCCAGATCCCTTTTGCAATCCGACTTTGCAATCTCAACTCATCAGAACATGAGAATAAAGATAACTGCAGAAGGCATATTGGCCCATACGAGGCACCTCCTAATTTATAACTAGGTAACGATGATAGAGTTACAAGATACGAGCTAGATGGTGTTGAGATTGCGAAGTCGGATTGCGAAAGGGATCTGGGAGTTATGATTAGTAAGAATTTATAACAAAAGGATCAATGCATGACTGTTCGTAATAAGGCAAATCGGACACTCGGATTTATTAATAGAAGCGTTAGTAACAAGACACCTGGTGTGGTTCTTCAGCTATATCTTGCTCTAGTTAGGCCCCATTTAGATTATGCAGTTCAGTTTTGGTCGCTATATTATAGAATGGATTTAAATTCACTTGAACGTGTCCAGCGTAGGATGACTAAGTTAATTCCCCAAATTAGAAATCTTTGATATGAAGAAAGATTAACAAAGCTTAAGTTGCTATCACTGGAAAGGCGAAGAGTTAGGGGTGATATGATAGAGGTTTACAAGTGGATGAATGGACATAACAAAGGGGATATTAATAGGGTATTAAAAGTATCAACACAAGACATAACACGAAACAATGGGTATAAATTAAATAAGTTTAGATTTAGGAAAGACTTGGGTAAATACTGGTTCAGTAACAGGTTTGTTGATTTGTGGAACCAATTGCCGCGTAACATTGTGGAGGTGGGGTCCCTCGATTGTTTCAAGCATGGGTTGGACATGTATATGAGCGGGATTGGGTGGTTATAAATAGGAGCTGCCTCGTATGGGCCAATAGACCTTCTGCAGTTGCCTTTGTTCTTATGTTCTCCAACACATCAAGTGCGTTTGAAATCCTTATGCCATTAGGTGTCTGTTTTGCATATTGTCCTTTACAATATGCCAAGACGGGGTCTTTCTAATGCTGGTCTCCTCCTTTGCTTCATCCTTATGTTGTTTAAGCTGCCTTACCTCCCCCCGTAGCGAATCCAGCTCTGTCCTCAGATCTCCAACCAGACTCACCAGCTCCTTCACCAATCCCTCCATTATTGCTGTGCCAAAGTCTTCTTTATTATCCATATTGCTTCACTCGGAGCTCCAGCTAACACAACCTCTGAATGAAGAGGTCGTCCAACTGGTTAGAAATGCTAAATAAGAGATAAGGAGGGCAATAAAAAACTATGACGTTCGCATAGAAGGGCAAGCAAATACAAATCCTAAAAGTTTTTTTTCAATTGTATCTAACAATGATTAGAGAAAGGATAGGCCCAATTAAAACTGAGACAGGTCAGATATCTGGTATGACGAAAAGTGTGGAGTATCTGTATAAATAAAAATTTAAATGTCGTTTGTTCAAAATCACTAATCTCCGAAATTCTTCACACATTGCTTTGAAATTTTGTCACAACGTTGCATTCGAATATGCGCTTGTCTTTAATATACCTACTATATGCATGCCACCTATGACAGGTTAAAANTACATAGACTTAGTTGTTATTAGGGAACAATTGCCGAGCGACTTTATCCCGCTTATCCCAAGGTTAAAAATGGGGAATAAGAGACGTCTTGGTGGGGATTATCTACAATTACCGGATCCTCTACCTGCACCTCTTCCTGTACCTCACGCTCTGGAATGTCTTGGTGACCTTTAAGCTAAAGACTCTGTGGGACTAATGAGGTACCTCTTGTCATCAAAAGCTGACACGCCACGCTTAGTTGTTATAATGTGCATATCTGTCCATTAACATTACGAATAGACCGGGATACAAAATTGAAAGTTGTATTTGTCTCGAATGTATTCTGAAAAGATGCATGTGTTATTTCTTTGTGGTGATAAAGAATCCCTTTACATTTACATAAACGTTCATTATCAATGGTCAGGAGAAAATAAGTTTTAGGCTTGAGTGCAATTAATTCAGTTATAATTTTCTGCTTTACTTCTGACTTGAGGAGTCCTAGTTATTAGTATGAGACAGTACAAGGGGCAAATTATCAGTATACCTAGCTACTTCTGGAGATACATGTTTCGTATCGCATAAACTCTAATAGCCTTTGTCTTGATCACAAGGAATATGTTGTAAACCTTGCCCTAATAAGGTATCCCGCTCAAGGTCAGTTAATTTTCTAATCCCTCCCTGGGGAAGTAACTCAGTCATGCACGCTGCATATAGACTGTTAAAATCTAAGTACAAAATGTGAGTATCGTCATCAGAGCTGGGTTAGATGTCGTGTGCTCATTAACAGCCTGTGTAAATTGTCTTATGGAAGATGTGAACCCTCCTCTAAGATTCCTTCTCAACAAATCATATACATTCTGATCATATACATAGTCAAGTACAACTTTAGATTTAAATAGGAATGCGTCCCAAGCGTAACTAGGAAGTGATACATAGAAAACAATATCTAGTTCGTAAATTTCTTTCAATGATGTGCGCCAAAGTGTAAATATATCAACTAAGATTCCTACGTCAACTTTTAATATAGCATGAGGTAATCCTTGATGTTTGTACAGTTCCCTACATTAAATTCAGGTAAGGTATATACATACAAGTGAGGTTACATTAATGGATCGAATTATAGGTAGAGCTAGTACATACAATGCCTAAAGCCACTATTACGCAATGCGTTTCGGGCAGGAAGAACATTAATATCTAGAACTTAATACTAATAGAGCATAAAGAATAAAATGTGTTGAGAACAAATATAAATAAAGATAAAAAAAGGGGGAACATGACTGAAAAAGCAGCACAAATACAAAAGGTTGACAAACAGCGTTGATTAAAAAAATAACAGACATGGGTTGAACTAGAGGGGTAAGGTAGGTTACAGGGAATAGTGTTTAGTTTTTTTCTTAAACTGGTTGAGAGAGGTACAGTCTTTAACATGGTTGGGGAGGTCATTCCACATTCTGGGTCCCTTGATTTGTAGAGCATTTCTAGTTTGATTAAGCCGTACTCTTGGAATGTCAAAACTGTATTTATTTCTCGTGTGGTGCTCATGGGTCTGTTACAACTTCAATGAAGCTTTTGAGTTCAGGATTGGCATTACAGTTCAGCGTTTTATATATGTATGATACACATGAGAGAATGTGCAGTGACTTAATATCTAACATATTCAGAGATTTGAGTAGGGGTACCGAGTGATGTCTGGGGCCAGAGTTGGATATTGTCCTAATAGCAGCTTGTGTTGAGTAATTAGAGGACGTAAATGATTTTGGGTAGTGGAACCCCAAATGCTTTAAGAGCTTTGTTATAATCTTCTTCAGACAGTGGAGCGTCATGTAAAACATTGTAAAACTTATCTCGAGAAGGGAGCTGAGGTTCGTCTAATATATCCATGGAATAAATGTAATCATAACATAGACTTTGTTTACCTTCAATTAACAATTAATATTTATTAAAATACTACTCATCTCCTCGTCATTATCAGTTATTTGACCTGTCTCAGTTTTTAATGGACCTATCCTTTCCCTAGTCTTAGTTCGATATAACTGAAAAAAACTTTAGGATTTGTCTTCGCTTGCCCTGCTATGAGAACTTCGTAGTTTCTTTTTGCTTTCCTCGTCTCTTTTTTAACATTTCTAACCAGTTGTACGAATTCCTGTTCTAAACTAACTTCTCCATTCTTAATCCTTTTCTACCACGCTCTCTTTTACCTATAAGGTTCTTGAGATCCTTTGTTATCCAATTTGGATCATTAGTATTCGATCTATTCAATTTATATGGTATACTACGTTCCTGGGCTTTGCTTAGAATATTTTTAAATAGGTTATATTTTGAATCCACATCGAAATCCCCTTTTCCGTCACCTGTCGCTGGGTTCACGTCTAGCCCACACCCCATCCCCAAGACATTCCAATCTATTTGTCCCAAAAAAAATCTCAGGCTATTGAAATCAACTTTTCGAAAATAAGGCACTTTAACAGAATTTTCTCCTACAGATCTATTCCATTCTATGCTAAATCTGATTTCTTTATGATCAGGCTTCCCTAGCTCACTCCCTATTTCCATGTCCTAAATTTGTGTTTCCCTGTTAGTTAACACTAAATCTAAAATATTATTTCCCCGCGTTGGTTCCTTAATATGTTGCGTAAGAAAGCAATCATCAATTAATTCTAGAAAATCGTCTCCTTCATTATTCCTTGTTTTGTCCAACCAGTTTATTCCATTAAAATTAAAGTCACCCATGACATAAATACTGTTAGATTTAGATGCTCTAGATATTTCATCCCAAAGATGCTTTGCTTCCATTCTGTCTAGATTTGGTGGCTTATATATAACTCCCATTATAATATTATTTCCTTTTTCGTTTAATTCTATCCAAATAGTTTCTGTGTGGCTCAGTTTTGATTCTCTCTTTGAGACTACATTTCAAATTGTCCCTAACATATATGTCTACTCCCCCTCCTCGTCTAATATATCTATCTGTGTGAAATAGTTTAAATCCATTTATTGATATTCAGCTAATAGTTCTCTATTTTCTTCATTCATCCACGTTTCGGTAAGTGCAATAATATCTATTCTTTCTGTACAGGCAAGAGCATTTAACTCGCAAACCCTTAGCAAACCGGATAGCAAACCCTTAACCTGTTCCCCCTATCTCTGGCACAAAAGTCCTGTCTAAATACCTCACCTGGGAATCTCCCACAACCAAAATTCATTTAGGTATCTCCTGAACTTTCTGAGCACTTTGAGGGGCCTATGCTTCGTTACTCTTCGTTGATTTTTGTTTCGAGTGTACTGTCGGCTCACAACAGCATTCGTCTTCCAACACGGCAAATGAATTTGATGTTCTTAGGGCGTCTGTAGGCGGCCTTATCAAGGTCTTCTTAAGACCCTGTCCTTTACGACCTTCCACGACGAGGTCTTGTTAATATTGGTCTCCTTCGTTTCTTCCCGATGTTTCAGCTGTCGTACCTCCTCTCGTAGGGAATCCATCTCTGCTCTCAGAGTTCCAACTAGATTCATCAATTCCTTCACTAATCCTTCCATTATTGCTATAATATTGTTACTACAATCGGAGTTCCAGCTAACACAACCTCTCACTGTGACTGCACCTCTTTGTTAATCTTTCTTCATATGAAAGATTTCTAATTTGAGGAATTAACTTTGTCATCCTACACTGGACACGTTCAAGTGAATTTATATCCATTCTATAGTACGGTGAGATCAAAACTGAACTGCATAATCTAAATGGGGCCTAACCAGAGCAAGATAGAGCTGAAGAACAACACCAGGTGTCTTGTTTTTAACGTTTCGATTAATAAGTCCCAGTGTCCTATTTGCCTTATTGTAAACATTAATGCATTGATCTTTTGGTTTTAAATTCTTACTAATCATAACTCCCAGATCCCTTTCGCAATCCGACTTCGCAATCTCAACACCATCTAGCTCGTATCTTGTAACTATCATCATTACCTAGCCTCAAAACTTTACATTTATCAGCATTAAACTGCATCTGCCAATCCTTTGACCATTTCAAAACCCTTTTTAGATCAACTTGAAGTGATAGTGAGTCTTCATCCGTGTTAATTTCCCTACCGATTTTTGTATCATCGGCAAATTTGCAAATGTTGCTACTCAAACCTGAATCTAAATAATTTATACATATTATAAACAACAGAGTCCCAGGACAGAGCCTTGAGGCACTCCATTTACAAAATTTTCCCACTCTGACTTAACCCCATTTATACTGATTGATTGGTTGATAAAGATTAAGCCACCCAAGAGGTGGCACGGGCATGAATAGCCCGTAAGTGGTACAATTTTTTTTCAGTAATTCTTTTCAGTACTCTGAGGTTGCATTTAATCATCAAGCTGTTATCGCGGGGGAGGATACTGCTTCACAGTCTTTATGAGGGTGTCCAGCTGCTGGGCACCTTTGTTGACCAGGAGAGTGGCTGTGTTGATGGCTTCAGGGTGGCCACTGCAAGATTCAGGAACCCTTAAAGCTCTTCTAAGGTCGTTGGTTGCTTCACATTCCGGAAGATAGTGAAGTAATGGCTTTTCTGTGAGAGTTTGGCAGAAGATGCACTCTCTCTGTCGGGGTTCACCAATCTCCCAGTTGCATCTGTAACCTAGACGTAGTCTATATAGTCTAACTGCTATTTCCCTGTGGATTCCTTTTGGGATATTTAACCTTTCTAATTTGGTTGCCTGAAGATACCATGTTGCAGAGGGCGAACCTTCAGCTATTCTCTGGTGTAGGTAGGCTTTGTTGAGGTGTGAGAGTTTTTTGGTGACGATGTTTTTTATGTTCTCTAGGCTGGGTTGAATTGTTTTATGTATCACTGGATGACGAGTTGCCAATTTAGCAATTTCATCAGCTTTCTCATTTAATGGGATTCCAATATGGGATGAGATCCAGTTTAAGGTTATGTTGAGTTCTTTGCCATTAACGACTGCTCCAAGATACAAAATGGTGGTAATTATTTCCACGTTATCTTTCCACTGTTTTTGTCCTAGTATTTAAAGTGCAGCTTTTGAGTCTGTGTGTATGACATCAGGTGTATGACTGCATTTTGAGTGTTTTGTGCAATCACGTATGCGAATGCTTGTCGTATGGCAAACAGCTCAGTTTGGGTTGATGATACTAGTCCTCCCAGTCTCCAGTATGCCTGTACGCTGGCCGTGCAAAGAGCAGCGCCAGCACTCTCATATTCTGTGTCCACCGATCCGTCTGTGAAGATGTGGGTGGCTCCTGCTACTGCTATGCTATACATTTGCTCTTTTATTATGCGCCTTAGGATTGTCGGATCATAGGCAGCTTTTTTCATTGGGAGACTTTCTATTAATATTTTGAAAGAAGGCTCTTCCCACGGTGCGGAAGGAGTGTAATTTGGTGTAGATTATCACCCTCTCTATCAAGAATCATGCTTTTTAAATGTAGTCTGTTTAGGACTTTTCCTGCTCTTGCAGCCCAAGAGTTTCCATTGTTTTGGCCTAGTCCAACCACCAAGGCCTGCCGTGCTGGGATTGGATCAGAAGAAATAATTATCTTACTGATAATTGTAGCTGTCCTTTGTGATATTCTTTCTGTAGAGAGGGCAAACCCGTCTCCAGTCTAAGAGTTTCAAGCCTGGTCCACATCGGGGCTCCCAGTGCGGCTCTCATAGCATTGTTTTGGGCAACTTCAAGCTTTTTCCACTGTTGGTGTGATAGATTTGTGAGTGCAGGTGCGGCATAATCGATCACTGATCTGACTGCCTGTACATAGTATGTGCGAAGGACTTGCAGATTGGCTCCTCCAGAGAGGGAGGTGAGCGACCTGAGGATTGCCGTCCGGGCCGCAGTTCGCTCTCTCAAGTAAGTGACCTCAGCATTAAAATTCATGTGTGTGTCCAGGATTATTCCTAGATACTGATAGGTGTCCACCCATTCAATTGGTTGACCCTGTACTGTGAGTTGAATGTTGGGCTTCGCTATTTTTATGGGCATGGCCTTTGACTTTGAGGGGTTGAGTTTGATCCCAATCTGTTTTGCCTCTTTACTGATGCACTCCAAGCATTTGGGTGCAAAGCGCGCCGCATCCTTCCTTTTATGATGATAACAAAGTCGTCCGCGTAGTTTAGCAGCCTGCAGTGATGTGGAAGTTTCAACCTCATTATTCTTTCCAATAAACAGTTGAAGAGAAGAGGGCTGAGAATACCTCCTTGCTGTGTACCATTTTTATGTCTTTTGTACTCAGAGACTGTGCCATGAAGTTTTACTCTTGCTTCTCTGTTTATGAGACAGTTTTTGGTCCAGGAGAGCAGGTTGCCTCTGACCTCTTTGTCAATGAGGCAGCAGAGCTTTGTCAATGAGGCAGCAGAGCTTTGTCAATGAGGCAGCAGAGCTTTGAACTGGCTAGCTGGGGCGCTAGCCAGTTCAAAGGCTTTTTCGAGGTCCAGGAATATCAGCATTCCTGGTCTGTCATTCAAGTGGGCTAACAGAGTTGTAATACATTCCACTGTGCCAACCCCTCTTCTACAGGCATACATATCATGGTGCAGTTTAGGCATTTTCCACTTCAGTCTGTTGAGTGCCATTCTGTCAGCCGTCTTGGCTGCACAGCTTTGGAGAGAGATGGGTCTAGGATTAGCTGGATCTTTGGGTTTTGGGATCGGCACTATGTCTGCTCTATTCCAAGCTGAAGGTCTAGTTTGAGAAGTCCAGGCTAAATTAATTAACCTTAGGTATGCAGCGTCTCCCTCTGGGCCGAGGTTTCTAATCATTTTATAGGTTATTTTGTCGGCTCCAGGGGATGTATCTTTGGAGTTTTTCTTAGCCCGATTGAGCTCATCCAGTGTGAAAGGGGCATTAGTGTCAGAGACTTCTTCACATGCTGTAAGGATTCTGTGCCACCTTTCTTCCTCTAGTCCGGTCTGTACTGCTAATACATCTGGTGGAAGTTGATTGCTGGCTGCTCTCTCTGCAAACCTGGTTGCCAGTACTTCGGCTTCCTGTTGAGGATCCTTGGGGTATGGAGCTTTAGGTGTTTTATTCCCTTTGCCACGGTGGATTTGCTGCCACATCTCTCCAAGAGAGGTGTGTTCATTCAGGTGTGAACACCTGAATTAACACGAAAGAAGACTCGCTATCACTTCAAGTTGATCTAAATAGAGTTTTAAAATGGACAAAAGACTGACAGATGCAGTTTAATGCTAGTAAATGTAAAGTTTTGAGGCTAGGTAATGATGATAGAGTTACAAGATATGAGCTAGATGGTGTTGAGATTGCGAAGTCGGATTGCGAAAGGGATCTGGGAGTTATGATTAGTAAGAATTTAAAACCAAAAGATCAATGCATTAATGTTTACAATAAGGCAAATAGGACACTGGGACTTATTAATCGAAACGTTAAAAACAAGACACCTGGTGTGGTTCTTCAGCTATATCTTGCTCTGGTTAAGCCCCATTTAGATTATGCAGTTCAGTTTTGGTCGCCGTACTATAGAATGGATATAAATTCACTTGAACGTGTCCAGCGTAGGATGACAAAGTTAATTCCCCAAATTAGAAATCTTTCATATGAAGAAAGATTAACAAAGCTTAAGTTGCATTCACTGGAAAGGCGAAGAGTTAGGGATGACATGATAGAAGTTTACAAGTGGATGAATGGACATAACAAAGGGGATATTAATAGGGTATTAAAAGTATCAACACAAGACAGAACACGAAACAATGGGTATAAATTGGATAAGTTTAGATTTAGGAAAGACTTGGGTAAATACTGGTTCGGTTACAGGGTTGTTGATTTGTGGAACCAATTACCGCGTAACGTGGTGGAGGTAGGATCCCTCGATTGTTTCAAGCGAGGGTTGGACATGTATATGAGTGGGGTTGGGTGGTTATAAATAGGAGCTGCCTCGTATGGGCCAATAGGCCTTTTGCAGTTACCTTTGTTCTTATGTTCTTATTTTGAAGCCCTTCTCTTTCTCTGATCATCTTGCCAATTCCTTTCTCCCACAAACACATACTTTTATTACATCCTTCCTCCAAATCAATTCCCATACCACTATCTACTAACAGTTTAAACCCCAAACAAACACCTCTAACCACTGGTTCCAACGAGTTTGTAACAGCAACAACCCCAGCCCTCGATAGATGCACCCCATCCCGAGCATACATTTCATTTCTTCCATAGAAGTGTTCCCAGTTGTCTATGAAAGATATTGCATTTGATTTGCAATATGTTTCCAGCCGGCAATTGACACCAAGTGCCCTCGACATCCATTCATTTCCCACTCCCTTTCTTGGAAGAATGCCACATATGATCGGGATTCCTCCCTTGCTCCTAACTAATTCTATGGCTGTCTTGAATCTGTATAAATTCCGCACTCCTAACTCGTTTAACATCATTTCCCCCTGCACTAATACAAATAATGGGTTTGTTCCCATTTCCCGTCATAATATCATTCATGTTTCGAACAATATCTCCAATATCTTTCATGAGAGTATCTCAGCACTCACCTACTTACAGCTATGTGAACAGATGCATCATCGTACTATGTTCCCTGTTTGGTTAAAGATGGAATGAATAAAAACTCAGTAATATTTGATGTTGTTATTATCCACCCTTTATACACTAATTGAATAGGTACTTCAGGTGAAAGGAAATAATAACCAGAAATTCTTTTATGCGTGTATATTATTAATAATAATACACTCCTGTCATACATCAAAATCCTGTTAGTTAGATAGATAGTTACTTAGCTAGTTAAGTTGATGATATTAGGATGGGGGAACAGTTTATTAGCTGATGTAGTCCTCTTGCTTAACACTACCACACTACTACCTACCACAACATCTAACCTCTGAGGATGTGATGTGAAATATTTATGTAAAATGCAATTTTTCCCTGTTTGGTTTAAGATAGAATGAATGAAACTCAGTTACATTTGATGATTGTGATGATATTATTATTATTATTATTATTATTATTATATTATTATTATTATTATTATTATTATATTATTATTATTATTATTATTAGTATTACTATTATTATTATTATTATTATTATTATTATTATTATTATTATTATTATTATTATTATTATTAGCTGTACCCACCATGGGTTGCTGTGGTTCAGTCTGATTTAATGGAAAGAAAGAAAAAAGAAAGTGCACGTTTCTAATATGTTAAATTTCACAATGCTTGTGGGTATACAATATTTTTTGTTATTCTATCGTCTGCGGAGGTATAGCGATTGTCAATATATAACTGTCCATGTGAGAAGTACCCGTGTCTAGATTGGACATGTTTATGAGTGGTATTGTGTGGTTATAGCTGCCTCGTATGGGCCAATACGCCTTCTGCAGTTACCTTTATTCGTATGTTCTTATATTCTTATGTAGATATAAACTGCACAATTCTAAAGATTGGCCATGAGCTTTGTTGATGGTGATTGCAAATGCCAATCGAATTGGGAATTACAATCTCTTAAATTGAAATGGCATATCTGTTTAAATCATAGAAATGCAAGGAATGAGGACATCTTCACCATTGAAAGGTACTGTCAAGATTGTTGCTTCTATGACGTCGCTGGTTAATTTTTTTCCTGCAAGCCTCGTGGCGTCGCAAAGTTTTGGCTGGTTGATATTTCGCAACATGATAATTGGCAAGCCGATTTTCAGTTGCAGCACGTGTGATGGTATCCCTTGCAGATCGAGTGAATTCAAAAATTTTGTTGCATAATTAACCGCTTCATCTGCTTCATTAACAGTGTCGACGGACTTGTTTGTGACTGCCGTTCTTTGGATGTTGACTGAATAATATTATTAAGTTCGTAGGCGTCTTTGTTCTAGGCCGCAAGAACAGCTCATACATTCAGCCAATCGTCATTCTTATAATTGGTTTCAATATTTGGAAATACTTTTTCATCCAATTCTTCTTTTGACGTCACTAAATTGTAGAAGTTATGAGGCAATGAAATTCGTCCTGAGGTCAGATCAACCGGCACATTTCCGTTCACAATAATCTCACATTTGATGTGAGATTATCTCAACTGATGGATCGTTTTGCAGCTGGACACACATATTTGTCGTTAATTTAAATGTCTTTACATGGCGCCACAAAGTAGAGTATTTCAGGCAAACATTTATTTCGTCCGCTGGTGTCGATCGAGGAATTAAAGGTAATGTTTGCCTAAAATCTCCTGCAAGCAATATTAATGCGTTTCCAAATGGTCTGATGTTTCCACGCAAATCTTGTCATGATCGTTCAAGAGCCTCGAGCGATTTTGCGTGTGCCATTGTGCATTCATCCCAAATAAAAAGTTTGCATTTGTGCAATGCTTTTCCCATGCTGTATGTTTTGGGAATGTTGCACGTAGGACTTTCAATGAATTGCATTCTCAATGGCAATTTCAAAGCCGAAGTAGCAGTTCTTCAACCTGGTAGCAATGTCGCAGCTAATCCAGACGATGTAAGAGCTAAGTTATGCCATTTTGAGATCGAAATGCTGCCAGAATCATTCTAATTAGGAAGGTTTTACCAGTTCCTCCTGACGCATCTAATAAGATTTCTCCAACCCCGTTATTAACAGTTTGAATTATTTGAATTTTTGCTCAAGTGTTAGCATAGGAATATTTGATTGCACATACGACAACAGATCACCCGTATTGTAATTTTGTTCACGACACAATTCTACATCAAACGAAGCAGCAGCAGATCGATTCAGTGATGGCAGATTGAGAACTTTATTCGTGATTTCTAAACACAAATCTTCAATGAACAAATCCACAAGGGCCTTGATGAGGGTTCGAACCTACGTCCGAGAGGGGTCCCAGGCGCTGCCTTAATCGACTGAGCTAATCGACCCTCGTGGATTTGTTAATTTTATGCAACACGCTATTGGGATTTCTGTATGTAACAAATCTTCAATCATTATCAACGCTTCGTTGCAGATTTTTGCTGTGAAATCATGTTCATATTTTAATTTTCCTTGCGTATTCGACAGATAATATCTTCAGCCATGTGCGATTTATATTTCTCCCATAACTTTGTTTGAGATGAAGGAGAACAGGCGGTCAATATGATTGCAAACAATGCACGAATTTGATTTGGATATGACGTGTTGGACGCATATTATTACACACATCCCAGTGTCGGTCGTTCTCCAATAAATTCAGAGCTTGACATGCACTACGGGAAGTGGCATGTGTTACGCCGTTGACAAATCTCAATTGCTGGAAAGACGTTGGACTGGGCACGTTTACTAACAGCTTGTGAAGAAAGAAGCATTCATCCTGATTGGGATGCACGGTGTACAGTCTGCCAATCGTAGTTTTTTTTAATATGCCAGGTGGTCCGTCGACTCGCTCTCCTTGTTTGCGTCGTTCAAATGATTTTCTACTCGCATTCCATGTGTGACTTGGAATGAAGTGACATTCCATAGGGACTTCCGAACACAGCAGTGTTTTTGCAAACGCGTCATTTTGACATAACGTGAAAAAAGCAGTTAACGTTGTAGCCGGTGGATTCATAGCTGTTTGTTGCACATTTCAGCTGTGAAATAAACGTGTTAATTATTTTCTTGTTTAAAAAAAATACTAACGAAATATTTCAATTCAAACTCAGATCAATCGACACAGTTCAATTTCACTACCAATTACACAGAAAATAAGAAGAACAGGTAAAAAAACGAAATAAAAACAATGAAAAAAGAAACAAATAAACTATACTCACAAAATGAACGGTATGTTAAACAACACAGCTCAATTCCAACGCAATGTAACACAAAATATTTAAATAAAAAATTAAATAAATATCTATGAAAATTAAATTTATCAATGCAATCCGAAACATTGAAATTGAATCGTAACATATTTTGAATTGCGTGCGTTGCTCTTACGTGCAACAGATGGCGCTGTTTTCCAAAAGATGCACGTTTTTTCATGTCGTAGGTGTGGAATCTAAATAGAAGGTATATAGAAACACGCACGTATTCGAATGGAACGTTGTGTCAAAATTTCAAAGCAATCGGTGAAGAACTTTCGGAGATTATAGCGTGTGTTGCTCTTACGTCCTACAGATGGCGCTGTTTTTTAAAAAAGCATGTTTTTCCTGTCAAAGGTGAGGCATGTATATAGTAGGTATATAAAAAATACTCGCCTATTCGAATGCAACGTTATGTCAAAATTTCAAAGCAATCGGTAAAGACGTTTCGAAGATTTCTCTCACGTGAAAACACATGAATATGAAAAACACAGTTTTTTTTTAAACATGTTTTTCCCCATAACAGACGTGACATCTATATAGTATGTACAAAACCCCCCCGCTCGGATGCGAATGGGACGTTGTGTAAAAATGTCAAAGCAATCGGTGAAGAACTTTCGGAGATTAGCGATTTTGAACAAACGAACATTTCCATTTTTATTTATATAGATTATTATTACCCAATTTTGCTAAGTGTGAAAAATGACCATCCAGTGACAGGAAAAGTGTTTAAAAGACTTGACGGGTGATTAAGCTGTGATTGATGGATGGTAGTGACATGGGGTACAGGGTTGAGTTTGGAGCGGAAGCAGATGGTTAGAGCAAACAACACCCAAACACCTCAGTATTTGTGTAACCTTCCAATTAGACGGACGGGTACTACCTGCCGTTACTTCTCCCTTCTCCAGTAAACATAGCAAATGATATGATCAACCAGTTGTAAGTGTTGGGACCGAACTTCTCTTCTTGATAAACAACAAGAGTTATTAAAATTAATCTACACACACACATGTGTGTGTAGAACGACCGGAGGGAGCCGGTCGGCCGAGCGGACAGTACGCTGGACTTGTGATCTTGTGGTCCTGGGCTCGATCCCAGGCGCCGGCGAGAAACAATAGGCAGAGTTTCTTTCACCCAATGCCCGTGTTACCTAGCAGTAAATAGGTACCTGAGCGTTAGTCAGCTGTCACGGGCTGCTTCCTGCGGGTGAAGGCCTGGTCGAGGACCGGACCGCGGGACACTAAAGCCCCGAAATCATCTCAAGATAACACATGCGCACGCACGCACACACACACACACAAGCAGAGAAAAATTATGAAAATGATATAGCAAACAAAGCCAAGACTGAACCAAAGCTACTCCTCAGTCACATCAGGAGGAAAACAACAGTGAAAGAACAGGTAATGAAACTTAGAACAGGCAAGGACAGGTATACAGAGAATGACAAAGAGCTGTGTGAAGAACTCAACAAGAGGTTCCAGGAGGTCTTCACAATAGAAAAAGGTGAGATCATTGTGCTGGGAGAAAGGGAAGTAAATCAGGCGGCCTTGGAAGGGTTCGAAATTACGAGAGAGGAGGTCAAGAGATACCTGCTGGATCTGGATGTCAGAAAGGCTGTTGGGCCAGACGGGATCTTGCCATGGGTACTGAAAGAGTGTGCAGAGGCACTTTGCTTGCCACTCGCTTTAGTGTATAGTAGGTCACTGGAGATGGGAGACCTACCAGAAATATGGAAGACGGCGAATGTACTCCCAATATACAAAAAGGGCGACAGGCAAGAGGCACTGAACTACAGGCCAGTGTCCTTGACTTGTATACCATGCAAGGTGATGGAGAAGATCGTGAGAAAAAACCTAGTAACACATCTGGAGAGAAGGGACTTCGTGACAAATCGCCAATATGGGTTCAGGGAGGGTAAATCTTGCCTGACAGGCTTAATAGATTTCTACGACTAGGTGACAAAGATTAAGCAAGAAAGAGAAGGCTGCGCGGACTGCATTTTCTTGGATTATCGAAAGCCTTTGACACAGTACCGCATAAGAGGCTGGTACATAAGCTGGAGAGATAGGCAAGTGTAGCTGGTAAGGTGCTCCAGTGGATAAGGGAATACCTTAGCAATAGTAAGCAGAGAGTTACAGTGAAGGGTGAGACCTCAGACTGGCGTGAAGTCACCAGTGGAGTCCCACACGGCTCTGTACTTGGTCCTATCTTGTTTCTGATATATGTAAATGATCTCCCGGAGGGTATAGATTCATTTCTCTCAATGTTTGCTGACGATGCCAAAATTATGAGAAGGATTAAGAAAGAGGAGGACTGCTTGTGGCTTCAAGAAGACCTAGACAAGTTGCAGGAATGGTCGAACATATGGGTGTTAGAGTGTAACCCAAGCAAATGTAATGTAATGAAGATGGATGTAGGGAGTAGGAGGCCAGATACTAGGTATCATCTAGGAGATGAAATTCTTCAAGAGACAGAGAGATAAAAAGATTTTGGGGTTGATATCACGCCAGACCTGTCCGCCTGCAGCCCATGTCAAGAGGATAACATCAGCGGCATATGCCAGTCTGGCCAACATAAGAACGGCATTCAGAAACTTGTGTAAGGAATCATTCAGAACTTTGTATACCACATATGTCAGGCCAATCCTGGAGTATGCAGCCCCAGCATGGAGTCCATATCTAGTCAGAGATAAGACTAAACTGGAAAAGGTTCAAAGGTTTGCCACCAGACTAGAACCCGAGCTGAGAGGTATGAGCTACGAGGAGAGACTACGGGAATTAACCTCACATCGCTGGAAGACAGACGAGTTAGGGGGGACATGATCACCACGTTCAAGATTCTGAAGGAATTGACAGCGTAAATAAAAGAAAGCTATTTAACACAAGGGGCACACGCACTAGGGGACACAGGTGGAAACTGAGTGCCCAAATGAGCCACAGAGATATTAGAAAGAACTTTTTTAGTGTCAGAGTGGTTGACAAATGGAATGCATTAGGAAGTGATGTGGTGGAGGCTGAGTCCATACACAGTTTCAAGTGTAGATATGATAGAGCCCAATAGGCTCAGGAACCTGTACACCTGTTGATTGACGGTTGAGAGGCGGAACGTCCAAAGAGCCAGAGCTCAACCCCCGCAAGCACAATTAGGTGAGTACACACACACACACAACACAATTAGGTGAGTACACACACACACCCACCAGTACATCAACTGATGTACAGATTCCCCAGTAGGCTCAGGAATCTGTACTTCAGTTGATTGACAGTTGAGAGGCGGGATCAAAGAACCAGAGCTCAACCCCCAGAAGCACAATTAGATGAGTACACACATACACAACCTCGTGATTTAGCTAAGTATGGAAAATGTGTTAAAAAATTGGCAGAGAATTATCCAGAGATTTGACAGATGGTCATCCAAAGATGGATAGCAGTAGTGACAGGTTCGAGCAAGAGTTGTAGGGGAGGTGTGTGTGATTAGAGCATAGTGACCACCCTCAAACTGAACAATTTGGTTTGGACCTCCAAATTGTGTGGTCGTGTGTAATGAGCTCCTGGCTACTGCCGCTACCTGCAAGGGGGAAGACCCACGGTAGAGAGACAATCTGTTTGGTCCTCCTCCTCCTCCTCCTCCAGGAAATGCAGGCATAGTGAGGAGGTCATCTGTGGTCTGTGATGGACAAGACAAATAGCAGCAGCTCACCAAAACGCTATAAACCTTTTACAGAAAAAACAATATAAAATGTTATGTCCTATTGGTGTTGGTGGTGGTGCCGGAAACATTGTTGAGGTGGTGGTGGTGATATTGGTGCTGCCCAGCACACACAACCTAAAGAAAATGGTCTACTACTGCCGTTACTGTTACACACACACTGTGTGTGTAACTGTTACACACACTTTGTGTGGTTTGGTCAACATTTACCCAATTACAACTTTCACTCACATGTACACATGTTTGAACCAACCTGTCTTCCAACCCATTCTTTTAACCCCCTGCAATGCACGCTTCACGTTACAGACAATCACCCCGAACACCATGCGCTAAACCTAATTAAAACTTTACTCAAGCATCTATGACGTACAACTTGTACACATGTTCACCTTTGAACCACCTGTCCTCCTACTCCCTCCTCCTCTTAACCACCTGACACACATGGTTCACGTCACACACCTCCACCTGTCTAACACAGACTGTGCGCTTAACAAATTTATCATTTTATTTTTGAGGCAGTTGAGAGTGGTAAGTTTTTTCATGTTGAATACCTTGACTTTAGCAAAGCTTTTAATACAGTACGACATGATAGACTGATTAAGATAGAGGCTCACAGTATTAAGGGGTGCTTAATAAAGTTGAATTAGGGCGTGGCTATACCAAAGGTACCAAAGAGTTAGTATAAATGGGGGTTAAGTCAGACAGGGAAAATGTTGTAAGTGGAGTGCCACAAGGCTCTGTCTTGGGTCCTCTGTTATTCATAATATATATAAATGATTTAGATTCAGGTTTGAGCAGCAATATCTGCAAATTTGCCGATAATACAAAAATCGGTAGGGAAATGAACACGGAAAAAGACTCACTATCACCTCAAGTCGATCTAAATAGGGTTTTGAAATGATCAAAAGATTTACAGATGCAGATTAATGCTGACAAATGTAAGGTTTTGAGGCAAGGTAATGATGATAGAGTTACAAGATCCGAGCAAGATGGTGTTCAGATCAGTGAGGCGCAGTCAGTCACAGTGAGAGTGTGTTAGCTGAGCTCCAAGTGTGCTATCATAGTAATAATGGAAGTTGTAGTGATGGAACTGGAGCGCTGAGGGCAGACGTGGATTTCCTGTGGGACGAGCTACGACAGATGCAGGAGCTAAAACATATGAAACAAAGTCAAGATAAGGCAAAGAGGGAGAGCAGCAGAGGAGTCTTCGTGTTGGAATGTTGCAACAGACAGGGGTCTTAAGAATATTTTGACATGGCCGCCTTCAGATGTCCTAAGGACTTCTAACTCATTCGCAGTTTTGGAAGACGAGTGCTGAACGGAGCCTGCAATTCTCTCGAAAGGGTAGGCAACGAAGGTAACGCAGGTATGTCAAGGTGCTCACAAAGTAAAGGAAGTACCTACGTGAATTTTAGATGTATGAGATTTCGAGGTTAGGTATTTGGATAGAACTTTTTATGCCAGAGACAGGGGGAACAGGTTAAGGGTTTGCCCTCAAGGAGCTGAAATTAGTGATATTGTTAAAATCATGAATTATATAATGGCTGGAAATGGAAACAAACCCATTATTTGTATCAGTGCCAGTGGAAATGATGTAGGACGAGTTAGGAGTGAGACACTGATACAGAGGTTTAAGACAGCCATAGAATTAGTTAGGAGCAACCTTGAGGTAGAGGTTACCTTGAGGTGCTTCCGGGCTTAGCGTCCCCGCGCCCGGTCGTCGACCAGGCCTCCACAAGGGCAGAATCCCGATCTAATGTGGCAATCTTCCAAGAAAGGTAATTGGAAATGAATTGGCTGTCTAGAGCACTTGGTGTCAATTGCCCACTGGTAAAGTATTGCAAAACAAATGCTATATCATTNAAGAAATTATTAAATATTTCAGATAGACAAAGTATATGTTCCTTTTTAAGAGTCTTAATTAACTTTTTCCTAGAATTATAGCCTAATCTAGCTAATAGTTCAATAAATCCGCGATACTTGCTAACTAAGGGCTGCTTCTTCATAGTTTCTTCACGTCATCTGAATTCACCCACTGATCAAATGAACTGTCGTATCCGACGTATCTAACTTTATATAAAGTAGTAGTACCAACTTTACGTTTACTTATAATTCGCTCAATTTCAAATATATCTGACAAGTAGGTAGGAGTCAGCTCCTCTCTATAAAACCCGCCTTCTATAAGTCTATTATTTAAGTCCTTTAGATAATATAAAGGTACGGGTTGTTTAGTATCAATTTGAGCAATAGTAAATATTTCCTTAGTGTTCTGCTGATGAAAACCTCTTTTGAACTTTGAAATACGATTAGATAAAGCAAGCCGTACTGTATCTCCCATAGACAGATGATTACAGATGCGCGGCTTAATCTGCTGGTCTCCTTTATACATGAGTTTAAACTGCCTAGTCACATCTTGAGGTGAAGATAAAGCATGTACATCGTTAGGTAATTTTCCCCTTTAATCCTCTGTGGGGTGTTCTATTATATGTTTTAACCATATCAGGTAAGACATTTATATAGGTTAAGGTATTGTACGCCGTTAAATATTTATATATCTTAGTTTTCAATGTTCTTATAAATCTCTCTGCAATGCTGGCTTTAGTTTCCTGAGAAAATACACTGTACAGTTCAATGTTTTTACTGTCTAACAATCGTTTCATATATTTATTATAGAATTCACCGCCCTTATCAGTGTTAAGCTTCCTTACACCTTTTGATGAAGGCAAATCCAGAATAGCTTTCATGGCTTCGCTTACACTCTGACCTGATTTAGAGGATAGTGGAACTATGTGTGCAAACCTTGAAAATATATCAACACAAACTAATAAATATTTAATATCATTGTTGTGCTTAGCTAACAACGTCATATCTGCCAAGTCGCTGGTAAAGAAAGCTTTAGGTCTAGGTGCTAAAATACGTCTGCGCTTAAATTTACGTTTTTTTAATAGATGTAAGGTCTGCATTAGACGTTTTTAAATAGTCTTTCACATCTTTTATAGTTAATTCAGGGATTGTTTTCTTTGCAGCCTTATACAATTTTAAAATACCACCTAACCCGCCTATGGACTTGGGGTCATTGTATATCTTATTAAGAGTTTGTGTAATGTTCACCATTGATACACTATTTCATATGGGGGTTCATTTACAATATTTCCCCTAAATATTATGGATTCAGGTGTTTTAACGCCCAAGTCAACAAGTAAATACCCATACTGTCGAGAAATCACATTCATCTAAAAATTTCTTGGCATCTTGTTTTCCGAATATTTGTCTGCCTAATGTTTCAATCTGGGACAAGTCTCTTGATTTAAGCAGAATAAAATGAGATGCATTTAAACTTATAGATCTAGAAAATTTCCCACTGAAAAATATATTTTGGGTTATAAAAATAACAGAGATGTTCTCATGCCGTCCCTTAGTGAATATATCACTTACTATTTTAGAGTTTGTAGATTCAACATACAAGTTATCATAAACAACTAATATATGAGATGTGTCCTCTGGATCACGATCGTCTAAAGGGTTTACAATTTCAGAGTAAAAAGATATCTTATGTCTAATGAGTGGGTTAGTTCTCAACTCTTTATACCCACTTCCACAGATAATTATTTTAGCAAAGTTCTGCTGATATTTCTCTATCATTTTAGAACATAAATAGCTCTTCCCACCATTTGAAAATCCAGCAATAATAATTCTTGATGGTTCACTAAATATATTCAACTGGGTTTCAGTAATAACTTTTTCTGCCCTTCCATGATGCTGGGATTCAATAGACTAATTACAAATATATAATGAAAGGAGTATTTAAACAAAATGTACATTTGAGTTTTTATTTTAAAAAGATAACATAGCCAATAAATCATAGACATTTGAACATACAGTAACAATCATAGTCATAGACATTAAATCATAGACGTTAAATCATAGACATTTGAACATATCAATTAACAGACATAGACATTAAATCATAGTCATTTTTATTAGACATTTTCTTAGCCAATACAGTATCAAATCATAGACATAGTTAACAAATCCACAAGGGCCGTGGCGAGGATTCGAACCTGTGTCTGGGAGCATCCCAGACACTGCCTTAATCGACTGAGCTACGACAGGCATCACGTTATTGTGATCTCTGTGTGTGATGATGTAAGCTCGAAGAGGGAGAACTGCCTGTTGACATAGCTCGGGTGCAGCGGGGGGGGGGGGGGTTGTGTAAAAGCCTGGTTTGTGCCTCGGAGAGGCTACGGGTTCCAGTAAGTTCAGTAGAACTTCGGTTTCAACCCTTTTACCCTGTCGTAGCTCAGTCGATTAAGGCAGTGTCTGGGATGCTCCCGGACGCAGGTTCGACTCCTCGTCACTGCCCTTGTGGATTTGTTAACTATGTCTATGATTTCTCTGTGTGTGATAGACATAGTTAATACAGTATCAATTAACATAGACATTTTCATTAGACATTTTCATAGCCAATACAGTATCAAATCATAGACATAGTTAATACAGTATCAATTAACATAGCCATAAAATCATAGACATTTTCATTAAACATTTTCATAGGCAATACACTATCAAAAAATACATACTGTATAAAAATAACATAACCATTTAAATCATAAACATTTGAATATAGATAATACAGAAAATACATAGACAATACAGTAACATAGACTTAGTTGTTATTAGGGAACAATTGCCGAGCGACTCTATCCCGCTTATCCCAAAGGTTAAAAATGGGGAATAATAGACGTCTTGGTTGGGGATTATCTACAATTACCGGATCCTCTACCTGCACCTTTTCCTGTACCTCACGCTCTGGAATGTCTTGGTGACCGTAAGCTAAAGACTCTGTGGGACTAATGAGGTACCTCTTGTCATCAAAAGCTGACACGCCACGCTTAGTTGTTTTACATGTGCATATCTGTCCATTAACATTACGAATAGACCGGGATACAAAATTGAAAGTTGTATTTGTCTCGAATGTATTCTGAAAAGATGCATGTGTTATTTTCTTTTGTTGGTGATAAGGAATCCCTTTACATTTACATAAACGCTCATTATCAATGGTTAGGAGAGAATAAGTTTTAGGCTTGAGTGCAATTAATTCAGTTATAATTTTCTGCTTTACTTCTGACTTGAGGAATCCTAGTTATATTAGTATGAGACAGTACAAGGGGCAGATTATCAGTATACCTAGCTACTTCTGGAGATACATGTTTCGTATCGCATAAACTCTAATAGTCTTTGTCTTGATCACAGGGAATATGTTGTAAACCTTGCCCTAATAAGGTATCCCGCTCAAGGTCAGTTAATTTTCTAATCCCTCCCTGGGGAAGTAACTCAGTCATGCACGCTGCATATAGACTGTTAAAATCTAAGTACAAAATGTGAGTATCGTCATCAGAGCTGGGGTTAGATGTCGTGTGCTCATTAACAGCCTGTGTAAATTGTCTTATGGAAGATGTGAACCCTCCTCTAAGATTCCTTCTCAACAAATCATATACATTCTGATCATATACATAGTCAAGTACAACTTTAGATTTAAATAGGAATGCGTCCCAAGCGTAACTAGGAAGTGATACATAGAAAACAATATCTAGTTCGTAAATTTCTTTCAATGATGTGCGCCAAAGTGTAAATATATCAACTAAGAATCCTACGTCAACTTTTAAATATAACATGAGGTAATCCTTGATGTTTGTACAGTTCCCTACATTAAATGCTTTAAGAGCTTTGTTATAATCTTCTTCAGACAGTGGAGTGTCATGTAAAACATTGTAAAACTTATCTCGAGAAGGGAGCTGAGGTTCGTCTAATACATCCATGGAATAAATGTAATCATAACATAGACTTTGTTTACCTTCAATTAACAATTAATATTTATTAAAATACTACTCATCTCCTCGTCATTATCAGTTATTTGACCTGTCTCAGTTTTTAATGGACCTATCCTTTCCCTAGTCTTAGTTCGATATAACTGAAAAAAACCTTTAGGATTTGTCTTCGCTTGCCCTGCTATGAGAACTTCGTAGTTTCTTTTTGCTTTCCTCGTCTCTTTTTTAACATTTCTAACCAGTTGTACGAATTCCTGTTCTAAACTAACTTCTCCATTCTTAATCCTTTTCTACCACGCTCTCTTTTTACCTATAAGGTTCTTGAGATCCTTTGTTATCCAATTTGGATCATTAGTATTCGATCTATTCAATTTATATGGTATACTACGTTCCTGAGCTTTGCTTAGAATATTTTTAAATAGGTTATATTTTGAATCCACATCGAAATCCCCTTTTCCGTCACCTGTCGCTGGGTTCACGTCTAGCCCACACCCCATCCCCCAAGACATTCCAATCTATTTGTCCCAAAAAAATCTCAGGCTATTGAAATCAACTTTTCGAAAATAAGGCACTTTAACAGAATTTTCTCCTACAGATCTATTCCATTCTATGCTAAATCTGATTTCTTTATGATCAGGCTTCCCTAGCTCACTCCCTATTTCCATGTCCTAAATTTGTGTTTCCCTGTTAGTTAACACTAAATCTAAAATATTATTTCCCCGCGTTGGTTCCTTAATATGTTGCGTAAGAAAGCAATCATCAATTAATTCTAGAAAATCGTCTGCTTCATTATTCCTTGTTTTGTTCACCCAGTTTATTCCATTAAAATTAAAGTCACCCATGACATAAATACTGTTAGATTTAGATGCTCTAGATATTTCATCCCAAAGATGCTTTGCTTCCATTCTGTCTAGATTTGGTGGCTTATATATAACTCCCATTATAATATTATTTCCTTTTTCGTTTAATTCTATCCAAATAGTTTCTGTGTGGCTCAGTTTTGATTCTCTCTTTGAGACTACATTTCAAATTGTCCCTAACATATATGTCTACTCCCCCTCCTCGTCTAATATATCTATCTGTGTGAAATAGTTTAAATCCATTTATTTGATATTCAGCTAATAGTTCTCTATTTTCTTCATTCATCCAGGAGGCCAGGAGGCCTGGTCGATGACCGGGCCGCGGGGACGATAAGCCCCGGAAGCACCTCAAGGTATCCTCTAGGTATCCTCTAGGTATCCACGTTTCGGTAAGTGCAATAATATCTATTCTTTCTGTACAGGCAAGAGCATTTAACTCGCAAACCCTTAGCAAACCGGATAGCAAACCCTTAACCTGTTCCCCTATCTCTGGCACAAAAGTCCTGTCTAAATACCTCACCTGGGAATCTCCCACAACCAAAATTTATTTAGGTACCTCCTGAACTTTCTGAGCACTTTGAGGGGCCTATGCTTCGTTACTCTTCGTTGATTTTTGTTTCGAGTGAACTGTCGGCTCACAACAGCATTCGTCTTCCAACACGGCAAATGAATTTGATGTTCTTAGGGCGTCTGTAGGCGGCCTTATCAAGGTCTTCTTAAGACCCTGTCCTTTACGACCTTCCACGACGAGGTCTTGTTAATATTGGTCTCCTTCGTTTCTTCCCGATGTTTCAGCTGTCGTACCTACTCTCGTAGGGAATCCATCTCTGCTCTCAGAGTTCCAACTAGATTCATCAATTCCTTCACTAATCCTTCCATTGTTGCTATAATAATGTTACTACAATCGGAGTTCCAGCTAACACAACCTCTCACTGTGACTGCACCTCTTTGTTAATCTTTTTTCATATGAAAGATTTCTAATTTGAGGAATTAACTTTGACATCCTACACTGGACACGTTCAAGTGAATTTATATCCATTCTATAGTACGGTGAGATCAAAACTGAACTGCATAATCTAAATGGGGCCTAACCAGAGCAAGATAGAGCTGAAGAACAACACCAGGTGTCTTGTTTTTAACGTTTCGATTAATAAGTCCCAGTGTCCTATTTGCCTTATTGTAAACATTAATGCATTGATCTTTTGGTTTTAAATTCTTACTAATCATAACTCCCAGATCCCTTTCGCAATCCGACTTCGCAATCTCAACACCATCTAGCTCATATCTTGTAACTCTATCATCATTACCTAGCCTCAAAACTTTACATTTACTGGCATTAAACTGCATCTGTCAGTCTCCTATTGAAACCTAAAATGTCAGTCCATTTTAAAACCCTTTTTAGATCAACTTGAAGTGATAGTGAGTCTTCATCCGTGTTAATTTCCCTACCGATTTTTGTATCATCGGCAAATTTGCAAATGTTGCTACTCAAACCTGAATCTAAATAATTTATGCATATTATAAACAACAGAGGTCCCAGGACAGAGCCTTGAGGCACTCCATTTACAAAATTTTCCCACTCTGACTTAACCCCATTTATACTGATTGATTGGTTGATAAAGATTAAGCCACCCAAGAGGTGACACGGGCATGAATAGCCCGTAAATGGTACAATTTTTTTCAGTAATTCTTTTCAGTACTCTGAGGTTGCATTTAATCATCAAGCTGTTATCGCGGGGGAGGATACTGCTTCACAGTCTTTATGAGGGTGTCCAGCTGCTGGGCACCTTTGTTGACCAGGAGAGTGGCTGTGTTGATGGCTTCAGGGTGGCCACTGCAAGATTCAGGAACCCTTAAAGCTCTTCTAAGGTCGTTGGTTGCTTCACATTCCGGAAGATAGTGAAGTAATGGCTTTTCTGTGAGAGTTTGGCAGAAGATGCACTCTCTCTGTCGGGGTTCACCAATCTCCCAGTTGCATCTGTAATCTAGACGTAGTCTATATAGTCTAACTGCTATTTCCCTGTGGATTCCTTTTGGGATATTTAACCTTTCTAATTTGGTTGCCTGAAGATACCATGTTGCAGAGGGCGAACCTTCAGCTATTCTCTGGTGTAGGTAGGCTTTGTTGAGGTGTGAGAGTTTTTTGGTGACGATGTTTTTTATGTTCTCTAGGCTGGGTTGAATTGTTTTATGTATCACTGGATGACGAGTTGCCAATTTAGCAATTTCATCAGCTTTCTCATTTAATGGGATTCCAATATGGGATGAGATCCAGTTTAAGGTTATGTTGAGTTCTTTGCCATAACACTGCTCCAAGATACAAAATGGTGGTAATTATTTCCACGTTATCTTTCCACTGTTTTTGTCCTAGTACTTAAAGTGCAGCTTTTGAGTCTGTGTGTATGACATCAGGTGTATGACTGCATTTTGAGTGTTGGCAATCGTGTGGCAAACAGCTCAGTTTGGGTTGATGATACTAGTCCTCCCAGTCTCCAGTATGCCTGTACGCTGGCCGTGCAAAGAGCAGCGCCAGCACTCTCATTTGTCCCCGATCCGTCTGTGAAGATGTGGGTGGCTCCTGCTACTGCTATGCTATACATTTGCTCTTTTATTATGCGCCTTAGGATTGTCGGATCATAGGCAGCTTTTTTCATTGGGAGACTTTCTATTAATATTTTGAAAGAAGGCTCTTCCCACGGTGCGGAAGGAGTGTAATTTGGTGTAGATTATCACCCTCTCTATCAAGAATCATGCTTTTTAAATGTAGTCTGTTTAGGACTTTTCCTGCTCTTGCAGCCCAAGAGTTCCATTGTTTTGGCCTAGTCCAACCACCAAGGCCTGCCGTGCTGGGATTGGATCAGAAGAAATAATTATCTTACTGATAATTGTAGCTGTCCTTTGTGATATTCTTTCCTGTAGAGAGGGCAAACCGTCTCCAGTCTAAGAGTTTCAAGCCTGGTCCACATCGGGGCTCCCAGTGCGGCTCTCATAGCATTGTTTTGGGCAACTTCAAGCTTTTTCCACTGTTGGTGTGATAGATTTGTGAGTGCAGGTGCGGCATAATCGATCACTGATCTGACTGCCTGTACATAGTATGTGCGAAGGACTTGCAGATTGGCTCCTCCAGAGAGGGAGGTGAGCGACCTGAGGATTGCCGTCCGGGCCGCAGTTCGCTCTCTCGAGTAAGTGACCTCAGCATTAAAATTCATGTGTGTGTCCAGGATTATTCCTAGATACTGATAGGTGTCCACCATTCAATTGGTTGACCCTGTACTGTGAGTTGAATGTTGGGCTTCGCTATTTTTATGGGCATGGCTTTGACTTTGAGGGGTTGAGTTTGATCCCAATCTGTTTTGCCTCTTTACTGATGCACTCCAAGCATTTGGGTGCAAAGCGCGCCGCATCCTTCCTTTTATGATGATAACAAAGTCGTCCGCGTAGTTTAGCAGCCTGCAGTGATGTGGAAGTTTCAACCTCATTATTCTTTCCAATAAACAGTTGAAGAGAAGAAGGCTGAGAATACCTCCTTGCTGTGTACCATTTTTATGTCTTTTGTACTCAGAGACTGTGCCATGAGGTTTTACTCTTGCTTCTCTGTTTATGAGACAGTTTTTGGTCCAGGAGAGCAGGTTGCCTCTGACCTCTTTGTCAATGAGGCAGCAGAGCTTTGTCAATGAGGCAGCAGAGCTTTGTCAATGAGGCAGCAGAGCTTTGAACTGGCTAGCTGGGGTGCTAGCCAGTTCAAAGGCTTTTTCGAGGTCCAGGAATATCAGCATTCCTGGTCTGTCATTCAAGTGGGCTAACAGAGTTGTAATACATTCCACTGTGCCAACCCCTTCTACAGGCATACATATCATGGTGCAGTTTAGGCATTTTCCACTTCAGTCTGTTGAGTGCCATTCTGTCAGCCGTCATGGCTGCACAGCTTTGGAGAGAGATGGGTCTGGGATTAGCTGGATCTTTGGGTTTTGGGATCGGCACTATGTCTGCTCTATTCCAAGCTGTAGGTCTAGTTTGAGAAGTCCAGGCTAAATTAATTAACCTTAGGTATGCAGCGTCTCCCTCTGGGCCGAGGTTTCTAATCATTTTATAGGTTATTTTGTCGGCTCCAGGGTGTATCCTTGGAGTTTTTCTTAGCCCGATTGAGCTCATCCAGTGTGAAGGGGGCATTAGTGTCAGAGACTTCTTCACATGCTGTAAGGATTCTGTGCCACCTTTCTTCCTCTAGTCCGGTCTGTACTGCTAATACATCTGGTGGAAGTTGATTGCTGGCTGCTCTCTCTGCAAACCTGGTTGCCAGTACTTCGGCTTCCTGATGAGGATCCTTGGGGTGTGGGGCTTTAGGTGTTTTATTCCCTTTGCCACGGTGGATTGCTGCCACATCTCTCAAGAGAGGTGTGTTCATTCAGGTGTGAACACCTGAATTAACACGAAAGAAGACTCGCTATCACTTCAAGTTGATCTAAATAGGGTTTTAAAATGGACTGACATTTTAGGTTTCAATAGGAGACTGACAGATGCAGTTTAATGCCAGTAAATGTAAAGTTTTGAGGCTAGGTACTGATGATAGAGTTACAAGATATGAGCTAGATGGTGTTGAGATTGCGAAGTCGGATTGCGAAAGGNCACTATGATCACGTACGTCATAGGGCCCTATAGATGCCTACGTGACTTTGTGCATGTTCTCTCAAGGATCCATAAGCTTCTAGAAGGATTCGTTAATTAAAAATTTGTTGGAACACTGACGTAGTATCCGGTAGAGATAAAAATCGAATCCTTATTAAGAGTCAGTGGTATTATCAAGTACGTACTACTTATACTTTAAATCCTATACATATTTTATTATAATCACATCTTATCTCAATCATAAGTCTAGACTGTAAAAAATAATCAATCAATATTCATGGTAAGTTACCCCTCTCAAGGGAGATGGGGGGGGGGGCATCTCGGGAGAGGAGCGCCCACCACAGCCCGCGGGCAGAACGTGTATGTTTACACAACTGTGAACAGTGGACGGTCCCTTAGCGAACATTATTCAGCTCAAGGACACCTTATCTAATATCATTATCACCAGTGAACACTCTCTAGAACTGGGGGAGTACCTGGACAATATATCAACAAGAAAATCCTAGAACATTTATATCTATAAGTGTAGAGCGGAGCACACAGTGACACTTGTCTCCACCACCTTCATCAACTATCATCCTTCTGCAACGCAGTTAAAATCCCGTAGCGACGCTACTAGATCATACAGCAACGCTGTTTTATAAAATATCGTGCCTAAACTCGCCAAGAGAGTTTATTCAGTCTGGCACTCTTGTCAGACAGGCACCCGACTGGCAGAGAAGTATATGAATGTTATTTTGGTATATGATTGGCCAATTGTATGCTTGTGACTTTAATATTCTATAAATCTGTCTTTCGGTAATAAAGCGAGGCAAAGCCTCATATTTCAGTGAGTTTATTAATATTGTGGTACAGCAGAGTCTTATCCAAGCTCTAGACTTCATGAGTGTTCATTTGTGTCAGGAAAGATTCAGTCGCAATAAATAAACAAATACTCATGAGTGTCCAGAGTATAGGAAGAGATTCAACAAGCTGACTGTATTTAATCATATACATTGATCATATACATTGCATATACTTGAATATATAAATTAAGTTAACAATTGCTTGCTTAGTTAATTTTTAAGTAATCATAAAGTTCATTTAATTGAATATAATTTTAGTACTTAGTTAACAGTACTCAGACCATATTTAGGTCATTTATCATACTTTACAATTTACAATTTAAAGTGTTGTATTGTTTATAGTATAAGTGTATTGGCTGTTAATTGCTAAGGTGCTAGGCTAGACTGTGTATGTTTAAATCTCAGATTTAAACAGAGCCAGTGTTCAGTCAAATAACTGAATTTATTAAATCTTATCCTTGTATAAAATACAAGCTGATGTGAGATACCTGTTGGCAGGTGAATGTGGAACTTCAATCAACCTATCAACTAATTCACTCACCCCACCTGCCCCTTACAGCCCACAATGTGTCATTAGGAAAAGAGGAGCTAGGATTTACAACCCTAGCTAGAGATTTTAGTTGAATTAATTTGCATACAGTAATTTTTTAATTTAGTTCAGTACAAGTCTCTGGTAGTCTCCTCTTATATCAATCACAGCAGGTTTTTCCCACATTGTGAACGTTCTCGACTAAACACTTTTGCAGAGTGGCCTGTTTGCTGGTTAAACCCTGGCAAAATAGCTAAAGAAGGATATTACTACCTAAAAGCCCACGATTACTGTGTCTGGGAGTTCTGTTTTAAAATTTCAAGGTGCGTGGATTGAAGGGGACACCTCTCGCAGTCGACATGAGGAGGAATCACCAGCATGTCCGTTTATCAACGATGAATTGACGGACAACATCACCATAGTGTTGTCAGACATAACATTCAGCTATGGATTGGATTTCCACTCTTCTACACTTCATCTGGAGAAGAACAGGAGAACTCCTAGCCGTAAGTAGACATTTCCTGAATAGTTGAATAATTTTCCTGAATAGTATTTATTATTCAAAGGAAAACATCTATCACCGTGTGTGTACTCATCTATTTGTACTCTCCTATTTGTACTTACCTGTTTAAGCTTTGGCTCTTTGGTCCTTTCTCTCAACTGTGTGTGTGTATTCACCTAGTTGCATTCACCTGGTTGTGATTTCGGGGGTTGAGCTTTGCTCTTTCGGCGCGCCTCTCAACTGTTTACTAACTACTTTTCTTTCCACACACCACACACACACACACACACACACACACACACACACACACACACACACACACACACACACACACACACACACACACACACACGCACACACACACACCGCAGGAAGCAGCCCGTGACAGCTGACTAACTCCCAGGTACCTATTTACTGCTAGGTAACAGGGGCATTCAGGGTGAAAGAAACTTTGCCCATTTGTTTCTGCCTCGTGCGGGAATCGAACACGCGCCACAGAATTACGAGTTCTGTGCGCTATCCACCAGGCTATGAGGCCTTTTGTTTGTTTGTGTGTGTGTGTGTGTGTGTGTGTGTGTGTGTGTGTGTGTGTGTGTGTGTACTCACCTAGTTGTACTCACCTAGTTGTGCTTGCGGGGGTTGAGCTCTGGCTCTTTGGTCCCGCCTCTCAACCGTCAATCAACAGGTGTACAGTTTCCTGAGCCTAATGGGCTCTATCATATCTACACTTGAAACTGTGTATGGAGTCAGCCTCCACCACATCGCTTCCTAATGCATTCCATTTGTCAACCACTCTGACACTAAAAAAGTTCTTTCTAATATCTCTGTGGCTCATTTGGGCACTCAGTTTCCACCTGTGTCCCCTAGTGCGTGTGCCCCTTGTGTTAAACAGCCTGTCTCTATCAACCCTGTCGATTCCCCTGAGAATCTTGAATGTGGTGATCATGTCCCCCCTAACTCTTCTGTCTTCCAACGAAGTGAGGTTTAATTCCTGCAGTCGCTCCTCGTAGCTCATACCTCTCAGCTCGGGTACTAGTCTGGTGGCAAACCTTTGAACCTTTTCCAGTTTAGTCTTATGCTTGACTAGATAGGGACTCCATGCTGGAGCCGCATACTCCAGGATTGGTCTGACATATGTGGTATATAATGTTCTGAAAGATTCCTTACACAAGTTTCTAAAGGCCGTTCTTATGTTAGCCAACCTGGCATATGCTGCTGATGTTATCCTCTTGATATGAGCTTCAGGGGACAGGTCTGGCGTGATATCAACCCCCAGGTCTTTCTCTCTCTCTCTGACTCTTGAAGTATTTCATCTCCCAAATGATACCTTGTATCTGGTCTCCTGCTTCCTACCCCTATCTTCATTACATTACATTTGCTTGGGTTAAACTCTAACAGCCATTTGTTCGACCATTCCTGCAGCTTGTCCAGGTCACAGTGTGACCTGGACAAGTGTGTGTGTGTGTGTGTGTGTGTACTCACCTAGTTGTACTCGCCTAGTTGTGCTTGCGAGGGTTGAGCTCTGGCTCTTTGGTCTTGCCTCTCAACCGTCAATCAACAGGTGTACAGGAGTAGTAGGGATGACACGCTAAACACGATATTTTGTTTGGGAAATATCGGGTTTTGCGTGTCAGGGGTTTCAGGTAAATTTGGCCAGTCACTGATTTGGAATTACTGAATTCATATGAGGAAACTAATTTCCGAGATGATAGAAGTTTGTTATTAGTTCTTATGATGAAAATAAGTTCATAGAAGTTTATTAAGATTTCTTATGGGAGAAATTCAAATATCGTCTTTAGCGTGTCAGGTGTTTCAGGTAAATTTGGAATTAGGGAATTCTTATGAGGAAAATAATTTCCGAGATGATAGAAGTTTGTTAAGAGATCCTATGATGAAAATAATGTTGTAGAAGTTTGTTATAAAAAGTCAGGGCAAATTTAGCTTTCGTATTACCGTATATTTATATTACCTTTCTAGTATATTACCGAGAATAAATGTCATAAACAGATATTTTAGACCGTATATGTTTAAGTAGAAATTCTTACTTAGAAACGAGTACAACTATATAACTAAAAACTGCGGCATTACCTCACACCCCCTCCCTCCCCCTTCTCTCCCACTCCCCACCGCATCACCTTACCTCACCCCCCACCTGCTCCTACCTCACACCCCTTCCCTACCTCGTCACCTTACCTCACACCCCCTCCCTCCCTTACGTCACCTGTGTTGACCTCACTCCAGCCAGCCTGCCAGATGCCCTGGGGCAAGTCACTCCGTAATCTTACCAAGTCACATCCGTAATCTTATCTTATCATTGTGTCGCCGTAATATCTGGACCTCTATACCTGTTACCTTACTCCTTTCCTTCGTCATATTATTCATTCGTAATTCCGTACAGCTATTTTAGACATCGTAATGTTTGTTCCTTTACATTAAACCAATCAGTTTTACACAAATCAACCGAGGCGTCTCAATGTAACCTTCAATACTTAAGCTGTCTATGAGGTTACCTAAGCAGCCCCAGGCTACCTGCCCCGAGGCCTTCAAAACCTGATTACCTGCCCCGCCATCCGTCAGTCATTGCCTGCGTTCACCACTGTAATAATTTATATATATACATTAGCATTAATAAAAAACGTATTTATTTATTTATTTATATTTTATTTAGTCATCTAATGTTAGTTTACACAATTTATAATAAACGAGTCATTTATCCTGAAGTTCTAAGAAGCTCCCTCTTCAATCCGCTTGTATAATATCCTTCCTATTCACTCCTCATCTCTGTAAATAAAAGAATAACAGTTTAGATAGTGTTTATACATGTACAATATTCATCAAACACATAAAAAGCTCAAACAAATGTACTCGCCATTTTCAAATAGTTAATTCGACTGTAGCCTCATTCAGCCCGTCGTCTCCAAGCACATTTTCCAACAAATATCGCTCTTATCATAACATAGCGTTTCATAGCAGTTCGGCATATTTTTAAATAAAGCGTAAGATAGCTTCATTACGCTCCTATCATTCTGCATATAATCTCCGTAAGTAAAACTAGTTTCAAATAGCTTTAATACGGCTTTTAGATCCTTGTTTGAAAGTTGATAACAGAAAGACATCGCATATAGCCCACATATGTATGTATTTAGACTCTGGAGTCGCTCTGTAAACGTGTATACATCGCAATCTTTATAATAATTTAAAAACTCTGATATGTAGGGTGAATACACATTTATTCCATAAGAATCTAGTATAACTATTTTCCGTTTAGATTTGTATACAGCTATCCAGTGGCCCATTACTTCCTTAGAGTCTCTTCCTAATGTATTTATTATAAACATAATCGGACTATCCCTTATTCGTTTCATTATTCTATATATATCCGTCGCTAAATAGCATCCTATATATTCAGCTTTATTACACTTCATATTGTTCAATGCCATATTAATTTGTTTGCAGTTCATGCTCTTGTATCACACATAACTTGCGATCAGAATAAATTCTCAAGACTCCCGTTGTATTTCCAAATAAAATAATAACTTTATTTGATTTCACTGGAACAGCAAATTCTAACGTAATTCTCAAGTTGCCCGAAGCCTCTATAGGAAGGGTATCTCTCAGTTCCTCAGGCGTTAGTCTAAATGCCAGTAACGTTCGTCCTTTTGTAAATGAATTATATGTCAAGGTATTACAAGCATTAAAGCCGACTGTATTTTGAGTCTCATAATATAGTTTCGAACATTTATTCGGGAACTTGCAAGTTATATTAAATAAATTTGTCCCATCGCGTGTAATATATACATTAGATAAATCGCAGTGATCGAAATAAAGTGGATTAAGCGTATACGCTCCAGATATGGCTTCCATATCCATCATCATAATAAATAATTTATCCGGGATAATGCTCCCCCATGACTGGTCAATACTTAATCTCTGCTGTCCATTCCCAAGAATGAACGTCTTGTGGAGTGTCTTATCAAACGTATAAGTAACTGGTGTATTTTGTTCAGCCAGAGCTCTATTAATAGCCTCCAATCCAGAAGCGAACGGAGTTATCCGATCAATCCATATTCTAGGTAATTTAATGTTAAACTTGTATCCAGATTCAATACTGTTTATAACCCACAGATCGCTGTTAAGTTCTAATCTCAAACGAATATCAATTCCATCCAAAAGATATTCACTCAAAGTTGTAATGTCCAATAGCAGTTTAAAGCAACAGTTTACTCCCTCAGTTTTTAACTTTACAAATCTAGATTTAAGGTCCTCTGAGGCATTCTTGAAATAATCTGCATCATATTTTTCAGGAAAACATCATTATAGAAATACGTTAGTTCTTTGAATCTTTCAGCTTTACATTCAGAAAGCATTGTCATTAGCTTTACATACGATATATATGAAAATAGTGAATTAGTTTCCACCACCTGATTGAAAAGCAGAGGTGCAACTGGTACTCTGAGAGAGAACTCTATCAACATCAGAGGCCCGAGACTGTTCAACACGCTTCCACTACACATAAGGGACATAACTGGCAAACCCCTCACAGTGTTCAAGAGAGAACTGGATAAGCACCTCCAAAGGATACCTGATCAACCAGGCTGTGACTCATACGTCAGGCTGCGAGCAGCCGCGTCCAACAGCCTGGTTGATCAGTCCAGCAACCAGGAGGCCTGGTCGATGACCGGGCCGCGGGGACGATAAGCCCCGGAAGCACCTCAAGGTATCCTCAAGGTAGGTAAGGTACCTGCTCATTTAAATAAACAGTTACAGCCTTAAACATTGTCTGGGATAAACCGTTAACTATTGATGCATTTTTAATATCTGCTAAAGCCGTAATTCCGTCAGGCCTCGTTAATTCAACCATCATTTCTAGCGTCAGGGTCGAAAGATCAATAAATTGACCCTTAACTCCTGGGATACGGAATTCAATATAAGAATCTTTAAATTTATTGTTAATACTTGAATTCACAGATAAAATAGCTTCAATCTGTCTTGAAAATATCGTACTTTCAACCATTCTATGCGGGCTAACTTTAGGAAAACCATCGCTTATAGCAGCTGTATAATTTTCTAAAGGAACTTGCAATGCAGCACTAGGAGCATTTACACTCATCATGTCTGCGTCTAGCATACAACTAGTACTGTATTATGAAAACACGTCTTTATATCTATCTATTTTCTTTATATAATCAGGTCTTTTCGTTATTCGTCCGGGATAATGCTCCCCCATGGCTGGTCAATAAATTGCTATCAATTTAGGACCTATATTTTTTAATGTTTCTATACTACGTTTTCTAATTGAATCTTTCAAAGTACCTTGGCCTGTATTTATATCCTGCAAAACATTCTGCCCCATTGTCAATGTAGCTGGCATAATAGTTTTTAATAGGAAAGGAGTTGCTCTACGAGCTAGACCAGTTAAGAAACTTAATATTCCACCTCCTCTTAAATGTCTTCTATCAAAACAATAATATCGGCCAGTGCTCCACCTCTCTTCCCTCGAGGTGCGATAAATCGCCCTACCTCGTCAACGGACAGCTGTACAAACCCGACCCTCATGTTTAAACGTGTCAGGAGAGAATGATAAACTCCTTCATCTCTTTACCATTATATATCAATGGGTCTAATATGCAATACAGCAATCGTACATCCTTCCTTTTCAAAATATACAGGCTCCCAATCTTGATCCGTAATTTAATACTGATGCCGTCAATATTAGTCGTATTTAAAGGTTTATATAATTTCCTGTGCGTGCATTACTTTGAAATGAAACA
>WNGS01000543.1:17193232-17204112 GCA_020271785.1 Procambarus virginalis | reverse complement strand
ACATGTGTTTGGCTGGCGGCATCCCTGAGGATTCAGGCCTGTCTTTTATGGAGCAGCACTCTGTGTCTAAAGAAGAAGGATAGGGGTATCAAGCCCATTGCCGTTGGCAACACCCTCCGACCCTCGTAGCTAAGGCTGCAGTGAGATCTATCAGCCAGGAAGCAGCCACCTTGCTGAAACCTCATCAGCTCGGGTTTGGGATTCCCTTAGGTTGTGAAGCTGCAGCACATGCAGCGCGGCTTACATGGCTGATCTCCCGGACCAGAAGGCACACTAGTAAGCTGACTTCAAAATGCTTTCAATCAAGTCAGACGAGACGCTGTCCTCAGGGCTGTACACAACCATTTCCGTCCCCTTTACCCGTTCATCCGATCATGCTACAGTGGGACTCTAAGCTTCTTTTTGGGGAGCATGAAATAAACTCCTGTGAAGTGTCCAACAAGGTGACCCCTTACACCCCTCCTTTTCTGCCTAGCTATCAAAGAGGTCACTGATAGTCTGACAAGCGAGCTAAACAACATCTGGTACCTGGATGATGTACCCTCAGCTGCTAGACATCGCCGGTACCACACCCACCCGCCGGAACAACACAGCTGTGCTCGCCCCCAGGGCATGCTCAGCTGGAACAACACCCCAGCTATGACATCTCCGCTGCTGGATCATCGCTGGTACCACATCAGCTGGAACTACCGCAGCTGTGCTTAGCCCCCAGGGGCATGCACAGCTGGAACACAACAGCCAGCTGTGCCCTCCGCTGCTAGACATCACCCAGGGCCACACCCGCCGGAACAACAGCAGCTGTGCTCGGCCCCAGGGGCATGCTCAGCTTGGATCACCACCAGCTGTGCCAACAGCTGCTGGATCATCAGCTGGGACCACATCAGCCGGAACAACAGCTTGTGCACGGCCCCCAGGGGCATGCTCAGCTTGGCTCACCACCTGCTGTGCCAACAGTTGCTGGATCATCGGCTGGCACCACACAGCCGGAACAACAGCAGCTGTGCTGTGCCCCCAGGGGCTAGCTCAGCATGCCAGCCCTCGCTCCTGGACCATCGGCGGGGAACCACTTCCGCCGGAACATCAGCAGCCGGACAAGCGCTGGGTACACGCCGGGCACCGGGGACAATCCCCACTACAACAGCGCGCAGCACACGCTGGCGTGGAGGGGAACACGGGCAGGCTGTACCTTAGGATAATGGAGAAGGCCAGCTGCTCCGGCATAATTCTAATCTGGAAAAAATATATTTTTTATTAAAAAATTAGATGAACTAAAGAGCTGGCGACGCCAAATAACATGACGAACCAAGCGCCAGTTAGGTTAGGTTCAGGTTGGTTTGGTTAAGTTAGGTTAGGTTAGGTTAGTGTAGTTTAGGTTAGGTCAGCCAACCTAACATAATCATTCAGTACCAACGTAATGCCAGAAAGCTCTCCGGCTTCCTCCGGGCCTCCGGCTGTGCCACCACTGCTGGATTGTCGGCTGGGAAGTAAGGTAAGCAATAGGAAATAACAAATATAAATAGTAATGTGAACACTGTCCACTCCGGAGACCAACGAAGGGAAATAAATACAATAAAATACTAAAAAAAATTTAAGAAATAAATAATAAAATAAATAATATAACAAATTAAGAGAGAAAATAACAATTAATAATAGAACGCCCCCAGCTGCCCCTCAGCTGCTGGACCATCGACTGGGACCACCTCCGCCGGAACAACAGCAGCTGTGCATGGCCCCCGGGGGCATGCTCGGCAGGAACACCGCCAGTTGGGCCGTCAGCGGCTGGAACATCGCCTGGGACCACATCAGCTGGTACAACAGCAGCCGTGCTTGGCCCCCAGGGTCACACTCAGCTGGAACACCGCCAGCTGTGCCGTCGGCTGCTGGAACCTCGGCTGGGACCACCTCAGCTGGAACAGCAGGAGTGCTTGGCCCCCAGGGGCATGCTCAGCTCGGAACATCACCGGCTGTGCCATCAACTGCTGGGACATCGGCTGGTACCACATCAGCCGGAACAACAGCAGCTGTGCTTGGCCCCCAGGGTCGAGCACAGCTGGAACACCCCCACCTGTGCCATCAGCTGCTGGATCATCGGCTGGGACCGCATCAGCCGGAACAACAGCAGCTGTGCTTGGCCCCCAGGGAGCATGCTCGGCTGGCACACCACCAGCTGGGCCAACGACTGCTGGACCGACGGCCGGGACCACATCAGCCTGACATCGGCGGCTGGGCTTGGCCCCCAGGGGCATGTTCAGCCGGCACACCGTCTGCCGGCCTATCAGCTGCCGGGTCATCGGCAGCGTATCCACGTCAGCCAAGACATCAGTAGCTGGGCCTGGCCTGAGGGCAGCCGGGCCATTAGCTGCTGGACCTTTGGCAGGGACTACTTCAGCCGGAAACAGCAGCTAGGCCCGCCCGCGGGCGGGCAGGCCAAATGAGGAGCAAAATATCATAGATAAATGATCAGCATGGATAAATAAATGAGGGGAAAAATAAACGGGAAAATGAAAACACATAGCCAGACATAATGAGTGTATAAGAAATAAGCCCTTCTTTGTGCGTACCCCAACATTGCATAGGGTAACTGGCACTAGGCTCCTTCGCTATGTGCCATGACATTCTCCCTAGTTGCATCAAATGCTGCACTGGCATACTGATCAGATAGGTTAAAGGCATTGAGTAATGTAGCCTTCCGGAACACAATGCAGTAACACACGGACTTCAGACTTCGAAGATGCCTGAATCTTTTCCCACATTCTCGACACGCATGAGGGCAAACCGCCAATGAATTAACATGTGTGTTAGATATAGTTTCACGTTCTTAAAACTCCAGCCACACTCTGCACACGCGAAACGGCGTTCCTCTGAATGCCTTAACAAGTGTCTCTTCCGATGGCCAAGACGACGGAGACTCTTACCACACTCTGGACACTCGTGAGGTTTGTCAACCGAATGCGCTAAAATGTGAGTCTCCATATGACGAAGCAGACAAACCTCTTCGCGCACTTGGGACACTCGTGAGGTTTGTCATCTACACTTGTGGGGGCTGTACACTTTTTTTTTTTTGAGATATATACAAGAGTTGTTACATTCTTGTACAGCCACTAGTACGCGTAGCGTTTCGGGCAGGTCCCTGGAATACGATCCCCAGCCGCGAAGAATCGTTTTTTCATCCAAGTACACACATTTTACTGTTGCGTTAAACAGAGGCTACAGTTAAGGAATTGCGCCCAGTAAATCCTCCCCGGCCAGGATACGAACCCATGACATAGCGCTCGCGGAACGCCAGGCGAGTGTCTTACCACTACACCACGGAGACTGATAATACTTGTGGGGAATGTCAGCAGAATGGAATAAAAAAGGAGATGCACTAAATTGTGAGTCGTCAAATGACGAAGCAGACTGAAGCTCTTCCCACACTAGGGACACTCGAGAGGTTTGTCCTCTACGCTTGTGGGTTTTGTCAGCCGAATGTAAAAAATATAAGGGGACCTACTTCGAAGATGCCTGAACCTCTTCCCAGCTCCTCCTCGTTACCGTGCACCAACATGTGAGTCTTCATATCTCCAAGCTGAATGAGGCTCTTCCCCCTCTGTACACTTAAGAATATGAGAAGAATTGCGTGAGCACTTGGCGCTCAAGGTGATGCTCCTTTAGGCGCAGCTTGTGAAGGATAGACCTTAACGCTGATGTGTGGAAACACGTTTTGTAGTGTAACGTCCAGGAGACGGCCAGCAAGAGTGGCCGAGTCCCCTGGACGCGCTTAAATGCCCCAGCGTGATGCGCAGCAACCATGGACGGTTAGTCACAGATATGGTATTACGTTTTCTTCTGCCCCCAGAAATTTCGCCGTTTGCTTTGCATACAGCGACTATTTAATGTCCTTGCCTCCACTGGGTCACATATCCATAGACAGTACCCAAAGCACTATGACATCCACATCTCTGAGTTTGTGTCGATCACTATTAATTATCTGTACCTCCCATGTACACATCAACTCCAATCGGAAAGGATTTTACTCATTTTATGTCCAAAATACAGTACTGTATGACTTTAAGGAGACACACTATTTTAAAGAAGTAATTATCAAAGAAGACACCATGCCAGGAAGGCTATGTAGCACCATCAAATAAAGGTTTTATTGAAACTTTGTAGGAAAACGTTAAATCCTAAATATATCTCTATTCCTATACCTGAAATATTGTATACTTTTCTCTCTCCATCGTACTTCTGCACCTGCTGGCAAGTGGTGCGGTGCGATGTGCAGGTGGTGTTCATTACTAGGTGAGCTGGCAGGTGGTGTTCACTGCTAGATGAACTGCTGTTCACCTAGCAGTAATTAGCTACCTGGGAGGTAGTTAATTGTTGTGGGGATGTATATCCTAAGGCCCTGTATACAATGTTCACAATAGATCAATGTATAATCATTTCATGGTATAAAACACATGAAGGTTAGATTTGAAAAATCTAACTTAAGTATTTATGTCAAGGTTAGATTTGAAAATTTAGTTTTTAATGCACTTACACTTTTTTTGAATCTTTTATTGAGTCTTTCCTTCACCTTCATTCAAGCACAAGGGTATTATAGTAAGTTTCTCCATTATTATTTTATTAATATTATTAGTTTTTTTTTGTTATTATTTGTATTACTGTTAACAGGAGGAGTGAGAGGGGGGGAGGGGTAATGGTTCACATGTCCACATTCCAATGCCCGCTTCCCAGGTCTGGGGGTGCGAGCTAGGGTGCACAATAAACCAAGCACCTCCGGCGGCCGCTTGTCGAAGGCGGAAGTGTAGCCTAGGCCGTTTGTCATGAAAATTAGTGATGGCTTTTATTTTGATTATGGGCCCGTAATCCAGTTAAGCCTTTATTCTTAATTTATATTACAATGCTGGTAAAATACACTTCTTGATGATGAGCATGGAGTACAAATGAACTCATTGTGTACCCTATGCTCACAGGATGAGTATAGGGTACACAATGAATTACCACTCACACGATGGGTATGGGTTGCACAAGAAACTATCGCACAGAGGATGAGTATGGAGAGCAAAGTAAACAAAGATACACACGACGAGAAAGGATTGCACAATGTCCTATATGACTCACAGAATGAGTATGAGGTGCACAATAAACTACAGGTAACAGGATAAGTATGGGTTGCACAATAATTTACAGGTCACAAGATGGGTATGGGGTGCACAAACAACTGGTAACAGGATGAGAATGGGTTGCACAATAAATTACAGGTAACAGGATGGGTAAGGGTTGCACAAACTACTGGTAACAGGATGAGTATGGGATGCACAATAAATTACCGCACAGAGGATGAGTATGGGGTGCACAAACTACTGATAGCAGGATGAATATGGGTTACACAATATATTACAGGTCACATGATGGGTATATGGGGTTGAACAAACTACTGGTAACAGGATGAGTATGGGTTGCACAATAAATTACCGCACAGAGGATGAGTATAGGGTGCACGTAAACATGACTCACAGGATGAGTATGGGGTGCACAATAAACTACCATTCACAGGTTGAGTCTATGATGTTCGTGCTCTATATTAAGATAACTAAAATACACCTCTGTTTCCAAAATACTTTAATGACCAATATTTGCAAATATATTTTATGTTTCCGATTTTCTGATAATATAAAACATATCATCATTTCTGGGCGGAGAGAAAAACAAACAGGAGCGGGGGGACCTTAATTTATTAATTAATGTTTACAGAGCGACTGCTGTACCACAATAAAAGAAGTCGTAACATGACTGAGTAGAATGCCAGTACTGCAAAGATGCAACTAAGGGAATAAGTCATAGGACGTTAACCGTGCCTAGAGTCAGCTAGCCGAAGCAATGTTGCAGTACTCGCAAACAGCGTAATGCTATAATTAAAACAATGCCAGAGATAATGAGTGGCACAGCCAGTACAGTATGATACAATATATTCTGCATACGCAGAGGGCATAGAAATAATAATGAAGATTTTTCAGGGTAAAATAGCGTAATGCTATAATTAAAACAATGCCAGTGATAAATGAGTGGCACAGCCAGTACAGTATGGATAAAATATATTCTGCATACGCAGAGGGCATGAAAATAATATTTAAGATTTTCCAGGGGTAATGACATGCTAGTGCCTAGTACATGTAAAGTCTGCAACCCCCAACTTGCACCAGTAGTGAGCACTTGACATATGGTAAGTAGCTGCGGACAGCCCTAGACTTGGGGATCCGACGCAGCACCCCCCCAAATTACTAAATTAAAGAGAAGCATAGGCGAAACATGAGAGGCTCGAAGAGCATAAGAAGTTCTGCAGTCAAGGGAGGAGGGCGGGTGTTTCGTGTGAAGCGTAGCAGAGCAGAGTGGAATGAGGGAGAAACTGCTCGTGCGTTTGCTTAAATGTGCGCCCCCCCCCCCACGGCGCGCGCAGCTCTCCTGAGCGCTGCGTATATGTTTATTCTCGCTCCCAGAATTCCCCCGCTTAATTTAAATTATGCAGGGGCCATTTCTGGGCGGAGAGAAAAACAAACAGGAGCGGGGGGACCTTAATTTATTAATTAATGTTTACAGAGCGACTGCTGTACCACAATAAAAAGAAGTCGTAACATGACTGAGTAGAATGCCAGTACTGCAAAGATGCAACTAAGGGAATAAGTCATAGGATGTTAACCGTGCCTAGAGTCAGCTAGCCGAAGCAATGTTGCAGTACTCGCAAACAGCGTAATGCTATAATTAAAACAATGCCAGAGATAATGAGTGGCACAGCCAGTACAGTATGATAAAATATATTCTGCATACGCAGAGGGCATAGAAATAATAATGAAGATTTTTCAGGGTAAAATAGCGTAATGCTATAATTAAAACAATGCCAGAGATAAATGAGTGGCACAGCCAGTACAGTATGGATAAAATATATTCTGCATACGCAGAGGGCATGAAAATAATATTTAAGATTTTCCAGGGGTAATGACATGCTAGTGCCTAGTACATGTAAAGTCTGCAACCCCCAACTTGCACCAGTAGTGAGCACTTGACATATGGTAAGTAGCTGCGGGCAGCCCTAGACTTGGGGATCCGGCGCAGCACCCCCACTCCGCAGGCCAGCGAAGCCGGTCCCCCACCCCCCTGAAGGGCGAGGTGCCCGCTGGCCGCAGAAGAACTTATCTAGGTAATGGAATGACGTCTTGCCTGACGTAGGAGTGGAACGCATCGCTTTTCCACCTGCCGACTGCTCTGATTGCTGCCGGCGCCAGGCCATCCATGGACATCTGCGTGGCCCTGCCGATTCGGAAGGAGTGTGGTGCATAATCGTTTGGAGGCAGTCCTAGGCTCGAACGGCGGCACGGAGCACCCATGTGAAATCCTGTCTGGTGACGGGGGAGCCCGATTCGCCCAGGAAGATAGGTCCTGGTTCCAAGCCCCGTCGTTTTAAGAAGTTCGTCATGGCACGGACCGGGCAGTACTTACTGTAGGGGACTGCACTCAGGGTTAACTTGGGGGTACGCCCTGCGCTGTGCTTGTAGGAGGCAAACGCGATGACGATCCCCGTCCGCGATAAAGTTAGCTGGTCCAAGCGTAGAGTGTGTTGCCCCTTCCCCGCGTAGGTCGCCTCCCCTGGCCGGAGGCAAGCATAGAAGGCGAGGGAGAAGAGCGCTCGGTAGCAGGTCTTCTCGTACGTCGAGCGGCAGACACCTCGCAGGGCCCCCAGTAGTCGATGCAGTAGTCGTCTGGTCACGGGCAATCGTCGTGCGGGGGCCCGTTGGGCCTTGTTGCGTGCTCCCTTAAGTAGTTGTGTGACTAGGAACTGACGTGTGGGGTCTTCCCTACCATGCAGCTTGAACATGAAGGCGATAGCCGCAAGGTAAGCACTAAGAGAGCGGTACGCCAAACCTCGAGACAGCAGCGACTGCAGGAAGTTCGCCAGTGTCGTGGACGTAGCCTCGAAGGGGCAACCCCGTCTCCTGCCGTTCGATACATACTCCACGTACTCCGCCCACTTATGTTGATACGTTCGTCGTGTCGCGGGCTGTAGGGAGTCGAGCAGCGTCCTTACAGTTTCAGGGTGAAGTTGCAGGGCAGGAGGTGCTGCGGGATTGCGGTTGGCTTCTCGGCGAGTCCTGCGTCTCGCAGGAACGATGGCGGCAGTACCTGCAACCGGGAGAGAGCGTCACAAACCCCGTTTAACTTGCCCGGGAGGTGTGAAGGAAGAAGCGTAATATGTGTGAGAAGGAGGATTGCCAGTGGCCGGACCAATTGCATGAGGAGGGGGCACCTGGCGGACAGGGATTGAAGCACATTTACCACAGCGGCGTTGTCGGACCTACACACAAGCCTCTTGTTTGCTAACACAGGTGCAAAGATGGATATCCCCATGTAGAAAGGGTAAAGTTCGAGGAGCGCGATGTTCAGCCGGCTCCAGTCCATAGGCCAGGTACCCCTGAGCCAGGCCGCTCCGAGTGTGAGTCCATAACCCATGGATGAGGCGTCCGCGCACATCGTGAGGGCCGTGGCGTTCCCCCATCCACCGTCTGGTGGAAAAACCGTTACTCCATTGAACGCGCCGAGGAAAGTGTGCCAGGCTCGCAAGTCGAGCTTCGCCTCCGCGTCCAGCTGGCAGGGGCGTGAGGGACGTTGTACACCACGGGTGAGCGGGTGAAGACGTCGGAGGAAAGCCCGTCCCCCCGGTATGACTGACGTGGCGAATTGCAGTTTGCCGATAATCCCTTGCAGGTCCCGCAGGGGAAGGCTCTCGGCCCGCAGAGCGTCTTCCACTGCGGTCGTGTACTTCGTCCTCTTGTCGTCCGGCAGCCTTGTCTCCATACGTCGTGCGTCGATTTCAAGTCCAAGGAATGTGAGGCAGTGGTGGGGGCCTGCAGTCTTGTGGGGAGCCAGGGGTACGCCTAGGCGCTCACAGAGGGCAATGAACACCCGCAGGCTCCGCAAGCACTCGTTGTAGGTAGAACTCACGAAGAGGAAGTCGTCTAGCACCTTTACGACATCCCGCACGCCGAACTTCTCCGCAAGGATCCATTGCAGGGCGTCGGAGAACGTCTCGAAGATCCTGCAGGAAGGTGCCGCCCCCATGCTGAGCATTTTTCATGGTAGTACCGCCCTCCGTAGGCGAAGCCGAGTAGGTGGTAGTCGCTGGGGTTGACCGGGACGATCCTGAACGCCTCTGCTATGTCGCATTTTGCCAGATGCGCCCCCGGCGAGCGTCTGACCACCAAGGCCACCGCGTCGTTGATGGACTGGTAGGTCACAGTTGTCTTTTCCCGCGGGATGTTGGCGTTCACGCTCTCGGAGGTATAGGGGTAGCTGAGGTTGTGCAGGAGCCTGTATTTTCCCGGCGTAGACTTCTCTCTCAGGGCTATAGGAGAACACTTGAAGTTCTCAAATGGGGGGACCTCAAAGGGGCCCGCTATGCGCCCCAGGCTCAGTTCCTTGTCGAGCATAGGCCCCACTATATGTGGCAGGGCTGTAGTTGCTGGGGGGTTACGAGAGGAGAGGGGTGTCCGTACCCCTTCGTAACCTAATAGGAAACCCCCCCGGAAGCCTCCGACGACATAGTCCCGGAGGGGGTAACCCACTAGGAAAGCATCAAGTGCGTCTGCGTCCACTGGCGTTGTGACGTGTGTCTTTCTTCCTGCTCCTGTCCTGAGGGGCGATGGGGACGATTCTCCTTGGCGGCGGCGACTCGAGGCTTGGCCTGGGGGCACGGGCAGTAGGCAGGATGTCGCTTGTGGCAACGCGGGCAGTAGTGCTTGAAAGTGCATGAGGGGACGGAGCAGCCTGCTCCGGTTGCGTGGAAGGCGTAGCAGTATCCCGGCGGTAGTCCGTAGGCCGGGCATAGAGAGTGAACGTTCTGCTGGGTAGGCGGCGGCGCGAGGCGCCACCTGTATTCGCTCCTGCGCTGCACGTTGTACCGACCGAATCTCCAGGTCGAGCCTTAGCGCGGTCCAAGGGCAGCCCGACCTCTCCTTGTCCCACCTGAATGCCTCGTCATACCACATCCAGTCGCCGCGGAGGTTGCGCTTCATGGACTTCACGTAGCGGACGTAAGTGAAAGCGCCCGGCCCTCGGCGGGATGTCGCTCCAGGTAGATGAAGCGAAGATGTCGAAACCGTGCCCCCACTGCTCCGGCGTCAGAGGCGGCAAGTTCTTCGTGGATAACTGGGTCTCCGAGAGAGTGGCATGGCGTGTCTCCGAAGGCCGGCATCGCGTTCGTAAGCCAGCAGCTCGCGCAAGTCGATGTACTTGTTTGCCCAGACTTTCTCTCTTAGGGCCAGTGGGACGCTCGCCTAGCATGGTGACGGTGTTGCCTCGCGTCCCCAGGGCTGTGCCCCCAAGGACTAGGGGGTAGTGGGGAACAAGCTCTCCTCTCGGTGGTACTCACCGTTGGAGGACGTCTGGAAGAGCTGTGTCGCCGCCTTGACGTGCGGCTCCTTCCCTTGACCGTGGTCGGCGCGCAGGGGGGGAAGCGGTGCGTGTAGGCCGGTCCGTGTGGCGTCCGTGTTGTCCGCTCCGCCGGGGTTCGTAGTCTGCTGCTCCCCTCGATTCGAGGGGGGGGCCCCGGGCCTGAGCAATGAGCGTCCTCAGCATTGCCCAGTTCGGCGTCCGAAAGTTGGGAGGGTGGTCACCACGCCCCCCGCAGCGATTCCGTTTGGATGGCATCGAGGATATGGTCGCCGTCCGAGTCAGAGCCTCCCGAAGAGGCCTCTGAGGAGAGGCGCGAAGCGGCGGGTTCGTCCTTGTCCTGGGCGGGCTTCCTTCCCTAGCACCTTCGGTCGCCGACCTCGTGTTGACGCCGTCCTTGTCCCTCTTCTTCTTCCGAGGCTTAGCGTCCCCGTGGCCCAGTTGTCGACCAGGCC
>WNGS01000543.1:17150298-17160606 GCA_020271785.1 Procambarus virginalis | reverse complement strand
TGCAGTGGTTATTATAAGACCCTTAGCAGCATAAGGGTAATGAAAAGACCTGGATCTGCTTTACATTTGTCTGCTACCCGTTTCTCAGAACTCCTCTTTGCCTCTCTCCTCACTGCTATCTATTTGTTTCTTGGTTGTTTTTAGTGTTAATATGTTTGAGGGTTTGACCTCTTCCTGTATTGTACCCATTTTCCTGTCTTTTCCTCTTTGGCCCTCCTCTTAATTTATGTTGAACCAATCCTGTTTTCTGGTTCTGCATCTCTGTTTTTGGTATACTGTATATTTTTTTGTACTGTACCATCATCGTATAGTTCACAGATTTTGGCATACATCACGTTTATTTCATTGCCTAGCAACAAATCATTCCAATTAATTTCATTCAACAATTTGCTAAGCTTCCTGTAGTGTCCTTCCTTGAAATCAATTTGTCAACTATTTCAATTTGCCATTTTCTTCTAGATTATATCGCATAGCATATCTAATTTCCAACAACATATGGTCACACTTTCCCAAGGAAGGAAGGTACTGAATGTCAAATAGCTTCTTCTTTCCTGGGAAATACCAAATCCAGCAATGATGGAGCATCTCCTCTCATTTGTATAGGCTGTTTTACATGTTGATACATGAAAGATTCCAGGATGAGGTTCATGAATCTGCTAGTCGAAAAATCTTATGTTCCTGCTTCATAGTCTTCCAAGTCTATCAATTTTAAATTGGTCACCAAGTATCAACAGTCGTGATTTATCTTTATCTGCTTTTAGAATAATTTATCCTATGAACAAATCCACAAGGACCGTGACGAGAATTCGAACCTATGTCCGAGAACATCCCAGACGCTGCCTTAATCAACTGAACTACGGCATATTCAAAAGAATTGAAACCAGAAGTTCTACTGAACTTACTTGGATCCTGCAGCCTCTCCTTGACACAAACCAGGGTTTTACACAATTCCCCCATGCACTCGAGCTATGTCAATAGGCCGTTCTACCTATTCACCCTTACTTCATTACACACAGAAATCACAATAGCGTGATGCATCATGGGGGAATTGTGTAAAACCCTGGTTTGTCTCTCAGAGAGGCTGCAGGATCCAAGTAAGTTAAGTAGAACTTCTGGTTTCTATTCTTTTGACCATGTCGTAGCTTAGTCAATTAAGGCAGCGTCTGGGATGCTCTCGGACGTAGGTTCGAATCCTCATCACGGCCCTTGTGGATTTGTTCATTTGATGCATCACACTATTGTGATTTCTGTGTATAATGAAGTAAGGGCGAAGAGGTAGAACAGCCTATTGAAATAGCTCGAGTGCATGGGGGAATTGTGTAAAACCCTGGTTTGTCTCTCGAAGAGGCTGCAGGATCCAAGTAAGTTAAGTAGAACTTCTGGTTTCTATTCCTTTGACCATGTCGTAGCTCAGTCGATTAAGGCAGCTTCTGGGATGCTCCCGGACGTAGGTTCGAATCCTCGTCACGGCCCTTGTGGATTTGTTCATTTGATGCATCACGCTATTGTGATTTCTGTGTGTAATTTATCCTATGATCACTACAAGGCCCTCTCCTTTGTCATTGAGCTCGTCCATAGTCCATGTATTGCTTGCTGGTGGACTGTATGCAGTAATGATTACTAGTTTATTATTCTGACTGCAAATCTCCAGTGCCACTAATGTCTACTTCCCCTGGGTTGTCAAGTATCAGACAGTACTTGGCTGAATACAGGCAGTAATCGGACAAGGCAAATCAGTCAGTGAGTCAGTCTCGAGGGTATGTGTGTGTGAGGGAAGTGCGGGAAGGAGAGGAGTGTTGCCAAATCACAAGCTACCATTAGGGATAAAGCTTGATAGAAGTTGTTTGTAAGAAGGGACAAATGTATTTTTAATGTACATGAGAATGTACAAGGAGCAATGTACACCTGGTAGTGCTTGCTTATCAGTAATGCATAATATTTTATTATGAATTAAAGAAGTATGATAATTTATATTTTGAATTAATATCTAAAACACTTTACTATAGTAGTCTGCTTATATGACTGGCAGTGTTTGATTGTATGTATTATCACACCATTTTCTCCAAAATATTTAGCAGGAATTAAATAGTTTATATTTTGTTAGTGTCTTGAAAGAAAGATTGTAACACAGTATTTTGTTTCAGATGGGCTACATCCCTCAGGAGCTTCAGTGTGATCACAAATCTTGTGGCTAAGGTGTATTTATGGATCATGACACAAATTGTATTTGCTACATTGCGTGGATCATTCTACATTACTGAACATGCCAGTTGCCGTAACCAGCTTTTGTATTATCGCAAGTGTGTGTGGCAGAAGCAACATGACTATGCATTGAGTGCCATGGTAAATAGTGGCTCACTTGAGAAGCTTAGCCAAGAAAAAGCAATCACATACTCTCATTTGACTTCAAAAAAGGGATCAATTCCTCGAATCAGGTTTATACCTAAAATGCAAAATGCAAGACCCATTGTTCCACTTCGCAAAGGTGGAATGCCCCCATCGCTTTTATATCAGGCCCGTATTTTTTTGAATGAACTCAGTAAAGGTTGCAAGAAAGGAAGTTTCAAAGCAAAAAATGCCTATGAACTGCAAAATGCTTGGCATATGTATACTAAAAAATTAATGGCAACTAAAGTTACTAAACCATTGTATTTTGTGCGTGCAGATGTACAAGATGCATATGGATCAATTTTACACTCCAAACTATTTGAGTTATTGAAAAATTGTGTTGATAATTTAGCTCCTAAACTAATGTTGGGACAATATGCATTAATGCTGGACACAGGCAAGGCATCAAAAAAAACTGTTTACATCCTTTTAGATGATAAGAGGCAACCTACTAGGTCACTTGTGAATGGAGAAGAGAGACTAGTAGAAATAGGTTCTCCTATTATTGTTCAGCCTCAAAAAATTTTTAATGCAATAAAAAATTTAGTAAGTAATCAAGTAATCACCAATGGGTCTCTGCTACTGCGAGTGGCTCGTGGAGTGCCTCAGGGAGGGACACTATCTGCTGCTCTCTGTGAATTTTATTATGCTTCCATGTGTGCCAATTATTTTTCAAAGTACAACATTGGGACCAATATGCTTCTCCGTGCTGTGGATGATTTTCTTTTCATATCTCAATCTCGTGATGAAGCAAAGAGAGTGTTGGAGCAGACAGTATGTGGTGTTCCCGATTTTAACTGTCACATGAATAGAGAGAAAACCTTCCACAATATTGATAACCAAATTGTATTCCGTGTACCATTTTGTGGTGTGATTGTTTGCTTGAAGTCTCTCCAACTTTTAGTACATGCTGCTGGTTTGGCAAATGGATACCCAAGGTATTCAATGCGCCTAAATAAATTTAAAGCCCCTGGAGACTTTGTGAAACTTAGGTTACAACAAGTAACCCTGGCACGTCTCAAACCTCTTGTATTGGATCCCTCATACACAAAATGCTCAGGACTCATTGCTAATGTCTGGCGAAGTGGAATTATGGCTGGGGCAAGACTGATCACTTTGTTGCATTGTGTCCTGTCACCAAGAGGACCTGTTAATACTAAATTTGTTGCTTGCATGGTTATTAAGGTGGGATATAAAGTTTGTAGACAGGTTAAGTCAGTATTCAAACGAGGTAATGTTAATTTAACAATTCCCGATGAAGTAATTTTGATAACTTATGTAGGTGGAGTATGCACAATGATGAAATGGCCAAGTTTACCAAAATGGCCTTCAATACACACAAATCTGAAGAAGTTCTTAAAGAGGATGCAGGTAAGAGTGCCAAGTAATATGCAGATGTTACTACCAACAATTCCCCAGACTACATAATTTGGATAATTTGGCTCGTATAAACATTCAACTTGTTCACAAGGCTGTTTATGCCACCTCATTTACTACTTTTAAGTTAACTCTTTAATGAATGTCACACTAACGTAAAAATCCGAGTCTAAAACCTAATGTTATTTGAAGAGATACTGTATATATATTTCAATAAAGTTTTTGTAACCTAAATTTTAGTCTTGTATATACAGTATTTTCCTTTGGCTTTTATTTCTTCTGAAAAAATCGAACAGTGGTGCCCTTAAGTTAGCATTAAGATAGCTCCACATACATAAGTCAGATCAGCCCTAGAAGTACTTAATAGCATACCAGAACCTGGCCCACTTAGAGGCACAGAAAGCATGAGATTACTATGCTTTATCATAGATTTTCATGAAAGCAGACAATAACAAGGACACAGCAAATCTCCAAACTGATACTAAGTATTTCAATGAGCCACAGAAATGTGATATTTCATGAGGATAAGTTCCATTACTACAATGTGGATAACAGAAAACTTCAAAACAGAAACCACATATAAAATGCAGTAAAAAAATGCACACACTTTAATGGCCATGCCCTGAGATCACCAGTCCACGTCTCCCATCGATCAGCTCCAGCGTACAACTACTGTAGCTCAAAACACCTGCCTGCAGCCAGCGTTCGGAGAAATGTGTTCATATGCCCTAGGCCTAAATAGATCCTTGCTAAGCTATCTCTGCAAAGATAACCTTCATTTACTTAGAAACGGTAAAGCAAAATCAGCTGATTATCACTGGACCAACATCCAAGTAAATGAAACAGTACAAACTAATTACATGGTATCTAACACTAGGCCTCCACACAGGCTAGAGGTGGTAGGCCTTCTCTAGTTCTGATTGCTGCCACATGTACCCAAGACTGAGTGTAGCATGTTACACAAGACTACTAACTTAATTTACCCCTCACTCCGTGTTGGAGTGAGGGAGGGCTGGCTGGGTGTGGCTGCTCACACTCGCAGTGTTCTGAGTGTGTTGATGGTGAATGTATATAGTGTGTGACAGTGTTTATTGTGTACATATGTTGTAAATATACATAAATGAACATGAAACATTGGTGTGAATAACTGTATGATTTGGAGGAGTAATGTTGGTGAATACAATGTTGGAGGAGTGAGGGAGACTGGCTGGGTGTAACAGCTCACACTCGCGGTGTTCTGAATGTGTTGATGGTGAATGTATATAGTATGTGACAGTGTATAGTCTGCAAATAGATTGTATTCAGTATATACATAAATTAGCATGATACAATGTAAATATGTGCAACATATGTGTACACAAGTGTCATACACGTAACACAATGTCCTCAGACAGTACGGATGTTTTACTGCCATAATACAGTGTACATGTTCATTATACATAGGATTAGCACGTAAAAACAAATAAAATGTATTTGGAACTGTGTGCAAAAAATTAACAAAAATATATTCGCGGCAACTTGCGCGCCCCCGCCCGGGCGCCCCACTGGCCCCAGGCTTATTGCACGGGCGAACGGGGAATGATGATGATGTCATGCACCAACTTACGGACCCCATAGCAGCCAAAGTAAGTACAAGTTCGAAATTTTTTTGGCATACCCATACTGGGGGAAGGGTTTCTGACACTTTAAAAGAACAAAAGAATTTTTTCAAGATAATTTATTTCCTGCGCACTGGGGGGGTGTCAAATTTATAGGCCGCGCAGTTAAAGGGTGAAGTGTCCATGAGTTAAGCGCGTTAGGCTAATACGCAGCCTCACCAGAGCTGTTTCCCATCGCCGGTTACGGTGGTAGGAGGAAGACCACATTGACACACTACCCTTAGGAGTACGCAGTTTGTTACCAATAACAGAAGACCAACAACTCTGCCAACAGGCAAGGATGGAGGAATGAATAACTGGGTAAAAGTCGGAATAAGGAATACCTTTACAGGAGATAGGACAAGTGCGGATAGCTTCCGTAGCGGCAGTGTCCGCACGCTCATTTAAAGACACCAATATGGCTGGGATCCCAGCAAAACTCAAACTAAATCTACTGGAGATTAGAAACAGCCAATGTCGAATCTCGACGACCACTGGATGGACTGGATAAAAGGCCTCCAGAGCCATGAGGGTGCTGTGAGACTCAACTACAATCACAAAGGAGGATTGACAGCGAGAAAGCAGGAGACAAAGAGCATAGAGAAGAGCATAAAGTTCTGCCATGAAGATGCTAGTCTCCGAAGGCAGGCGACACAGATAGGGCGAAAGACAAAAACACCCACTACAGAGGTTACGGACTCCTCAGACGAGGAAATCATAGTAGGAGCTCCAGCGCAGCATCACAAATACGACACATACACGGTTCAAGACTCCTCATGGAGGCCACGTCACCAAACTCCAACGACAGCACTACTCAGCCAAAGTCGCAGGCAAAGAAAAAAAGGAAAACCTAGAGGTCAACACTAATCACACCAGCTCCATAAACTAGTATAGCCAGCCCTCCAGGCTGAAAACCAGCATGAAGACCCCCATCCATCGCCAGATCTCTAGTATCAGCTACTGGTACAGATAATGGCTCCAAAGAGCCTCCACTTACGGGCTCACCATAGCCCGTGCTACTGGAAGTTATTGTTCTGAGTAGCGAATCTTAAACAACAACAACAACAACAAAACTCTGTTCATCCACGGGAGACATCTCCTGTCCACGAGGCTAACCATAGCCCGTGCTTCTTGCCCCGCTCCTGTGCCAGGTAAGTTACGGGCTCACCATAGCCCGTGCTACTTGGAACTTGTTCTGAGTAGCTAAATCTATAACAACAACAACAACAAACTCTGTTTAGTGTTAGTTGTGTGTGTGTAACCTAAAGTCTTTGAAAATGTAATAAGTTATTACGAAACGCGTTCTAGCATCGCGTCAGACTAGAAATAAAAATGAATTTTGGAGAACTGATTTTTCAATTACCATCGACAGTGAAAAAAAACATAAGAAATATAGCTATACTAATTTATAGTATTGTCATTCATTTTATTATTCCCTTCTTGTTCGTATTAATTTATTATGGGTCTGGGAGTTAGTTTACTATTTTCGACATTATCTCTGTTATTTTACTATATAATTATATTAATTACATTAATTACTTTACATTCACGGATCACTAGCCTTCCTTGTGTCCATTTCACTTTGCCTCATATCTCCTGATCTTGAAGTTCTTGGGGTACTGCTGCTCGCAGAATGCTCATTGACACTCCAAGACTGAACTCATTGGAGCCTCTTAAGGCAGTTTCTTAGGCTAACTATTCAGCTCTAGCATGCATTCGGAGGCCAACATACGATGGAGATCACTGTAACGGACTCTGTTACCATCCTTATAATTTGTTGTGTTCGTGTCGCTCTGGACACAAGCATGTTGCAGTTACGCCTTAAAGAACTGTTTCCTATATTTGATTTATTGTTTTATTTATATATTGATTTGATATTATATATATATATAGGTCATATAAATATTGATTATGTTGGGCCATTCTATTGTTTTATATTATTATATTGGATTATTTTGAAATGAGTTATTACTTGCTAGATCCCCCTCCCCTGGATTAACTTCTGCCCTTGACCCAGATACGGTAACTGGTCCCCCCACCCCCACACCTTTTTCACATGTCCGGTTTTCCCGCTAAAGTTCTGCTCGGTTGGATAGTTACCTTACTTCGCTACAGACTAGTTTCCTGGAAGTTCTTATTCTCTTACTTTCCACTTAGTTTGCTCTAGACACTCCTATCCCCTGTGCCAGTGTTCCTTTTCAGAGTTTTCCGCAGGGTATCATCCTGGCTTTATCAATTATGACAGTTGCCCAGTTCGCTTCCGGAAATGTCCCCCCCCCCCTCTTACAAACTAATTCAGCAGTACCCTTAAAGGGTAGGTTCCTTGCCCGTCACATTCATACTGCATGCCCGTTTCTGCTCACCCTTACTGCCTTAATACTTCCAGAACCGACTACGGAAGGCGCACAAGGTACACCATTGATGAACAAGAAAAAGGGATGGAGCCCGAGGGCAGACTACTGCACCCATAAGGTCGACACCACCCTCACCGCTGTGGGGCGGGCCGCAGCGACGACGGACACGGGGTCGACCCTGGGTAGTCGGCCTCGGTGAAGGCGGCTTCCCACTTCCCACACCCGCCCTGGGGCCAGTCTTACAGGATTGGTCCCTGTGAGTGCGGGCTCCAGCAATGACCAGTCTTACGACATCGTGCACAGCGTCCCTACTTGGGTGTACTTTCCCTGTATGATCACCTCACAAGGACATTGCATGGGGGGTATACCTTGCCCTCTACGCTCTGGATCATCGCGATGATGCCTCGTTGGCCTCACCAAGGACGCTGTTTAACTTGCAGTATGTTAACTGCCTAGTAGAACGGCTAGTTTAACTTTAACTGCAGTCTAACTGTTTAACTGCGACTGCAGTTAGTGATTAATGCAATTATTAATCAAGTCAAATAATTAGTGACTAATGCATAACAATAAAGTATTAAAGAATAATTATAATGAATAATCATTATAATGATAAATCAATCTTAACCCCACGACTCAAAGAAGCAGCAAAACAACTAAAAAATCTGAAAGACGTAACAATAAGAAAAACCGACAAGACAGCAGCATATGTATTGATTCCTACCCAAGAATACATGAACAAAATTAGCAACATCCTTAGTGATGACACCAAATTTCAACGAATCACAAGGAACCCTGTGGAAGACCTTAAGCGGAAAGTAAACAAAACAATTACAGCAATCAACGCAAAGAAAGGTAGTGTGCATTTCGATAAACTTCAAGGCGACTATGGCTTAGGATATGCCCTATGGCAATGTTAAGACATACAAACCAGGTAACCCACTACGCCCAATAATCAGCCAAATACCAACTCCAACCTATCACCAGGCAAAAAGACTTAACGAACTCGTAACTCCATACACTCCAAGTAAGTATAGTCTACAATCATCAGCAGATTTCCTAGAATTAATCAAATCTACTCAGCCCGATGGAATCATTGCTTCCCTGGACGTCGAATCCCTATTTACCAACGTCCCAGTCGACACAACCATAGGAATGATACTGGACAGAGTATGCAGAGATGAGAGCACCCCCCAAATTAAACATACCTAAGCCACACTTGAAGAGTCTTCTCGAAGCATGTACAAAGGAAGCCCCTTTCATCAGTCCACAAGGAGACATGTATCTACAAATAGATGAAGTAGCAATGGGCTCCCCCTTAGGAGTTTTATTTGCTAATTATTATATGGGAACCATCGAAGACAGAGTCTTCAGTAGCAGACAAAAACCAACTGTTTATTGCAGTTGTATAGATGACATATTCGTAATAGTAAAAGACTCAGATGAACTAATTGATCTAAAAAGCCATCTAGAGAGAGAGAGAGAGAGTCAGTACTCCGATTTACACATGAAAATAGTGAAAATAACAGTCTGCCATTCTTGGATGTACTAATAACAAAAACATGAACCTCTTTAAGCACCAACATATATACTAAGCCCACCAACATAGGATTATGCCTGAACGGTAGAAGTGAGTGCCCCCAAAGATACAAAGCCAGTGTTCTCAATGCTTATATTCGTCGAGCGCTTACCCACTGCTCCGAATGGAGCAACGTGAGTAGAGAGTTTGAAAGAGTAACTCAGGTATTGGTGAACAACGGATATAGCAACGCGGAAATAAACGCTGCTATAAGAAGACACTTGGACCGATGGTATAATCCTGAACCTAGAACACAAACCACAATACCTCAAATAAAATTATATTACAAATCAACCATGCACAGTGAACATATAAAAGAGAAAAGAATATTGAAAGAAATAATCCGTAAAGGAGTAAAAAGCATTACTCCTAACCAAAACATAGACCTGATAATATTCTACAAAACCAAGAAGACTTCCGAACTCCTTATCAAAAACAGCCCGAAGCCGACGGAGAACCCTCTACAGCAGTCAAGCGTTGTATACATGTACACTTGCCCCCACGAAGGATGTAACCTTCAATAAGGTACATAGGTATGACGTTGACCAAGCTGACGAGGCGTTTGACATGCCATCTTCAATCCGGTGCCCCCAGGAATCACATGAGACAAGCCCATGACATCACCCTTACAAGAGAAATATTGAACAAAAATACCTGTATAATAGACAAAACCCAAGATGCAAGAAGATTACAAATTCTTGAAGCAATTCGCATAAGAATAGAACAACCTACCATGAACACCCAAATCACGGAACTATTTACTCTACCCACCATGAGAGTAAGGATAAGACCAGAACATAACGATGCCAACACAGAAGACACTGTTCAACATAACAGGCCAATTACACCTGATTAATCTTTGTTTGTAGATAGGAGCTGCCTCGTATGGGCCAATAGGCCTTCCGCAGTTACCTCTATTCTTATGTGTCACCCCCCAATTATCCCTTATGTATCCCCCCATGTTTTCACCTTTATT
>WNGS01000543.1:17130255-17141217 GCA_020271785.1 Procambarus virginalis | reverse complement strand
TTAAATATGACCGAAAAAGTAAGATTAATAATTCTAACACGAATTTCTCAATTTTCCTTATGTTTTGTTTTACTGATGACGGTAATGAAAAATCAATTCTCCAAATTCATTCTTTATTTCTTAGTCTGACGCGACACTTGAACGGTTTCGTAATATTCCCTTTCGGCTGCCTGATTGCGGAGGATTTGCGGACTCGTGGCCTGCTTTCTTCAGCTCTGCGTTTCTTTCCTCCTTGAGCTCTCCTCGGATTGGCTCGAGTTGGATGTGGGTGCGCTTGGGGCTGCTGCTGGGTCTAGTGCGCTGCCCTCGGCTGTGCGGGCGTCGTCTGCTTTGTTGAAGCTCTTCGCGCCTGTCCTGCGTGATGCGGTCTCGCGGTTCTATGCTTCTCGCCTCGCGTGTCGTCAGGCGGTGCTGGCTTCCTCCTTGGAGTCCGCCTGGGCCCTGGCTCTTCGTTTGTCCTCGCCCTTTTGCCCGTTGCTGTTTGCAGAGTCTGCTGTAGGGCGGTATCTGGCAGGCGGCCTCGGCCTATGTCGGAGTTGTTGTTCTCCGGGGGGCTCGTGGGGGGCCTTCCCGGAAGGGTCGTGCCAGGGCTCGGGGGTCTTTTCGTCGGGGTAGGCCATTGGTGCCAGATTCGGGGGCTGCGGCGCCTTCGGTTCTGGCTGTTGCTGGACGGGGTGGGACCCGTTCTGTTCGTCGCCTTGGTTCTCGGAAGGCGCGTCGGCCCTTTCGCGGTTCGCCCCGTTGACGGGGCGATGGGGGGGCGGCTCGCCCGGTTTGCCCACGCCTGGTCCCACGATTCGGGGCTTTTCGGGTCGTGTCGCGCGGCCTGTGGTGGCGTTGGGTGCTCTTCCTCCCTCGGGGGTTTCGGGCCTGGCGGGGCAGGCCTCTTCTCCTGCGCTCCGTCGGGTCATCTCGGAGTGGGTTCGCTTGGGTGTCGTCGAAACGACGGCGTCCCTCAGGTGGGTTTCCCGCCTGTTTTCAGTTCCGAAACGGGACTGTGCGGACCGCCGGTTCATTCTGGACTTGTCCCGTCTGAACCCGTGGGTTTTGTGCCCCTCCTTTCGGATGACTACTCTGTCCCAGGTCCGTCTTCTCTTGGAGAGGGGCGCTTGGATGGTGTCCCTGGATCTCAAGGACGCGTATTGGCACGTCCCGGTTCATCCGGTATTCAGGGACTGGCTAGGTTTTGTGGTGGGGCGTCAGGGTTACCGCTTTCGTTGTCTTCCCTTCGGTTGAATCTGGCACCGCGCGTTTTCACACGCCTTACTCGGGTCGTGGTGGCCCGCCTGCGTCTGCTAGGTGTTCGGGTGCTGGCCTATCTCGACGACTGGCTGGTTTGGGCTCCCAGCCAGTCCGAGTGTCTGCTCGTCAGGGACTTGGTTCTTTCCCAGCTCGCCAGGTTCGGGTTCTTGGTGAACTGGAGGAAGTCCCATCTGGCTCCCTCTCAGGTTCGGTCTTGGCTGGGTCTGGTTTGGGACGCTCGGACTGCTTCCTTGTCTCTTCCTCCGGCGGCTCTCTTGTGCCTGCGGTCCCGCCTTCGCCTGTTTCTGAGGGATTCCCGGGTCACGAGGCGGTTGCTCGAGAGTTTGTGCGGAAGCCTGAACTTTGCCATGATGGTCTACCCGCCGGGTCGGGTGTGGCTTCGTCGGCTGTTTGGTTCCTTCGGAGCGGCCCTTCCGCCTCTCTCTCGCGATCGTTGGGTTCGACCCCCGGGTGCCTTGCGTCGGTTGCTGCGTCGCCGGCTTCCTCTTCGGGTTTTCGGGTTCGGTGCTTGGCGCCTTCCCGAGCCCTCGCTCGATGGTACACGGATCGTCGTTCTTGGCTGGGGTTTTGTGACCAGTGCTCACCAGGCCGGCCAGGGGCGTGGGTTCCGTCCTTCCGTTGGGCTCACAGCACGGTGCGGGAGTTCGCGGCTGTTTGGATGTCGCTCCGGAGGATTCGAGTCGCTCGCGGATCGACGATCCGGCTCCATTCGGACTGCTCCCCCGTGGTTCATGTTTGACCGGGGGGTTCGATGCGGTCCTTGCTCTTTGGGGCTTTCGCTTCGGGTGACTCGTCTCTGATTCCTCGGGGTTTGGCTCTCGGCCGTCATGTCGTGGGGTTTTGTGACCAGTGCTCACCAGGCCGCCAGGGCGGTGGGTTCCGTCCTTCCGTTGGGCTCACAGCACGGTGCGGGAGTTCGCGGCTGTTTGGATGTCGCTCCGGAGGATTCGAGTCGCTCGCGGATCGACGATCCGGCTCCATTCGGACTGCTCCCCGTTGTTCATTGTTTGAACCGGGGGGGTTCGATGCGGTCCTTGGCTCTTTGGGGCTGGTCGCTTCGGGTGACTCGTCTGCTGAGTTCTCGGGGTTTGGCTCTCCTGGCGGTTCATGTCCGGGGGGTGTCCAACGTCCTGGCGGACGGCCTCTCTCGGTTCCGTCCCCTGTCTTCGGAGTGGACGGTCGATGCCGACTCCTTCCTTTGGCTGTGCCAGACGTTCGGGACTCCGGACGTGGATCTCTTCGCGTCGGCGTGGTCGAGGCGTCTCCCGGTTTATGTGGCGCCCTTTCCCGACTGCGAAGCCGTCGGGGTCGACGCCTTCCGGCTGGACTGGGCGAGGTGGGGTTACCTGTACCTATTTCCCCCGGTTCCGCTGTTGCTCCAGGTCCTGACTCGCTTGGAGACTTACCAGGATCGTGTCCTTCTGGCCCCTTGGTGGCCGGCCCAGCCTTGGTTTCAGGCGCTGCTTGCTCGGTGTCCGTGCCCGAGGGTCTTCCCGCGGCTCCGCCTCTTTCAGCAGATCGGTCCAGCCCTGTACGAGGCTGGTTCCATCTTCTCCGTGAGTCTTCGCGTCTGGAGTTTTTGACTCAGGTTTATCATTCGTTGTATGGTGCGCAGGTGGCTTCGTTGTTGGTCTCCCACCTGCGTGCTTCGTCTCAGTGGCAGTATGAGGTTTCCTGGCGGTCCTTCCGGTTTTTCCTATCACTGCGTAGGTGTTCTTCGGTCTCTGATAGGGTTGTTCTGTCCTTTCTCTCTTGGTTGTTTCAGGACCGTCATCTTATGCCGAATACTGTTGCTTCGTATCGTGCGGCGTTGGCGGAGCCGCTTCAGCTTGCTTTCGGGGTGGATGTTACTTCCGCCCCGTTTCGCAAGTTATCTAGGGCGTTGTTTCACCTCCGGCCTGCTCACGCTCCTCCGGAGCCGTCTTGGTCTTTGGACCGCGTGCTTTCGTTTCTCTCTCTGCCCCGGTTTGTGGTGGCCCCTTCCGTTCGGGATTGTTTTTTCAAGGCTCTTTTCCTGTTGGCTTTGGCCTCGGGGGGTCGGGTGGGCGAGCTTCATGCTCTCCTCCGGCGCCGGGGTTTCTGCTCTTTCGGTCCTGGTGGTCGTTTTGTTCGTTTGCAGCCGTCTCCCTCTTTTCTGGCGAAGAATGAGACGGCTGCCTTTCGGAGGGGGCCTTGGGTTGTTGACGCTTGGTTGGTCAGGCCGGGGGTGCATCATGTGTTGTGTCCGGTTGCGGCTCTTCGCCGTTATTTGCGGGCCACGGCTTCTGTGGCCGGGGATGCGCTCTGGGTTGATCCGGTTTCCCTTCTTCCCTGTTCTCGGGCTCGGGTCTCTCAGGTTGTCCGCAGGGTTATAAAGTGTAGCCAGCCTGCGGTTTTTCCCCGGGCCCACGACGTTCGTAAGTTTGCGGCCTTGGCGGCTGTTTTTGGCAACATGTCTTGGGTGGACATTCGGGCCCGGGGTTTTTGGAGATCGAACAGGGTCCTGGCCGCTCGCTACCTGGTGAATGTCCCTGGGCCTAGTCGGGCCTGCGTTGCATTGGGTCGGCGGTTGCAGCCAGTTGTCTCGCCTTCGCATTGAGGAGTGAGGACGGCCCGCCTCCCGGTAAGTCCCTGTTTCCTTATCTTTGGGTAGTTAGCTCCGGGGAGCCGACGGGGCTCCCCCCAGAAAACCAGCGTTGAATGTAATGAAACGCCATTTTCTGGGTGAGTCCCGGAGGCTCCCCGGCATCCCTCCCTCCCTACCGGTCGGCGGTGTTTTTTCGGGTTTTTTGACATCCAGCCTAAGAACTGAAGGTTGGGTCGCCGGCGGTGGGGTCTGGGGCTCCCCCCTTCCCCCTCCCGGGGAGGGGGGGGTTGCGCAGACGGAGGCGCGGCGACATGATGACGTCATGAGGATTAATTTTCGTTTGGGGAGTTCTGTTCGCCTGTTCGGTCTTCGGTCGCAATAGTTTACCAGAATAGGGGTTTGTTTTGGGGCGCCTACCTTTCTGGGTGCCTTTCCCGGTCGATGGCAGACATAGAATGCTCCCAATAATAAGGAGGTCTCTATAGGCCATTGCTCCTCGTGCCTCTCTAGAGGGGGCCAGGTTCTGGCTTGTGGTCCCCGGTAGGCAAGAACTCCATGCATTGACTGATGCCAGAAAGTTATACATATCCATTCAGCCTGGATAGCTCCGGGGAGCCTCCGGGACTCACCCAGAAAATGGCGTTTCATTACATTCAACGCTGGATTTTTTCATAATTTGAATATTTTTTCTCTTCTTGACTCCTAAGGATGCACCGTTAACCCTTACACTGCTCAGGGGTCCTGGGCACATTTACACCCCTGTGCGCAAGAAAAAAAAAATCCAAAAAATTTTTTCGTCTTCTAAACATGTTAATTTGAGTCCCCTGAGCACGGGAAAAATAATAAAAAAATTCTATTATGCATACCAATGACACAATTGAGCCGAGAAGTTGGCCGATGACGTCACAGAACGTGAGCGCTCGAGGCTGCTGCGTCAGCCAGCTGTCACTCACGGCCGCTCACGCGGCCCGAGTTGCCGCGAATTTATTTTCGCGGAATTATTTACAGTATTTTTGGGTCATTTTACTCAAATTTTTTTCGCTAGTATTGTTCCAATTATTAGCAATAGACGTTGTATTATAATAAAAATGGTCTAAACTCAATAGGCGCTCACATATTAGTGTCACAAGTATGCCCACCAAAATGGTATAATTTACAGGAAATATTCAATGTATTTGGGTTTTTTTCAAAATAAACACAAAAAATAACTTGATATGTACATTTATTTACCAAAGAATTACACATTTAGTACTCCTGGAGACTGTGATACTGTGCGAAACAGTCGATATGGCACAGAGGGACGGCACACGCTTCGCACCATGTCAACACCAATTTACGTTTCTGTGGCCTCAATTTGGTACTGGAACACACAACACACCGACGCTGGCCTGCTGCACGAGCTCCAGTTGGTGGTAATTTCTTGATTTGGTGCATCAGAAAGGCCTCCCTGTAAGCGAGCCTGGGTGCAGGAGCATGGTTCAATATTGGGTCTCGAATGGGTCTTTGTATGCCAGGTGTGTCCTTGCCAAATTTACCTAGCAACTGTTTCACAACTTGAAAACTAAATGAACGGAAATATGGTTTTCTACCTGTCTTTACAAGAAACATGTTGTAACTGTTCAGCATTGTTACGTCAATTAGGTGGAAAATCATTTTCTTCGTCCACTTCACAGTCTTCCGTACACACTCTACAGCACCCACCATCATGTCACATTTATCAACTAAACGCATGTTGATGTTGTAGTCCATCACACAATCTGGCTTATATATTATTTGCTTTGTTGTTCTGTTCACCTTGCCACTGTCCACCATTGTACCAGGGTGAATGGTGGTCAACATGTTCACTTCACGTCTGTCTTTCCACCGCACTGAAAGCATTGCACCACTTTTTCTTACCTCGCAATCACCTACTTGCATAGCAGTGTCAAACACAGGCATTTCCTTTCGTTTTGGCTTTACTGTTCCACACACTCCAGTCTTATTATCAAGCAAGAATTTCGTTAGCAAGGGACTGGTATAATAGTTATCTGTGTACAATATGTGGCCCTTGTTCAGATATGGTGCAAGCAGTGACTTCACCACACTACCTGAGAAGCCATGTTCGTCATTAGCAGGAATATCTACATTTGTGGCTGAATAAAGTATCATGTGTAACACCATTCCTGATTCACAGTCACAGAGCACAAAGAATTTCAGTCCAAATCGGTGACGTTTTGAGGGAATATACTGCTTGAAGGCAGCACGTCCTTTGAAAAGCACAAGGGATTCATCAATAACCAGCTTCTGAGCTGGTACGTAGTAATCTCGGAACTTTCCAATCAGGTCATTTAGCACGTGCCTCACCCTCCAAAGCCTATCATCCTGTGTCTCGTCTGCATTATTTGCAAAATGAATGCACCGTAGGATCAACAGAAATCTGTCTCGGGACATATATTTCCCGAACAATGGTGTTGGAACAGCGTTGTCTTTGCTCCAATAATCTGAAATTACGTGTTTCACACAATGTTTCATCAACATGCAAATTGCGAAAAACACATACATTTCACCAACAGTTGTCTCTTTCCAACGCTGTAGTCGTGAAAATTCTGTAACTTCCTCAAGTTCAATGAGATCGGCCGCAAGTCTGTTCGTTTCATGAACAATGTGTTCCATGAGCGGCTCATCGAAATATGCAATAAAAAAGTCACTTTCACACATTTCGTCACCAGTATCAGGGAAAAGATCTGTAATTCCCACATCTCTGTTGTCAAAGTCGGGAATTTGTGGTACAAAATCTTCCCCATCACTCCACACACACAAATCTGCTGCCTTCCGAGAGCCATTAGCTGCACGACGGCGAGGAATCCGGGGACCAGGAGCTGAAGCAGGCATTGTAACAGTAGGGGCAGGAACGGTAGATGAGGTAAAAGATCTGGAACATGAGGGAATTTGTTCCTCATTGTCGCCATATTGTCCCATGCGGCGGCGCTTGGCTGGGCGGGTAGCTGATGCGGCGAAACTTGTACTGGCACTAACAGCCGGGGTAAAACTATTCTCAGATTCTTCATCACTAAAACCTGAGAAAGATTCACTTGTTTCTGAATCGTTGATCATATCATAAACGTGTAGTGGTATAGATGAACGACGTGCTTGGGCGCGAGGTGGTGTTGAGTGGTGTTGAGTAGTATCCTCGTGAGGCATCCTCACCCTCGTGGCACCCACATGTTCACCCTCACTATCCGTTGTTTCGATTTCTTCTGGCTGGGTATAATCTTCATCTATATCAGAGTCGTCAATATCAGACTCGTCAACGTCCTTGAACAATTCATCTGCAATTTCGTCTTCGGTCAAAGACTGTGCGGCGCGGTGCGCTAAGCGAGGTCGCACGCTGGCTCGTGATGCGCTCGCCATGGTGTCTGGCCACTAACTAAGGCCTGTGAAACAAAGGAGGCCTGCTCTAGATTTTTTTTCAAAATGGCGTCTGTTTACAATAGCCCGTGGCTATGGGATGGGTGACCCCTTTACACCGCGGGACGTTTGAATCGTGCCTGGCACCCTTTGGCGTATATATACGCCATGCGCACGGTCAGACATGTTACTCATGGCGTATATATACGCCATGCGCAGTTTAAGGGTTAAGGGTTAACCACTGCACTGCTCTGCACCCAAATATGGCATACCCCTGGTGCACAGAAAATAAATTGTTAGCAAAAATTTTTTCACTTCTAATATTGTTAAATACCCTTCCCTGATCACATATATGTTGAAATATAATCAAAATTGCACTTACTTTGGTCGCAGTGGGGTCCAGAAAATGACGTGTGACGTCTTGGTTTGGCGGTCGCCCGTGGTGTAGACTTCCGGTGCCAGTCGCGCGCAAGCTTCAACATGTGCTAGTTACCACAAATATTTTTTTGTTCATTTTTTCCACTCAATTGCAAATGCATTTATATTGTTTTTTCTTGCTAGTCCTATGTATATTGAACACGTTCACAATATTCTGGCAATAGAACATCCGTACTGTTCCAAGACACTGTGTTACATGTACAAATGTGTCCACAAACATTGATCATAGCTCCAATATTTCATGTTCATATACAGTGGAGCCTTGATTAACGAGTTTAATCCATTCTGGCATCGAGCTCGTTATGTGGAAAACTCGTCTTTAGAAACAAATTTCCCCATTTAAAATAATGGAAATAAATTTAATCCATTCTACCCCCAAAAACATCCATACTTGTATGACACCTTTTAATATAAATATAATATTGCACATGTAATTATAAATGTTTTATTAAACTGTTTTCATGTGTACTTTACCTTATGAAGAGTCGTTGCTGGCTTGAGGGAGACAATGGGGAGGTGGGAAGGAGGAGAGGGGTTATGGTGTGGAAGGAGAATCCACCTCTGAGTCAGGCGGGCTCTCTCTTCTTGGGAATTTCACCCCACTGTGACCGAGTTGTGATTCGCTATCATTTGCTGGTCTTTTCTTTACTTTTTCAAAGAATGTGTCTATTGACAATTGCTTTTGTCTTTGTTTTAGGATGTCTCTAAAAGGAGACAGCAAATTGTCATTAAAGATGTTCACACACCGGGTTGTCACTGCTTTATCAGGGGTGATGCTTTTCCAAGAATGCGGTCACCTTTTCAAACATTCCCAACACTTCCCTGATCTCACTGGAAGAGGCAGCAGCATCCTCCCTCACAATCTCCTCCCCTGATTAGAGCTCTTGTACCTCCTCTTGACTCCTTCTGAAGTTCCAGGTCTGAAGTTCCTCAGTGGTCAGTTCATCACTGTGCTCCTCCACTAACACATCACCAGCATCCAACTCCAGACCCAAAATGTGCCCCAGAGCAACAATATCATCCACTAGATGCATGTCTGGGTCTTCCACAGGTACAGATGCAGATGTAAGTGCAGGACCGAAACCTTTGAAGTCTCGCTCAGGGACACCCTCAGGCCACAGGTTTCGCCATGCAGAGTTTAGGGTCCTCCGTGTCACTCCTTCCCAGGCCTTATCGATCAAACGTAAGGCTCCCAGGATATTGAAGTGGTTCTTCCATAATTCTTTGAGGGTCAGCCCTGTATTGTCTATCACATCAACACACTTCTCCAATAAGGCCTTCATGTAGAGCTTCTTAAAGTTTGCAATGACTTTCTGGTCCATGGGTTGGAGGAGTGGAGTGGTATTGGGAGGAAGAAACTTGATGGTGATGAACTGATTTTCGAGAAACAAATCTTGCATCTGTTGAGGATGTGCAGAGCATTATCGAGCACAAGCAAAGCCTTGAGTGGTAACTGCTTCTCTTGCCTCACTGAAGGGCCAAAAACATTGTTGACCCATTCACTGAAGAATATCCGTGTGACCCAGGATTTCTTATTGGACCTCCACATCACATTCAGTCACGCCTTGTACACTTTACACGCCTTGAACACTCGTGGATTTTCTGAGTGGTAGACGAGCAGTGGTTTGACTTTGCAATCGCCACTTGCATTGGCGCAGAGCACGAGTGTAAGCCGATCCTTCATCGGTTTGTGGCCAGGCAAAGATTGTTCCTCTTGTGTGATGTAGGTCCTCTTCGTCATTTTCTTCCAAAACAGCCCAGTCTCGTCACAATTAAAAACTTGTTGGGGCAAGAACTTCTTTCTAGCAACAAATTCCTGGAACTCTGGTACAAATTTCTCAGCAGCAGCTTTATCAGAGCTGGCAGCCTCCCCATGTTGCACAACACTGTGTATACCGCTTCTCTTCCTAAATTTCTCAAATCATCCACAGCTTGCCTAAAATATCCCCTCATCTTCAGATGACACACCTGGTGTCTTCCTGACAAGGTCCACATACAGCTTCTTTGCCTTAGCACAAACAATAGCTTCAGAGACACTATTACCATGTAATTATCTTTCATTCATCCAGACCAGCAGTAGCTTTTCAACCTCTTCTATGATTTTTGGATGTTTCTTGGTAAACCTTGGTAACTCCTTTAGCCACTTCAAGCATCTTAAATTGTTCCTTCCTCTTCAGAATGGTACAAATCGTTGATGAGGACCTGCCATACTCCCTGACGAGATCAATCACGGACACCACGCTCGTGCTTTCCTATATTTCTTTCTACACTTCCATAGTACTTGTCTCTTTCTTTCCCCTGCCAACACTGTCTTTAGCAAGCAGATTCTTTGGCAACATCGTGCGTTACAAATGGTAGTCACAAACCCACAAAAAAAAACAAAGAAAAGTGCAAATAAATGCAGAGGGATGCTTGTCGTGCGCGATACAACAACACCACTGCCGTCGGAGGCATCCGAGAATTGGCAAGAACCAGCGCGAATGCTAGGAAGCGCCACGTGGTTTCGCTCGTTAACCCTCAAACCGCTAGGGGCCAAATGGAATTCACACCCACAGGCGCAACAAAAAAAAAAAATCCAAAAATTCTTTCGTCTTATAGAAGTGTTTATTTTTGTTCCCTGATCACGGAAAAAAACACAAAAATCGTAGGGCATATTTTAGCCCAATAGGGTAGGGAAGTGTGGCAAAAAGGGGCATTGGCAGAGCTTTCGCCAGACGAGGTCTGCTCCGCCCGAGCTGTCAGACGGCAGTTTGCCACAAATATTTATTACCTAATTATTTCAATGTCTCGATTGATTTTTCTTAGTTTTTTTGCAGTAATATTATTCCATACAGTGAATGTGGTATATTATATTATAAAATGTGTGAACCATCGCTGTACTCAAAATTATGGTGTGCATATAAGTGATTCTATTATTATGTTCATAAAACAATAAACCAATAGTTTTGCTGTTGTTACACTATATACACAGGTTATATATAAGTATCTGCATGTTTTGTTCACCAGAACGAACTACTAAGTTGGTCTTGTGAGTCAAAAGCACGAGGATGGTGGCCCAAACACCAGCACGCCACTCACTGCCACTCCCTGCCCTCAACCATCTCACTCACCTCATTTACCTCCCACAATACTGTTTTTGCATTTATTCACTATACACAGACATTATATATACGCATTTACATGTTTTGTCACCATAACTGTACATCTAAGCTTGTATGGTGAGTAAAGCACAAAGACGTAGCTACTCACACAGTCAGCTGATCGGCGGCCAGCCCTCAGCCAGACGCACTAATATTTCTCCTCCAACA
>WNGS01000543.1:17084458-17100277 GCA_020271785.1 Procambarus virginalis | reverse complement strand
CAGTGGTACTTTTCCTCCCTCCTCACTACCTCTATCACTCCCTAACTGCCTAGCCCTCCATTACTCAGGTTGGTGTCCGGCTTTGTGGGGATAGCAGTGTTTGTTTACAGTTGCTGACAAGTCCTTTGTAACAATCATACACAAGGCATTTATAATTACAAATGGCATCTCAAGAGGATTTAACCCTTGGGCCGCTAGGGGTAGAAATGGAATTAACACCCACAGGCGCAACAAAAAAAAAATCCAAATTTTTTTTTTCTTTTTAATCTCTTTATTTGTGTTCCCTGAGCATGGGAACAATAATAAAAAAATTAATTGCACTTACCATTGACGTAAATGAGCCGAGAAGATCGGCAATGACGTCACGCCTCGTCTTCGCTGGACCGCTGTGCGCCCGGGGTGAGTCAGGCGCGACGGAGAAGGAGCGCGAGTTGCCGCGAATTTAGTTTCGCATTATTATTTACAGTATCTATGGCATATTTTACACCCATTTTTTTCACTGATGTGGTTCAATATGTTCTCACATGAATATATATTATGAAAAAACTGTTGTCAATGTATATTGTATCCACATATTAGTGTCACAAGTATTTGCACAAAAATTTCTTATTTCTCAATAAAATATACAATTTCTTATGATTTATTTCCACTATATGCACTCACTTATTCTGTATTTACATGTTTTGGCACCAGTTCTTGGACATTTAGAAGTCATCAAGACTGTGATACTCGTTGAAACATCGGACATGGCACAGAGGGACCTGACACGCTTGGCACCAAGTCATCACCATTTTTCTTTTCTGTTCCCTCTTGGTTATTGACCAGCATACAACACACGCACACTAGCCTACTGCACGCTTTCCAGTTAGTGGTAAAAACCTGAGATTGTGAGTCAAAAAGGCATCCCTGTAAGCGAGCCTGGGTGTTGGAGCATGGTGCAATATCGGGTTCAGAATGGGCCTCTGTACACCAGGAATTATGTTGCCAAACTTCTGTAGTAATTGTGTTACTACAGTAAAATTGAATGCACGGAAATTACGTTTACCACCTGTTTTGACAAGATACATATTATAACTGTTCAGCATTGTTACGTCAACAAGGTGGAAAAACATTTTCTTGGTCCACTTCACTGTTTTCCGTACACACTCCACTGCCCCCACCATCATATCACATTTATCCACCAAACGCATGTTGATGTTATAGTCCAAGACACAATCTGGCTTATAGATTATTTATCTGGTGGTTCTGTTCACCTTGCCACTGTCCAGCATTGTTCCAGCATGAATGGTGGTCAACATGTTCACTTCATGCCTGTCTTTCCACCGCACTGATAGTATTCCACCTGTTTTTCTGAGCTCGCAATCACCAACCTGCATAGCACCTGGAAACACTGGCATTTCCCTTCGTTTTGCTTTCACTGTGCCACACACTCCAGTTCTATTATCAAGCAAGAACCTAGTTAGCAAGGGACTGGTATAATAAACATCTGAGTACAATATGTGGCCCTTGTTCAGATATGTTGCAAGCAGTGCCTTCACAACACTACCTGAGAAGCCATGTTGGTCATTAGCAGGAATGTCTACATTTGTACCCATATACATTATCATGTGTGTATATCACAAAAATAAACACGTGATTAAAAATGTGACAATGTCAGACCACGGAGGAAGAATGAAACAGGAATTTCCTTAAGTACTTTTGTATATTAATACATCTTCAGAAGAAGTGTGTCATGAATCATACATTATCATGTGTAACACCATTCCTGTTTCACAGTCACAGAGTACAAAGATTTAAATCCAAATCGGTGGCATGTGGAGGGAATATACTGCTTGAAGGCAAGATGTCCTTTGAAAAGCACAAGGGATTTGTCAATCACGAGCTTCTAAGCTGGTACGTAGAAATCCCTGAACTTTCCGATAAGTTCATTCAGGACGTGCCTTACCTTCCAAAGTCTATCATCATCATTCATCATCAAAGTCTATCACCTTCAAAGTCTATCATCAATCCACACCTGAGGATTATCACAAATCGGTCTCGAGACGTATATTTGCCGAACATCAGTGTTGGAACAATATGGTTTTTGCTCCAATAATGGTCGATTACGTGTTTGACACAATGTTTCATCAACGTACAGTGCCAAAAACACCACATACATTTCACCTACAGTCATATCTTTCCATCACTGCAAACGTGAATAATCGGATAACTCCTCATCAATGAGATCACTCGCATATTTGTTCGTTTCATGAACAATATGTTCCATTAGCGGCTCATCAAAATATGCAGTAAACTAGCCCATTTCACACATATCTGCACCTTTATTAGGGAAAATGTCTGTAATTCCAACATCCGAATTATCAAAAAGAGGAATTTGTGGAACAAAATCTGTCCCATCACTCCACACAAAAACACCGGGTGTCTTTCGAGAGCCAATAGCGGCACCACGGCAAGGAAACCGTGTACCAGGAGCTGAAGCAGGTCTAGGAACAGTAGGGGCGGGCAGGGACGGTGACGGAAAATTACTCGATGTTAAAGGTCTTTGTTCGTGTGGTGCCATGCGGTGCCGCATGGCTTAGCCAGATGCTGCTGATGCGACAAATTGTCGCTTGGCAACACCACACACTCCACTTACACTAGCAAAACTATTTTCCGATTCTAAGTCACTAAAACCGGAAAATGATTCACCTTCTTCAGACTCGTCGAGCAAAACATCAATATCTTGCAAGGGTGCACATGAACTGTGTGGTCTTGCACAAATTGGGGTCGAGTGAGGGCGAGGAGGCATGGGTGAGATGCTAGGCCTAGCCCTGGTGGAGCTAGCATATTCACACTCGTCGTCGGTCGTATCCACCTCTGAGGGCTGTGTGTAGTCATGGTCAAAGTCTGAGTCGTCAATATCAGACTCATCACCATCTGGGAACAAATTACGATTAATTTCGTCCTCGGTCAGAGGTCGCGAGGAACACCTCGCTGTGCGGGGTCGGTCGTTGGAACTTGATGCGCTTGCCATGGTATCCGCCGGGTAACTGAGGCCTGTACACAAAGAGGACCCACGCTGGATTTTTTTTCCCAGGCGGGGTTTGTTTATGGTCGGTTGAGGCTTGCCGATGACTACCACTATCCCACGCGGGGCGTTTAAATTATAGCGCTAGACACAAAATCATATATAAATGACATGCGCGGTTTCGATTATTGTACAGTTAAGTAGTACTGTATATAACAATGAGTGATTCTTGATTTATATTTACTAAAAAAAAAATGCATTACACAAATGCGTCCTGAAAGCATCTCTGGTTGCAATGAATCCCTCGCTCCAACGAATTGGTATTGTTCCATATTATTTGCCGAATCAAGTGTCCACTGTACATTCAAAGCTGGGATTTTATTGCAGGCCATCAAAACCCCAGCCTTCAAGACTACATCTCCCCTGGGATGGCAGCAAGTGTTTACAGTCCTTGTTGCAGTATTGCGTCGCATCATCCCAAATGAAGTTTGGGGATCTTCACATAACTTTTGCATTATGAAGAGGGCAGTCAAGAAAATTCTGATGTTGGGACGTCATGACAAGTTTTATCTTGGGTTTTTAATGAAAAACATTAAAACAAAGGATTGCAGGTGAATTATTGTATATTTTTCCATAGTGAACTTAGAACTTTTGTAATCATTGAACACTATTTCCTCAGATACATCATTTTGTTCTATAAGGAGACTTTTGAAATTTAATTTTAGTGTTTATATATGGGAGGTTTACAATGTCCCTTATACACACTGTAATTTTGACTTGAGGTATCTTTAGCCTTTATTTTAGATACATATTTTTTCTTTTGTATTAGTATACAAAAAGTTACAATGGGTTGTTATAGATTTTGGAGGTCAGTTGGTACATTCTTTGCAAAGGAAAGGGAACTATCAGCAGAAGTGCCAAGCCATTACAACTATATAGCATTGGGAAGGGATGAAGATTTAGGATGGGATGGAATGGTGCCCAACCACTTGGACGGTCGGGGATTGAACACCTGCATGAAGTGAGACTGTCGCTCTACTGTTCAGTCGATGGTAGAGCAACGGTCTTGCCACCAACATGCAGATAGAATGTCACCAATATGCTGATCTGCAAGTCACGAACATGCAGATAGAACATTGACTATCTTGCTTCCTATGCTAAAACCAGGTAAAGTGCATAACTTTGTATTCAATTTCCTCATCACTCTTTCTCCAGTCCCATCCCAAATCCTTATCCTGATCTCTTCCAAGTGCTATATAGTCGAAATGGCTTGGCGCTTTCCCCCTGATAATTCCTTCCCTCCCCTCCGTCTAACTTTGTGTTTGTGCAAACTGTTAATGAAGGTCATTAACCTTTCTGGGGAGGGACCCCCATGTGGTTCCTTCAAGCTACTATATGCTGAGATAATACTATAACTGGGTCTCATCAGCTGTGGAGTTCTATAGGCCTACCAGGAACCAGCACCAGAATCTGGCCCATTCATCAAGGCACAGGGAATGGTGACATCCATTTTTGCCACCTCACGAGGAAAGGCAACCAGAAAGTCAGTCTTCAAAACAGTGTTGCTGGCTTCAAGAGAGACTGAAGCATCAAAACCCACCTAAAGGACTCCTCCAACTGTTTAAACTAGTGACTGAATTCTCTTGGAACTAGCACGAGCCCACATGTCCTACCACCTTCACTCTTTGGGGGGGGGGGGGAGGATGGAGGTAGTTCACTGCCAACCTGCATCTTGGCTACAATTCTATAGATGATGAGAGGCATACCAGGTCACCTCTCTTCTGAGCTGGCTCCTGTGTTCTGCTTTTTTTTGTGGGGAGCCCCTACGGCTCCCTGGAGCTTATCGGGCTAATGTATGTTAAGTTAGACCGGGACATTAGCTATGGAGTTGAGACCTACCAGGGACCAGCGCCAGAACCTGGCCCCTTCGGACAGGTTTCAGGGAGCAATGGCCCTGGAAAATCCCATTATGGTTGGGGGTTTTCCTTATCTGCTATTGACCGGGGTTAGGCACCCAGAAAGGTAGGCGTAACAAAACAAACCCCACATGGTAAGAAACTACAACAAAAAACCAAACAGAGAGGTAGAAACTCCCTACAATCCTAAGGAAACAATCAAACAATCAATTTACTGCCGCTCCGGTCGTCCACGCAGCCCTCCCCTCCCCGGGAGGGGGAGGGGAGCCCCAGACCTCACCACACCGGCTGCCTTCAGTTCGTAAGCTAGTGTAAACCGGGATAGACGCTTCTCTGGCCTCAAATTCCTGGGCGGTGTTTGCCTTATGTGGTGTTCTCTGCTGTTTTTGTGCGTTGTGTGTGGTGGCCAGGAGTACTTCATCAGTGCCGGGGCTGCATGCGCTTAGGGGGCTTCCTTCCCTAGGTGCCCTGTGAGTACTGCCCCTGCGTGTCAGGGTTATCTTCCCTGGGGCGTTCGGGAACCACTCCCGTAGGGGGTCTTGCTGCTCGGCATTTGCCTCGCCCTTGGGGCCAGCTGGGGCTTGGGGCCCTTGTTTGGCCTTGGGTACGAAGTGGTATTGTGCTGGTTAGGGCGTCAAGGTGTTGCGCGGCCTGCCACCTAAGCGGCGACCGGTTCCTGTTGCCTCTGGGGACGGTGTACTTTTGCAGGGTTTTTCTTTTGTTTTGTTTTTGTTTGCCTGGTGGAGGTTCTGCCGCATGGGTCTATAGTTCCCCTGATATTGTTTTGGTGGCCCTCTGCTAGGCCCCTGTGCTTGTACACGCCCCAGGGGTTTTCAGTGTTATCTTCTTCCTCTTGTTTTGTTTGGGTTTCCTAACCGGTTAGCAACACCTTGCCCGGGCTTCCTGTAGTTGTTACCCTACAGGGCCCTGGAAACCCCTGTTGAGGCTCGGTGGACTCATGGATGCGTCTCCCGAGTTCCAACCTGCCTTGTGCGGGTTTGAAGGTTGCAGTGTGCCCTTGTCTCAGGGTGACAGTCACCTGTTTTGCCTCCGTCATGCTGCCTGTTGGGTCAATGACACCTTTGACCCGGAGTCTTGCGAGTCATGTTCTCTGCTTGTGCTCCAGTTTTACTCTGAGGATGTTCCTGTTAGGGTACAGGCAGCATCAGCATTGCATATTAGGTTTAGGTTATTGCAACGCGCTAGGTTGGTTTCCCACCCGGATGCCCCGAGGCTGCCCTGTTTTGGTTTTAGGGACCCTGACCTGGGGGTGTTGGTCGCTTTGGCTCCTGCCACGCCCCCTGATCCTTCCCCTGTGGTTCTTCCTGCACCTCCTCCCCTGTGTCCAGCTCCAAAACGTCTGAGGGTTTCGGCCTCGGCACAGGGTTTAGTTGGTAATGAGACTCGGGCTGCCTCGTGGGCTGCCTCGTGGGCTGCCCCATCCGGGTCGGGGACGGAGGCATTTGAGCTAGTTCCTCCTGGCTTTGTGCCAGGAGGAACTCCTGCCGAGGCTTCTGGGTCCCACCAGCAGACCCCCTTCTTGTCTGTCTTTCCCTTGGACTCTGCCTTTTCTTCAGGGGTAGAGGGTTTGGAGAACGACTCTGCCCCGGGTCCCGACATGGGGGATCCTGGGGCTGGGGAGGTGTCAACCTGGGGGCCTTGGGCCCCCTTTGACCCCACTTGGGTACTTTTGCCTTCCTCGCGGGGCTTATTGTAGCAGGGGGAGGGATTTTCTTTCCCCATTCCCTGTATGAGTATGATTTGGGTTCGGTTCCGGACGCCTTTGGGTACCTCGGATCCATCTTTCCAGAGGTTTTCTACTTCCCGTATCTCCGCGAAGGTGGCTCAGGAAGCTCTTGCAAGACCCGGGTTATGCCTCTGCAATGGATCCGTCCTCGTTTGAGTTTGGTTCTTCTTCCCATTTTTGGGTGCGTTTGGAGATTCCAGGGTCTTCCTGGCTGGCAGACTGCCCTTTCTTTTCGTTGGGGGCGTGGCATGGGTTCTGTTGGACCCGCATGCTTGATTGGCGGGAAACTTCTACCTTTATGCAGGTTTACCTGGGGGCGAGTTTGAGCACCTTAATGTGTGCTTGTTCGCTCCCATGCTTTCTCAGGATGTTGGCCTTTTCCAGCTTCATGTGCACGTTCCTCAGCTTTCGGCTTCATTGGTTGCGGAGGAGTCGCGAGCCTGTGGGCATTTGGCTTCGGTCTTACGTTTCTTTCCCTTCTCGAGCTGTCTTCTGCTTGGCTTGAGGAGGATGTAGGAGCGTTGAGTGAAGGGCCTTTGTCTGGGAAGCTGACTTCGGCAGGTAGGGCATCAGCTGCACTGTTGAAGCTCTTTGCACCCATCCTGAAGGAAACGGTGTCTCTGTTTTTTGCTTCTTGCCTCGCGTGCCATCTGTTATGCCGCATGGGTCTATAGTTCCCCTGATATTGTTTTGGTGGCCCTCTGCTAGGCCCCTGTGCTTGTACACGCCCCAGGGGTTTTCAGTGTTATCTTCTTCCTCTTGTTTTGTTTGGGTTTCCTAACCGGTTAGCAACACCTTGCCCGGGCTTCCTGTAGTTGTTACCCTACAGGGCCCTGGAAACCCCTGTTGAGGCTCGGTGGACTCATGGATGCGTCTCCCGAGTTCCAACCTGCCTTGTGCGGGTTTGAAGGTTGCAGTGTGCCCTTGTCTCAGGGTGACAGTCACCTGTTTTGCCTCCGTCATGCTGCCTGTTGGGTCAATGACACCTTTGACCCGGAGTCTTGCGAGTCATGTTCTCTGCTTGTGCTCCAGTTTTACTCTGAGGATGTTCCTGTTAGGGTACAGGCAGCATCAGCATTGCATATTAGGTTTAGGTTATTGCAACGCGCTAGGTTGGTTTCCCACCCGGATGCCCCGAGGCTGCCCTGTTTTGGTTTTAGGGACCCTGACCTGGGGGTGTTGGTCGCTTTGGCTCCTGCCACGCCCCCTGATCCTTCCCCTGTGGTTCTTCCTGCACCTCCTCCCCTGTGTCCAGCTCCAAAACGTCTGAGGGTTTCGGCCTCGGCACAGGGTTTAGTTGGTAATGAGACTCGGGCTGCCTCGTGGGCTGCCCCATCCGGGTCGGGGACGGAGGCATTTGAGCTAGTTCCTCCTGGCTTTGTGCCAGGAGGAACTCCTGCCGAGGCTTCTGGGTCCCACCAGCAGACCCCCTTCTTGTCTGTCTTTCCCTTGGACTCTGCCTTTTCTTCAGGGGTAGAGGGTTTGGAGAACGACTCTGCCCCGGGTCCCGACATGGGGGATCCTGGGGCTGGGGAGGTGTCAACCTGGGGGCCTTGGGCCCCCTTTGACCCCACTTGGGTACTTTTGCCTTCCTCGCGGGGCTTATTGTAGCAGGGGGAGGGATTTTCTTTCCCCATTCCCTGTATGAGTATGATTTGGGTTCGGTTCCGGACGCCTTTGGGTACCTCGGATCCATCTTTCCAGAGGTTTTCTACTTCCCGTATCTCCGCGAAGGTGGCTCAGGAAGCTCTTGCAAGACCCGGGTTATGCCTCTGCAATGGATCCGTCCTCGTTTGAGTTTGGTTCTTCTTCCCATTTTTGGGTGCGTTTGGAGATTCCAGGGTCTTCCTGGCTGGCAGACTGCCCTTTCTTTTCGTTGGGGGCGTGGCATGGGTTCTGTTGGACCCGCATGCTTGATTGGCGGGAAACTTCTACCTTTATGCAGGTTTACCTGGGGGCGAGTTTGAGCACCTTAATGTGTGCTTGTTCGCTCCCATGCTTTCTCAGGATGTTGGCCTTTTCCAGCTTCATGTGCACGTTCCTCAGCTTTCGGCTTCATTGGTTGCGGAGGAGTCGCGAGCCTGTGGGCATTTGACTTCGGTCTTACGTTTCTTTCCCTTCTCGAGCTGTCTTCCGCTTGGCTTGAGGAGGATGTAGGAGCGTTGAGTGAAGGGCCTTTGTCTGGGAAGCTGACTTCGGCAGGTAGGGCATCAGCTGCACTGTTGAAGCTCTTTGCACCCATCCTGAAGGAAACGGTGTCTCTGTTTTTTGCTTCTTGCCTCGCGTGCCATCAGGCGGTGCTCGCCCTCTCTTTGGAATCCGCTTGGGCCCTGGCTCTTAGGTTTTTGTCTCCGCTTTGTCCGTTGCTGTTTGCAGAGACTGCGGTCTCTCAGTTTCTGCACGCGGCTTCATCTAGTTGTCGTCCTATGGCAGACTTGTTCATTCTCCGAAGCGGTCGTTCTCGGCAGTTTCGTAGGGGTCGTGCCAGGGTTCTGGGTTCCGCTGGTCGAGGTGGGCCATTGGTGCCAGTTTCTGAGCCGTTGTTCCCTTCGGGGCCAGCGTCATCTGGTCGGCGCAGTGATCGCCCTGTTTGAGGTTTGGGTTCTCGTAAGGGGCGTTAGCCCTTTCGCTGTTTGCCCCTTTGATGGGGCGATGGGGGGGAAACTCACTATGTTTGCCCACTCTTGGTCCCACGATTTGTGGGCCTTTTCGGTCGTGTCATCCGGCCTGCGGTAGCGTTGGGCGACTCGTCCTCCTTTAGGGGTTTCGGGGCTAACAAGGCAGGTTTCTTCTCCTGCGCTTCGTCAAGTCGTCTTGGAGTGGGTGCGCTTGGGCGTGGTCGAAACGACTACGTCCCTCAGGTGGGTTTCCCGTCTGTTTCCAGTGCCGAAACGGGACTGTGCGGATCTGAGGTTCATTCTGGACTTGTCCCGTCTGAACCCCTGAATTCCTTGCCCCGCCTTTCGAATGACTACTCTGTCTCAGTTCCGGCTTCTGTTGGAGCCGGGTGCCTGGATGGTGTCCCTGGACCTCAAGGACGCCTATTGGCACGTTCCTATTCATCCGAGGTTCAGGGACTGGTTAGGTTTCGTGGTGGGGCGTCACGCTTACCGTTTTCGATGCCTACCTTTTGGCTTGAATCTGGCACCTCGCGTTTTCACGCGTATGACCTAGGTTGTGGTGACCCGTCTGCGTCTTCTAGGGATTCGGGTTTTGGTCTACCTCGACGACTGGCTGGTGTGGGCTCCCAGTCAGTCAGCTTGTCTGCTCGCCAGGGATATGGTTCTCGCCAGGTTAGGATTCCTGGTGAACTGGAGGCAGTCCCATCTGGTTCCGTCCCAGCTTCGGACCTGGCTGGGTCTTGTTTGGGATTCTCGGACCGCTTACTTGTCTCTCCCTCCAGAGGCGTTGTGGCGGCTGCAGGACCGCCGTCGGCTGTTTCTGAGGGGGTCCCAGGTCACTCGGCAGTTGCTCAAGCGCTTGTGCGGGAGTCTGAACTTCGCTGTTCTAGTTTACCCACCTGGTCTGGTTTGGCTTCGGCGTCTGTTTTGGTTCCTTCGGGACGTCCCTTCTGCCTCTCTTGCGATCATTGTGTTCGTCCTCCGGGGACCTTGTGTCGGTTGCTGCATCACCGGCTTCCTCTTCGGGGTTTTTGGGGTTCGGTGCCTTGGCGCCTTCCCGAGCCCTCGCTCGATGTGTTCACGGACACGTTGTCTCTCAGCTGGGGCTTTGTGACCAGTGCTCACCAGGCAGGCCAGGGACAGTGGGGTCCGTCCTTCCGTCGGGCTCACAGCACGGTTTGGGAGTTCGCAGCAGTCTGGTTCGTGCTTCGGAGAGTTCGGGTCGCTCGGGGATAGACCATTCGCCTCCATTTGGACTGTTCTCCAGTAGTTCATTGCATGTGGGTTCTTTACGGTCCTTGGCTCTTTGGGGTTGGTCCCTTCGAGTGGTTCATCTGCTGAATTCTCTGGGTTTGGCTCTCCGTGCGTTTCATGTCCGGGGGAGTGTCCAACGTTCTGGCGGATGGGGATGCTTCCATCCCCTGTCCACGGAGTGGACGGTCGACGACGATTCGTTTCGTTAGCTCTGCCAGACATATGGTTTCCCAGATCTGGACCTCTTCGTGTCGGCGTGGTCTCGGCGTCTCCCAATCTATGTGACGCCCTTCCCCGACTGCGAGGCGTTCGCGGTGGATGCCTTTCGGCAGGACTGGTCGAGGTGGAGTTACCTATACCTCTTTCCTCCGGTCCAGCTGTTGCTTCGAGTTCTGGTTCGGTTGGAGACATTCCCAGGGAGAGTAGTCCTTGTGGCCCCTTGGTGGCCGGCTCAGCCTTGGTTTCGGGTGCTATTGGCTCGGTGCCCGAACACAGGACGTTTCCCGTGGCTCCGCCTCTTTCAGCAGGTCGGCCCGGTCCAAGTACGGGGCTAGTTCGACCTTCTCCTCTGCTCTTCGCGTCTGGTCTTTTTGACTCGGGTGTATCACCAATTATATGGTGATCAGATGGCTTCATTGATGGTGTCCCACCTGAGTATGAAGTTTCCTGGCGTTCTTTTCGCCATTTTCTGGCTCTTTGTAGGTTGTCTTTTCTTTCGGATCGGATTGTCTTGTCCTTTCTTGGCTTTTTCAGGACCATCATTTGATGCCTAATACTGTCGCCTCGTATCGTGTGGCACTGGTGGAGCCGCTCAAGCTAGCTTTCAGGGTGGACGTCACATCCGCCCCGTTTCGTAAGCTTTCCCGTGCTATGTTTCACCTCCGGCGTACTCATGCGCCTCCCGAGCCGTCCTGGTCCTTGGACAGGGTGCTCTCCTATCTTTCCTCTTCTCGGTTTGTGGTGGCCCCTTCGGTTCCGGATTGTTTTTCCAAGGCTTTGTTTTTGTTGGCATTGGCCTCTGGGGGCCGGGTAAGGGAGCTTCATGTTCTCCTCCGGCGCAGGTGTTTCTGCTCTTTTGGTCCTGAGGGTAGGTTTGTCTGTTTGCAGCCTACTCCATCTTTTCTGGCGAAGAACGAGACGGCTGCTTTCCGGAGGGGTCCGTGGGTCATTGATGCTTGGTTCGGCCGGGGGTGCATCATGTGTGTATCCGGTTGCAGCACTTTGCCGTTACCTGCGCGCTTCAGACGGGGTGGCTGGGGATGCGCTTTGGGTTGATCTGGTTTCCCTCGTTCCCTGTTCCAGGGCTAGGGTCTCCCAGGTTGTCCGCAGGGTTATTAAGTCTAGCCAGCCTGCGATCTATCCTTGCAAAAAGTGATGTTCGGAAGTTTGCAGCTTTGGCTGCAGTGTTTGGTAACATGTCTTGGGCACATATTCGGGCGCGTGGATTTTGGAAATCGAACAGGGTCCTGGCCGCCCGTTATTTGGTGAACGTCCCTGCTCCTCGGCGTGTTTGTGTTGCTTTGGGTCGCAGGTTGCAGCCAGTTGTCTCAACTTCGCGTTGAGGAGTTTGTGGCCGCCGCCTCCTGGGTAAGTCCCTATTTTCCTTCTCTTTGGGTATGTAGCTCCAGGGAGCCGTAGGGGCTCCCCACAGAAAACCAGCGTTGAATGTAATGAAACGCCATTTTCTGGGTGAGCCCCAGAGGCTCCCTGGCTACCCTCCCTCCCATCCGGTCGGCGGGTTTTTCGTGTTGGTTGAAGCCTAGTTTCCGAACTGAAGGCAGCCGGCGTGGTGAGGTCCGGGGCCCCCCTCTCCCTCCCGGGGAGGGGAGGGCTGCGCGGACGATCGGCGCGGCAGTAAATTGATTGTTTGATTGTTTCCTTGGGATTGTAGGGAGTTTCTACCTCTGTTCGTTTTTTTGTTGTAGTTTTTTACCATGTGGGGTTTGTTTTGTTACGCCTACCTTTCTGGGTGCCTAACCCCGGTCGATGGCAGATAAGAAAAACCCCCAACCATAATGGGTTTTTTTAGGGCCATTGCTCCCTGAAACCTCTCTGAAGGGCCAGGTTCTGGCGCTGGTCCCTGGTAGGTCTGAACTCCATAGCTAATGTCCCGGTCTAACATAACATACATTAGCCCATAAGCTCCAGAGAGCCTCCGGGGCTCACCCAGAAAATGGTGTTTCATTACATTCAATGCTGGTTTTTTAGCTAAGTAGTGTTGTTTTCCCTTGGTGGCATTTCCTGTACACTGAGGTGTAGCACGAGCCTAATTTTGAGAGTGCTCGTGTACACACGGTTACTTTCCCTGTATGCTCCCTAGTGCTATTCTTGCATTGCCAGAGTTATCTTTCCGGGAGTGTTTATGAGTCGCTCCCTTAGTTACAAGTCTTCCTCGCTTTTGTAGCCCTCGACCAGGGAGAATCAGGTGTCTTGGGAGTTTCCTGTCCTAACTCAGGTTGGGAGTGACTTTGGCTGGTGAGGCACATTGGTGGCTCGTACTCTTCTCTCAGCGCCCCGAGGTTGGGTTTCACAGATGTGCCACTCAGGCTGTCAGCTTACTTTGGGTGTCCTGCTTGGGTTTTCTCTTCAAGCCCTGGTAAACTCCTGTGGGTTTGGTGGTCCTGTGGATATTTCTCCCAAACCTACTCTTGCTTTGTGAGAGTTTGAGAATTGCTCGTTGTCCAGTAGCAAAATGAATGTGGCAGCATTCATTTCTTCTGCCTTCTCCATGCTGCCTGTTGGGTAGTGACACCTTCAACCCGGAGTTCGGTGGGGGTTTGCTCTCCCTATGTGTGTCTTCTTTCAAACTCTCCAGCTGAGGTTTGGGGTTACCAGGCAGTGACCACTCTGAGTATTTGTTTTGCTAGGTGCAGTGGTCAAGTTTGTGTTACCAGTTGGATTTCCCAGAGCTTCCCCGGTTGGTGTTTATGGACTGGGAATTAAAAGTGTTTGTAAACTCCACCTAGGCTCTGTCCACACCTATTTCCCTATGGCTGTGGTTTGTCCTTCCTCTGATCCTTCCCTCCTGTTTCTGACCCTGAAGCATCTAAGGGTTTCCAGGTCAGGCATGGTTTAGCTTGGGATGCAGCTTGGCCAGCTCAGGATGTTGCCCCTTCTGATTCGGGCATGGAGGCATTTGAGCAGCTGGTCTTATCGAGATTTTTTAGTTTCCTTCTTAGCCAGCCCCATCTTCCTTTGAAGCCTCTTCCTTGAACTCTGCTTTTCTGTCTCGGGGGCCCCTCGTGCAGTGGGCATGGATGCTGGCTACAGCCCGAAGCCCTCAACTGTGACGTCCCAGGATTTAGGTGAGTCATATATAAGCCTTGTTTTTTCTTTTTTTTCTTGGGGGAGCCCTGGTCCAGCTCCCCGGAGCTTTTCCCAGGCTGATATGGCTAAATGTCAGACGTTTGGCAATCAGTCATGTGGTCTGGAGTTTTTAGGGCTACTGGGTGACCACGGCCCGTAAACCGGGCCCCCTCAGAGGAGAGCAAGGGGAAGCAGTGGGCTCTATAGATTACCCCCATGTGGTTGGAGCATTTCTATGTCCCTGGCCATCGCCCGGAAACAGGCACCCAGAAAAGGTAAGCACCTCAAAAACAAACCCCCTATTCTGGTTAAAATTTGCTACCCAAAACCAAAACGTAGTGGAATAGAAACTCCCCAAAACAGAAAAACAAGCAAAAACTAGTGTCACGTCCACCCCACGTCGCCGGGCTGCTGGTCTGCGTCAGCTTCCCCCCTCCCCCCGGGAGAAGGGAAGGGGAGCCCCCAGACCCGTCCACCGCCGGGCTTACCCAACACCTTAGTTTCTTGAGGCTGATGCCTATAGGCCCGAAAAGGGTCGTTTGCTCTGGCCTTCTGGTGTCACTACAGCACTGGTGCTTTGCGTGTGTGGTGTTTATTTTTTGGGTGGGTGCGAAGAGCCCCAAGGAGGTTTTATCTTTCAAGTTACTTCGGGCTGCATGCGGCCCTAGGGGGGCTTAGTTCCTTTCCCCTAGGTGGCCTACGGTAATAGTACCTGCCCTGGGGGGGCTTTGGGGCAACCTTTTCCCACCAGGCCTCCTCCGGGGTATGGTCCTGGCCTCTGGCCGGGTCCCCATTTTTACCTTTTCGGGTTTTTTTTTCGGCCGCCTCTGTTTGGGCCCTCCTGTGGGTGTATTCTTGTTTTCTCCCCTTGTTCTGGCCACGAGATTAAGAGGGCAGTTTCCAAACTCGGTAAGGGGGCCAGGCGCTTCCGCCCTTGCCACAGACTTTGTATTCCCAAATGAGCCGGCCAGCTCTGTCCTGTGGGGTGTAGGTTCCTGTCCCCCTCTGGCGGGGGGTTTTTTCTTTTTTTCCTTTTTATTGCCTGGTGGGGGGAATTCTCCTGCCCCTATTTATTCCCCACCTGGTTTTTTTTGCCCTTTCCACGGGGTCTCCTCGGTGTCGGCCCCCCTGCCTAGGTCCCCCGATGTGATTGTACCACGGTCCCCTGGGGCTAATCAGCTATAGAAGTTTTCGCTTTGGTAGTTTGTGGGGGCGCCGTTTAGCAGGCGCCGGCCCTGGGGAATACCCTGAGGCGCGAGTCCCTCTTAAAAGTAAAAAGCCTTCAAGGGCCCCCCTGGGGGATGCACTAGGGGTAAATTCCCCTAGGGGGGAAGCCGGGTCGGCCGACCCGAGGCATGACAGCCAACGCTGGGACACACCTTTGTGGATTCCTGTGGTCCCGCGGGGGTTTTCGATCCACCCGGGCGCCGGCCTGGAGGAAAAAAACCAATGGGGCAGAAGTTTCCTTTCCACCCCTATGGCCCCTGTTTTTACATAAGGCAGTAGTAAAAATAGGGTAATCCTGGGTTTCCAGTTACCCAAATAAGTCAGCCTGTTCAGGCTTTGCCTTTTCCCTTGGGGTGGAGGGGCCCTGGTTCGAAGGACCAAGCCTGTGGGACACTAAAAAGCCCCACATAATAATCCAAGGCTCCTAAGCAAAACCGTCAAGAATAGGGGGGCGCGTTGGGTCCCGTACGGATGGTGACCCCGGAGTTCCCCCGCCTGTCGCTGTTGGGTTGCGAGTTTTTTTGGAGGGTTGGCCTTCGGCTCCCCCTTGTCCTCAGGGTGACCCTTCATGTTTTTGCCTTGCCTCTAGGCCACGCCTTGGCCCTGGTTGGGTTCAGTGGAACTTTTACTTCAAACCACTGGAGGTCCCTGGTGAGTGGTTGGCTGCCTTGCTTGTGGTGCTTCCAATTGTACCCCAAATTCCCTCTGATGATTTTCCTATTGGGGTTAAAACACGTGGGA
>WNGS01000543.1:17027967-17043270 GCA_020271785.1 Procambarus virginalis | reverse complement strand
AAAAAACCAGCGTTGAATGTAATGAAACGCCATTTTCTGGGTGAGTCCCGGAGGCTCCCCGGAGCTATCCCAGGCTGATATGCTAATTTCAGACTTTGGCATCAGTCATGTGTATGGAGTTCTTAGGCCTACCGGGACCACGGCCAGAACCGGGCCCCCTCAGAGAGGCAAGGGGAGCAATGGCCTATAGAAGCCCCGTGTGGTTGGAAGCATTCTATGTCTGCCATCGACCGGGACAGGCACCCAGAAAGGTAAGCGCCCCAAAACAAACCCCTATTCTGGTTAAAATTGCTACCAAAATCCGAACTAGTGGATAGAACTCCCAAACAGAAAAACAAGCAAACTAGCAGACGTCACGTCACACTCACCGCGCCGCCCGCTGTCTGCGCAGCTCCCCCCTCCCCGGGAGGGGGAAGGTGGAGCCCCAGACCTCCCACGCCGGCTATCCACCCATCAGTTCTGAGGCTGGATGTCAAGACACGCGAAAAACCGCCGACCGGAGGGAGGGAGGGTTGCCGGGGAGCCTCCGGGACTCACCCAGAAAATGGCGTTTCATTACATTCAACGCTGGTTTTCTGGGGGGAGCCCCGTCGGCTCCCCGGAGCTAACTACCCACAGAGGAAGATCAAAGGGACGGAACCGGGAGGCGGACACCACCCAAACAACCAAAACGCTAAAACCAAAGGAGCAGGAAAACTCAGCGACCCGACCCCCAGAGGCAAATGCCAAAAGGAAAAGAGCCGACGAAAAACAAACCGAACCGAAGAGGCACTACCAACCGAGGAGAAGACAGAGCACGCTGACCAGATACCAGGATGGTGCAAGCGGCGCACGAACAGGCCGGAGGGGAAACGAAGCACAAGACAGCTTACTAAGCGGTGTAGAAGCAAGACCGAAAGCAAGCCAAAGCGGCTCCGCCAGCGCCGCACAAAAAGAGAGAGGCGACAGTATGTGGCACGACGACGGCCCCCAACCCCCACCAAAAACCAGGCCGACGCTAACAAGAGGAACCACCTATGAAGGTACAGGAAAAGGAAGGACCGCCAAAACACCCCATACTGCCGCCAAGAAACACGCAGGTGGGACACCGACCACCAGCCGGAGGCGAGACCACGAGGCAGACGGAAGCAGCCCCGACAAGGCCCCTCCGAGCCCAGGAAAAGGCGGAGCCGCAAGAAGATCTCGGGCGCGACCACCGAACTCAGGTGGTACAAGGAGATGGAACGTCTGCCGAACAGACAAATCCCAAAGCAAGCAAACCCGCCAGGAGAACAAATGACGGGTCCGACGCGAGACATCGCAAGACCCCAAAAAACCAAGTGGCAGGGCAAGCAAGGAAACCAAAGAAGGCGGAAGGGTTGCCGCCAGAACCGTACCCGAACCAAGAGGTACGAGCAACAGCAACAGACCGAGACAAAGAAGCACACCACAGGACACAGGCCGAAAAAGCCCAAGAAGCCAAGGAACACACGCAGAACACCCCTGTGGCAGAGGAGGAAAACAAGGGAACACACAAACAATGAAGTGGTGGAAACCGACCACATCCCCCAACATAGCAGCAAGTGCAGGCAAAACTGACCAAAGGAGATGCCAGGAAAACGACTGGGGTGAGGCAGGACGAAAGAGCAGAAGCATAAAAAACCCCAGGAGTAAGGACACGCCACTGCGAAACACGGTACTAATGCACACGCGCAGTAGTAGCAACATACAACCTGGTGGATAAAGACAGGCTGTTTAACACAAGGGGCACACGCACTAGGGGACGCAGGTGGAAACTGAATGCCCAAATGAGCCACAGAGATATTAGAAAGAACTTTTTTAGTGTCAGAGTGGTTGACAAATGGAATGCATTAGGAAGCGATGTGGTGGAGGCTGACTCCAAACACAGTTTCAAGTGTAGATATGATAGAGCCCAATAGGCTCAGGAAACTGTACACCTGTTATAAGATTGACGTTTGAGAGGCGGGACCAAAGAGCCAGAGCTCAACCCCCGCAAGCACAACTAGGGAGTATACACCACCGCAACATGCCACAGGTAAAGAGCAACTCGCTCCGGCAAAGGCAGAGAACGGAGCAGATAGACCCCAGACAGGGCCCACGGAGACACGACAGAACCCAGCAGGCCCAGGAACCCGCCTACCAGGCGACCGACGGCGGAGAAACCCCGCTCAAAACCGGCTGGATGGGGAACCGGGAGCTCATGTACACCCCAAGCCCGGCCCGAGGCCAGGCTAGACCGGCCAAAGGGAGGCCCACCAGGAAGACGCATGGGGCGGCCTGCAGGCCCACAGACTCCCCACAACCAGGATGGGCCATAACTAAGTCGAAGGCAAGCTAGTGTGCCCCGGAAGTCCACAGACCGTACCATAGGGGCATAACTTGCAATCCCCTCACAGAGTTCAGTGGCATACCTATAATAGGTTAAGTAACAATTGTAATTACGAAACCATAAGATGCTTATTGTAACCTACTAAGTAGGTCAGGTAAGGTCGGTGTTTTCCACGAAGTTTTTTAAGGGAAACTTATGTTCAGTATGGCACCTATGCACGGAACGAAGAAGTCAATATTGACGTAATAAAGATGCGGGGACGGGTTGGTGCAAGAGAGAACCGGATCAGCACCTCCAAGGATACCCGATCAACCAGGCTGTGACTCATACGTCGGGCAGCGAGCAGCCATGTCCAACAGCCAGCATGACCAGTCCAGGAGGCCTGGTCGATGACCGGGCCGCGGGGACGCTAAGCCCCGGAAGCACCTCAAGTTAACCTCAAGATAAGGTACCAGCGAGAAGGCGTATGCTCGCAAGGAGGTCGTGTAACAACTGCAGACCTCTGATGGATATACAGTGTTCCCCGAGTGTGCCTATGGCACCACTGCACTCCACTGGTACTATCCCGCAAGTTCTACCAGATAGGCGGGACCCAAAAGCCAGAGCGCATAAACCTTGCAAGCACAGCCAGGAGCCCTACCAGGCGAGTACAGAACCAACACCACAAACCCCCACACCACATAACACTAACAAAGGTGGGACCCCTGAATGACCCTAGCATGGGTTGGACATGCACAAGAGTGGGACAGGAAGGGTGAAAAAAGGGGACCGACACTGGTGTGCGAACGGTCTCAGTCGTACAAAAAGAGACCTAAAGAAAGACAGGCATATAACACCACATCCAGCGCCCTGCCAAAAGACGCCAGACCGCAGAAACTCACCTGGCAAACGGTGGCTCGAAGTGACACGACTCAACCGAGCCCAGAAGAACCTGGGAGCACCGCCAGGTGAAGAAGCCAGAGCCGGACCTGCAGGAGAGCAAGGAAGAGGCGAAGAAGGCGGCCCACACCCATGACACAGGGGAAACCTCGGCGGCCTCCCCACAACTGGAACCCAGGACACCCCCGGAGCGAAAAGGGGCACATACCGCGGCAAGGGAGAAGAGCGAAAGGCGAAGCACTGGAGCAAAAAGACGACGAACACCGGCACTACACACCGCCCAGACCAAAACAAACTCCGCGGCGCACGCGCATGACATGCTGGCCGAAAACGCGCAACCTACCCTGCGGGAAGGCGGCAACCAAGACTACTGCACAAGAAAAGTAGCCAAAAGAGTGAGCAGGAACAAGAAAACCGGCCAAAGAAGCGAAGACAGAGCCCAAAAAGGCACGCAACCGGGCCACAAGCAGCCCAACAAGGCTGCAAGTAGCCCAACAGGGCCACAAGTAGCCCAACAGGGCCACAAGTAGCCCAACAGGCCCAGAAAGAGCCCAAACTGGGCCAAAAGTAGCCCAACAGGGCTACAAGGAGCACAACAGGACCACAAGGAGCCCAACAGGGCTACAAGTAGCCCAACTCGGCAACAAGGACGAGGAGCCGACAGACGTTCCAATAACGCGGGAAGTAGGAAAAACCTTCCCGAACCCTCGAGAACACGGAAGCCAAAACCAGTCCCGAAGGCACACAAAGGCGCATGCGCACCCGAGACCAGTAGTCATGTAGAACCCCCAAACGGGGAAACATGACGAAAACACCGTCCCCCCCAAAAAAAGGGGTGGGGGGAAACATCCACCCACAGGACGGAACCAACCGACTCAAAGGCCAAGGAACCGAGCCCGGGGAGGGGCCGACGCCCAACAGCACGTACGGCGAGTGGAGAGGAAAACCCCACTCCGCGTAACCACAAGCCCCGCCGAGAGGGGGATAAAAACCCCCACGGGGTCCTATGGGGCCAAGGCCCCCCAAGTCAGCCCCTCCGCAGCCCCGGGAACCCACACAACAGGCCCCGGGCCGAGCCGTCCCCCTAAAGCCCCGGCCGTACCAGAAAACCGGGACAGCCGTGAAAACACTAAGGAAGGGAGCCCACTGGCAGACTCTTACAACACGGCTGGAGGAACAGGCTCGAATGCCCCCGTCACTACCCCGGAAGGGGTTTCCCCGAGACTGCCCGAGTCTCAACACCATCAAACCCCGCCCTGAACCTACAGACGGTAAGGAACCGGATGCAGGCAGGAAGGGGAATCCAGGGGAAAAACAAGAACCAAAACGGGGCAGCCCCGGGGCTCCCGGGGAGTTACCACGAGAGCGTTGCCACCACCAAGGCTCAAGTGCAACGCCTCTGCTGCCCGCACCAGCTGAGCACAACTGGGTAACCGAGCCATAACGAGCAACAAACTCGCAGGACTCCGGGTCGAAGGTGTCACCGACCCCACAGGCAGCAGACGGAGGCAAAACAGAGAGTCACCCAGAGACAAGGGGTGAGCAACCCTCAAACTCGCTGGAAGCGAGGGGGGGGCTCTGGGGTCACATCCATCGGACCCACGCGCCCCCAGGGGTTTCCCAGGGTCCCGAGCGTTTACTATAAGAGGACTCGCGCTCAGGTAATCCCAGGCAGGGTACTGCTAACCGGCACCCAAAACTACCAAACAACTTTCTAAGAGCTGAACCCCCGGGACGTGTACACTCACGGGGACCTAGCAGGGGGTACCACCAGAAAACTCAGAACACAAGGGACACCAGGGGCAAGAACGAAGGCAGACCCCCCCACCAGGTAGAGAAACAAAAAGAAAAAGAAAACCCCGCAAGAGGACAGCATACCCAAGCGGAACAGAGCCGGCCGCTATGATTGGGAAAAGACAAGCTGCACAGTACCCTGCGCCCCACCAGTGCAAAACTGCCCCTTACCCTAAGGCGACCAAGGGAGACAGAACACCCGAGCACACAAAGAGCGGCCAAAAACCAAGCAGTAAACGGCCTAGCAGGGGCAGACCCCAAGGAACTTGTGGAAGGTGGCCCCAAGTCCCAAGGGCAGTACTTACAGAGCACCTAGGGAAGGGAACCCTAGGCGCATGCAGCCCGAGTACTGGAGAATCACTCCCGGCTCACGCACCACCTAGAAAAACAGACACCACACTCTAGGTACAGTGCTGAAACAACCACTGGAGCCGGAGCACATAACCGGTGCCTATAGCATCAGCCCAAGAACTGATGGGTGGATAGCCGGCGTGTGAGGTCTGGGGCTCCCCCTTCCTCCTCCCGGGGAGGGGGGAGCTGCGCAGACAGCGGCGCGGTGACGTGTGACGTCATACTAGTTTGCTTGTTTTCTGTTGGGGAGTTCTATCCACTAGTTCGACTTTTGGTAGCAATTTTAACCAGAATAGGGGTTTGTTTTGGGGCGCTTACCTTTCTGGGTGCCTGTCCCGGGCGATGGCAGACATAGAATGCTTCCAATCACACAGGGGCTTCTATAGGCCATTGCTCCCCTTGCCTCTCTGAGGGGGCCCGGTTCTGGCCGTGGTCCCCGGTAGGCCTAAGAACTCCATACACATGACTGATGCCAAAGTCTGACATTAGCATATCAGCCTAGGATAGCTCCGGGGAGCCGACGGGGCTCCCCCCAGAAAAAATTATAAAAAATAGGATTCTGATAACAGCAGGATTGTTGTGATAATTAGGGCTGTAGTGGGAGGAGTAATCTTGGTGGGGAGGGAGGTAGCGTTGTCTGCTGACTCTGTGTGACCACCTTTTACTGTCTGGACTCACTATAGCAGCTTAGTTGTTCGCTATGATGAACAAAACATGCAGATACTTATATATAATGTCTGTATATAGTGAATAAAAGCAAAAACAGTATGGTAGGAGGAGAATGGTGGCGAGTAAGGTGAGGTGATGGAGGGAGCGAGTGACAGCCAGTGACGGGCTGCCACTTCCTGCCACTGCCACTCAGCATACCAACTTAGTGGTTCGTTATGGTGAACACAAATGTAGATACTTATATATAACATGTATATATAGTATAATAACAGCAAAAGGAGTGTGGGGGAGAAGTCATTTTGGTGAGGGAGGTGGCGACATCCTGCATGATTTATCATGCTGGGTAGGGGTGGCCACTATGCTCCTTGGGCACTATACCGGCTTAGTTGAACAGTTATGGTGAACAAAACATGTAAATATGTATATATGTGTGTATATAGGGTAATAACACCACAAACAGTATTGTTGGGGAAGAAATTTTAGTGTGTCTGACCTTGAATATGTGAGGGAGACAGCCGCCAGCTGTGTGTAGCGACGTCTCTTAGTGCCTGAATTATCTATATCAGCTTAGTTGTACAGTTGTGAACAAAACATGTAGATACTTATATATAACATCTGTATATAGTGTAATAACACCACAAGCAGTATTGTTGGGGGGGGGGGGGAGGGGAGAAATTTTAGTGCGTCTGACCTTGAATGTGTGAGGGAGGAAGCCGCCACCTGACTGTGTGTAGCGACGTCTCTTAGTGCCTGAACTAACTATATCAGTTTGGTTGTACAGTTGTGGTGAACAAAACATTTCGATACTTATATATAACGTCTGTATGTAGTGAATAAAAGCAAAAACAGTATGGTGGGAGGAGAATGTGGGCGAGTGAGGTGTTGAGGGAGTGAGAGGCAGCGAGTGGCTGGCTGGTGTGTTGCGGTCACTCCTCGTTGCTTTTTGACTCATAATACCAACTTAGTGGTTCATTATGGAGAACAAAATATGCAGATAATTATATATAACCTGTGTATATAGTGTAATAACCGACAAAGTATTTGTTCACTGTTTGATGAACATAATAATTGAATCAACAATATGCACATCATAATTTTGAGTACAGCGATGATTCACACATTATATAAATATATATCACACTACACACTATTGAATAATATTAAAGAAAAAAAAGAAGAAAAAAAACGAAGAATAATCAATCAGAGACATTGAAATAATTAGGTAATTATCTCTTTGTGGCCACTCCTACCTGACAGCTGGGGCGAAGCAGAACGTCTGGGACGCATGATGAGTCAGCGCCTGTTTTTTGCCAGACTTCCCCACCCTATAGCGGGCAAAATATGCCCCTTATAATTTTTTAAATATTTTTCCCATGATCAGAGAACACAAATTAATAGGCTTAGAAGAAAAAATATTTTTTTTTGTTATGTGCCTGTGGGTAACAATGGGCAAATAGCCCATAGCAACACAAGGGTTGCTATGGGCTATTTGCCCACACAACACATAGCAAAGGAACAAATAATTGAAAGAAATACCTGCATCTCTTGGTGCAAAAGAATTTCTTGAGTCTGGCCATCTTCACATTCTGGATAAGCATAACTCATCAGTGTAGGAATAATATCAGCAGTGATATAGCACTTTTCTGGAGAAGTTGCACTGATGCTCAAGATGTTGCTTTTACAAAAGTTATTTAGAAGATACTTTAGAGATAGCCTTTTGTAATTGTTAATTATCTTTTTAATTATATTTATAAAATCTGGCATGTCAATTATTCTAGTTAAAGCTATATCTTGCGGATCTTCCACACCGACATTCATTGATAATATGTCCTCCGCCAGTGTCAGGATACCAGCATAATCTGAGAATAAAGAAAATTTTTTAAAATATATAATATTTATAACTGAACTTATATCATCAGCCCTATTCAGTATAAAGTGGTACCTCAGTTTTTTAATTTAATGGGTTCACAGAGACGATCCAAAAACCGAAACAAATTTTCCTATAAAAAATAATGTAAATTGAATTAATCCGTTCCAAACCCCCAAAAATATTAACTAAAAAACCAGCGTTGAATGTAATGAAACGCCATTTTCTGGGTGAGCCCCGGAGGCTCCCTCGAGCTTATCGGGCTAATGTATGTTATATTAGACCAGGACACTAGCTAAGGAGTTCAGACCTACCAGGGACCAGCGCCAGAACCTGGCCCCTTCAGAGAGATTTCAGGGAGCAATGGCCCTGGAAAACCCCCTTGTGGTTGGGGTTTTCCTTATCTGCCATCGACCGGGGTCAGGCACCCAGAAAGGTAGGCATAACAAAACAAACCCCACATGGTAAAAAACTAAAACAAAAAAACGAACAGAGAGGTAGAAACTCCCTACAATCCCAAGGAAACAAGCAAACATCACACTTTACTGCCGCGCCAATCGTCCGCGCAGCCCTCCCTGCCCCAAGAGGGAGAGGGGGGAGCCCCGGACCTCACCGCGCCGGCTTCCTAGCTTCAGTTCGAAAGCTAAGCTTCAACCAACGTGAAAAAAAAAAAACGCCGACCAGTGGGAGGGAGGGTTGCCAGGGAGCCTCCGGGGCTCACCCAGAAAATAGCATATCATTACATTCAACACTGGTTTTCTGTGGGGAGCCCGTACGGCTCCCTGGAGCTTCATACTCAAAGAGAAGGAAAAGAAAGGGCTGACCCGGGAGGCGGTTGCCACAAACTCCGTGACGCGAGGCCAAGGCAACAGGCTGCAACCTGCGGCCCAAGGCAACAAGAACACACACGAGCAGACACGTGCATAAAGAATGGCCGGCCAAGAACCTGTGCGACTCTCAAATCCCTACGCCCGAAATGAGCCCTAGACATCACCAACACAGCAGCGAAAGCTGCAAACATCCGAACAGCACAGGCGCAAGGACAGACTGCAAGCTGGAAGACTTAAAAACTCTGCGGATGACCTGGGAGACCCGAGCCCTGAAACAGGGAACGAGGGGAACCGGATCAACGCAGAGCGCATCCCCAGACATGGTACGCAGGTAATGGCAAAAAAGCGCAACCGGACAACACAGGACGCACCCCCGGCCGAATCAATCAAGCATCAATAACCCAAGGACCCCTCCAGAAAGCAGCTGTCTCGACCGTCGCCAGAAGGACGGAGAAAGGCTGGAACAAACGTACAAACCTACCACCAGTACCAAAGAGCAGAAACCTGAGCCGAAGGGGCTACCACAAACTGAGAAGATAAGAGGACACCCTGATCAAGGACCAGTACGACTCAGGCGATGCATGAGCAGGCCGGAGGTGAAACAAAACACGAGAAAGCGTACGGAATGGGGCAGATGTGACGACCACCCCGAACGCAAGCCAGAGCGGCTCCGCCAGTGCCGCACAAAACGAGGCGACAATAAGAAACATCAAATAACTGTAATCCAGAAAACCCAAGAAAGGACAAGACAACCCGACGTGAAAGAGAAGAGAACCTACGAAGCGCAAGAAAAAGGTGCACAGAAACACCAGGAACGTCATACTGTCGCCGAGACGAAGCTCACAGGTGGGACACCATCAACAAAGCCACCTGACCACCACAGAGATGGTGATACCAGCGTCAAAATATCAGACGTGAAGAACCGAGGAGAATGCCGAACCAGTCACGTACAGGACCGGACCAACCTGCCGAAAGAGGCGGAGCTGCAGGAAAACGCCCTGGTTTCGGACACCTATCAAGCAGCGTCTGAAAATAAAGCTGGGCCGGCCACCAAAGGACCACAAGGACTACTCTCGTAGGAATGGGCTCCAACCGAGCCAAAACCCGAAGCAACAGCTGGACCGGGAGAAGAGGAACAGGTACCCCCACCTCGACCTGTCCTGCCGAAAGGCATCCACCGTGAATGCCTCGCAGGCGGGTAAGGGCGCCACATAGAATGGGCGACGCCTAGACCACCCCGACTCGAAGACGTCCATGGCCAGGAGTCCATACGTTCGGCAGAGCCAACGAAATGAGTTCGCAATGACTGGCCAAACCGCTAACAGAGGAATGAACCGAGACAGCTGTCCGCCAGGAAGCAGGACACAACCCGGACATGAACCTCACGGTTAGCCAAACCCCGAGAATCCAGCAAACGAGCCATTCTAAGGGACCAACCCCAAAGGTCAAACACCTAAGAGAAACCCTGTGGTTCCGGCAAAGTACCGCCAGAGAACAGTCCGAATGGAGCTGAATGGTAGATCACCAAGTGACCCGAACCCTCCAAAGTGCAAACCAGACAGCCATGAACTCCCGAACCGTGCTGTGAGCCTGACGGACGGACAGACCCCACCATCCCCGGCCGACCTGGTGAGCACTGGTCACAAAGCCCCAGCCGAGAGATGACCCGTCCGTGAGCACATCGAGTGAAGGCTCGGGGAGGTGCCAAGGCATGGAACCGCGAAAACCCCAGAGAGGAAGCTGGTGAAGCAACACCAACACAAGATCCCCAGAGGAACGAACCCAACGATTGCAAGAGAGGCGGAAGGGGAATCTCCGAAGGAACTAAACAAACGCCGAAGCCAAACCCAACCCTGCGGGCAGACCAGCACGTCGAAGTTCAGACTCCTGCACAATTGCTCGAGCAACCGCCGAGCAACCCGGGACCCCCCTCATGAACAGCCGAAAGCGGGACCACAGCCGCAGCAACACTTCTGGAGGGAAAGACAAGGAGCGGCCCAAGAGCCCTAAACATGACCCAGCCAGGTCCGAACCCAGGACGGAAACAGATGGAACGGCCTCCAGATCACCAGGAAACCGAACCCGGCGATCTGGAAAGAACCACACCTCTGGCGAGCAGACAAGCGGACCGACTGGGAGCCCACACCAGCCAGTCGTCGAGGTAGGCCAGACACTGAATCCCAAGCAGACTCAGACAGGGCACCAAAATCCGGTAAAGATGCGTAAATACACCAAGTGCCAATTCCAAAACAGGGAAGGCAACAAAAGCGGCAAGCCTGAAGCACCACCACCAACTGTGCCAGTCCCGGAAAACTGGAGAAGAACTTGCCAAGAGTTGACCTGGAGGTCCAGGGGCCACCATCCAGGCACCCGGCCCCAACAGAAGCTGAACAGGAGAAAACAGTCCTCCGATGAGCTCATAGAATCCAGGGTGCAGACTGAAGAATTCCAGAAGAACCACAGAGTCGCCAGGCCCGTGTCTGCATAGAGCAGATGGGAACCCCAGAAGAATGGGGTGGATCGACCACGTCCAACGCACCCACTAAGATGACACGACGAAGCGCAGGGGAAGAAGCCCACCCTGCCAGCCCTGAACTCCCCAAAGGGGGAGAAGCCATCTGCCGCCGCCACCAGAGGCCGGAAGACAACCAAAAGCGCCCACTAACTGCAGGACCGTGCGAGAGTCAACAGAGCAAGCTGCTCCCCCAGCGCCCCGTCAACAGAGAAGGGAACAGAGCCCCTTTCTAAAGAAAAAGTATACATACACATATATATATTATGTGTATGTATACATACTTTTATACATATACACATACATACAGTGGTACCTCGGAATGCGAGTGTCCCTGTATGCGAGTTTTTCGGAATACGAGCAGGATTTCCTCGAAAATTATGTCTCGGAATGCGAGGGTTACCTCGGGACGCGAGTTTGTTGATACGCGTACAGGCCGACCTAGCGCGTGGTCGATCGGCGATCGTCGTCCCTCCGCCACTCCGCCCCTCAGTTTACCATTGTCTCGCGCCCAGTGACTATCCCACATCAATTATTTACCTGGATTTTCAGTGTTTTGTTGGATTTTTGGTCATTTGACTATACAGTTTGTTATTATATATCTCACCATGGGTCTCAAGAAAGCCATTGATAAGGTTCAACCTAAGAAAATAGCTGTGAGTAGAGGCAGTAGAGGATGTCCCTCCTTGATTAAGAAAATGTGTGAAGTATGGGAAGAACTGCAAAGTTTTGTTGAAAAAACTCACCCAGATAAAGCTGTAGCAGGCCGTTGCATTGACCTTTTAAATGATAATGTGATGTCTTACTACAGACAAGTGTTAAAATGTAGGGAAAAACAAGTGTCTTTAGAGAAATTCTTAGTAAGACAAGCAAGTCCTAGTGGTATGCAGGCAAAATGTGCCAGTGTGTGCATACCAGTGAAGTCCTCACTGCCTGATGTGATAATGGAAAGGGACTCCCCTTCCAAACAGTAACTCCTCTCCTCCTCCCCCCTCCTCACCATCTTCCATACGCCTACAGCATTCAAGAGCAAGGTAAGTAATAACTTGAACATAGTTTTGTAGGTTTATTTAGATGAATTAGGTATAAAAATTTAGTTTGATATGGGGTTTTTGGGGTAGTCAGGAACGGATTAATTCATTTCCCATTATTTCTTATGGGGAAATTAGCTTCAGAATACGAGTTTTTCGGAATAAGAGCTGTCTCCAGGAACGAATTAAACTCTTAAACTGAGGTACCACTGTATATAAATTCACGCACACACAAGGTGCATTACACACACGTGCGTATGCACATACACATGTATGTGTATGTCAGAGTCGCCCCCACCCTCGCGGTGTGATCACAAGTGTGTAGTGTTGCGCCGCGCTCCTCACTGTCACGAAAAAAATAGAAAAAGAACGAGATTGTGGCATGACAGTGGCATCAGAGGCCTGAGAAGGGAAGAACTTGGACCACCACGTGGGAGGACCTCTGGCGGGGACGACAACAATTACGGCGGACATCGCTTCATAAATCACCTAATTGTGCTGTGGATGCTTACTTGGAGGTGAGTGCCTCTCAAAGTCAGTCATACAAGGTGTACAGTGTTCTTTATATAGTAATTAGCTTTGAACATAAGATAATTAAAATACAAAAATTAGCTCAAGATCCTCAGCTTGGTACTAGGTTTTCACACCTGTGTGTTACATTACACCGCCACTGACTAGACACCCCCCCTCCCTCCCGGCCATAACACGCCAGTGTAAACACACACACATACACGCACGCACAAACAAGCCTACCGCGACCTCACCTCCTCACCACTGGGACTTGCCCCCCATCCCTCACCCCCCCCTGACTGTCTTCCTTCCCCCCCCCCCCGCTCTGCCTATTTCCTTCTCTCCCTCGCTCTTCCTCACTCCCTTTCACTCCCCTTCACTCCCCCTCTCCCGTTCACTCCCTCTCTCCCTCTCCCTCCATCCCTCCAGCAGTTAACCCAACCCCCCCACCGTGCCACCCCCACAATAAACACACACACACACACACACACACACACACACACACACACACACACACACACACACAAACAACCCTGTCGTAGCTCAGTCGATCAAGGCAGTGTCTGGGATGCTCCCGGACGCAGGTTTGAATCCTCGTCACGGCCCTTGTGGATTTGTTCATTTGATGCATCACGTTAATGTGATCTCTGTGTGTAACAAGCATAATATTTCAGATGTCGGTCATTTCAATCCTAGAATTTGGTAATTTCACGAGGGAGACCAGTTAATAGTATAATTATAATAATAGTAATAATAATTCAGCAATAATATGAGACAATATATAGCATTCATAAAAAATATACATACAGCTCAGTAATATGAGGAGTCATCACACAGCGATAGACATTTATCATGTCCATCTGTGCAAAATGTCTTTTTTGGCAAGGTATCGGATTGGAGGAATGTCACGAGTGGAGTACCACAGGGTTCAGTTCTTGCACCGGTAATGTTCATTGTCTACATAAACGATCTACCAGAGGGATTACAGAATTACATGAACATGTTTGCTGATGATGCTAAGTTAATAGGGAAGATAAGAAACCTAGATGATTGTCATGCCCTTCAAGAAGACCTGGACAAAATAAGTATTTGGAGCAACACTTGGCAAATGGAATTTAATGTGAATAAATGCCATGTTATGGAATGTGGAATTGGTGAACATAGACCCCACACAACCTATAAATTATGTGAGAAATCTTTAAAGAATTCTGATAAAGAAAGGGATCTAGGGGTGGTTTTAGATAGAAAACTGTCACCTGAGGACCACATCAAGAACATTGTGCGAGGAGCCTATGCTACACTTTCTAACCTAAGAATTGCTTTTAAATACATGGATGGAGAAATACTAAAGAAATTGTTAACGACTTTTATTAGACCAAAGCTGGAATATGCAGCGGTTGTATGGTGCCCTTATCTTAAGAAGCACATCAACAAACTGGAAAAGGTGCAACGACATGCCACTAAGTGGCTCCCAGAAATGAAGGACAAGAGCTATGAGGAGAGGTTAGAGGCATTAAATATGCAAAAACTAGAAGATAGAAGAAAAAGAGGCGATATGATCACTACGTACAAAATAGTAACAGGAATTGACAAAATCGACAGGGAAGATTTCCCGAGACCTGGAACTTCAAGAACAAGAGGTCATAGATTTAAACTAGCTAAACACAGATGCCGAAGAAACGTAAGAAAATTCACCTTCGCAAATAGAGTGGTAGACGGTTGGAACAAGTTAAGTGAGAAGGTGGTGGAGGCCAAAACCGTCAGTAGTTTCAAAGCGTTATATGACAAAGAGTGCTGGGAAGACGGGACACCACGAGCGTAGCTCTCATCCTGTAACTACACTTAGGTAATTACACTTAGGTAATTATACACACACACACACGCACGCACGCACGCACGCACGCACACGCACACACACACACACACACACAGGGCAAGCGGGATGGTAAGACAACAGAACGAAGCTGGAGGAGAGGGACTGGACGAGTCATTCATGGAGATGATTGTTAAGGCATGGAAGGAAGTCAGTGGGGAATTGAAGGAACTGAGAGAAACTATATAAAGCTGCAGACAGAACTAAGTGCAGCGCAAGAGGAGATAAAAAGCCTAAAAACAGGCCCTCCTCAGACTCTGGCCCAGGGGACCAACCCCCAGGTACCAGGAGATGTAGCAATGGCAGGGACGCAAAATTGGCCCAACCTTGCTGAAAAGATGAAGAGCCCAGGAGCAATGTCCACAGTCAAGGAAGTTGTAATGAAAGCAGTAACCTCACAGGAGGCAGCTAGATGCACGAGCCAGCTAATGGAAAGGAAAAGAGCTGTAGTAGTGGTAGGTGTGAAGGAACAAGAGGGCTCCACAAGGGAGGAATCGAGGGCTAAAGACAAAGCTGAAGTGGCAGGGATATTAAAGGAGATAGGAATGGAAGGGGCTGAACGAGACATAGAACAGTTTTTCGGATTGGCCAGTACAACAGAGACAAAAAGAGATTGATCAGGTAGTATTCAAGAGCGAGGACATCAAAGAAGACATCC
>WNGS01000543.1:16991261-17027867 GCA_020271785.1 Procambarus virginalis | reverse complement strand
CCCTCCCGACACCACCCACCCACCCCACCCCCTCCTACACCATGCGCCTCGAGTCACGGGCAGAGGGATTAATACCGTATGGCCCGCCTCATGTTTTCATATACGGAAAAAGACTCGATCATCCGGGCAACTGACCGGATAGTGTAATTTCGGCATTTATCCGTCCAAACTCTCGTTAATCCGGTTCCTGTGGCTATTTTGGCCGGATATTGTGGTACTTTATCCGATTGCAATTTTGGCTGTATAAAGGCGTTTTTCGGATGTTCGAATCCCGGATAATCGCGGGGTTACAGTATTACAGGAAGAACCTGAGTGTGATAATGACTGTGTACAATGTTCAAATATTAGTGATTCAATGCTGTTCACGATGTTCACAGCACTAGCAACAGCACCACAGCATTATTTCGTCTATCTAGGACTTCAAACGACTTCTTAGGTTCCTTTACAAAATAAATTTGTGGTCAATTATGTATTTACAGGGTTTAGTGACCAGTATTGTGATAACAGCAGGATTGTGGTGATAATAAGCACTGTGCGTAGTATTGTGGGAGGAGTAATTGTGGTGAGGGAGTGAGGAGAGAATCGAGGTAGTCTCACTGTGTGGCAGCCACTCTTGTTTTGCTCATCATACTAGCTTAGTGGTTCGCTATGGTGAACACATATGTGCATGGGTATATACAATGTGTGTGTATACCCATGTACATATGTGCGTAGTATTTTTTTTTTTTTTTTGAGATATATACAAGAGTTGTATATATCTTGTACAGCCACTAGTACGAGTAGCGTTTCGGGCAGGTCCCTGGAATACGATCCCCTGCCGCGAAGAATCGTTTGAATATTGTGGGAGGAGTAATTGTGGTGAGGGAGCGAGGGAGAGAATCGAGGTAGTCTCACTGTGTGGCAGCCACTCTTGTTTTGCTCATCATACTAGCTTAGTGGTTCGCTCTGGTACATGGGTATATACAATGTGTGTATATAGTGTAGTAACAGCAACAGGAGTATGCTGGGAGGAGCTATTTTGGTGAGGGAGGTGACGTAATCGTAGCGTCGTCTGCTGGCTGCTGTGTGATTTCTCATGCAGTGTATGGTGGCCGCTGTAAAGTTTGGACACAATACCAACTTACTTGCATAATTCTGGTGAATAAAACATGTAGATTGGTATATATAACATGTGTGTAAACAGTGTAATACAAACAATAACAGAATGGTGGGAGAAGTAATGTTGGCGAGTAAGATGTTGGAAGAGTGAGGGAGAGACTGGATGTTGGAGGAGTGAGGGTGTGGCAGCTGACACTTGCGGAGTTCTGAGTGTCGGAAAACCAACTGGATAAGAGCCATTGTAAAACAAACCAGAACCGAAGGGGCCAGAAGAAAACGAGAAGAAAGAAAAGAGCACTCTGTCCAATGACCAAGACGGCTCAAGCGGTGCAAGAACAGGCCGGAGGTGAAACAAGCACAAGACAGCTTACGAATGGCGCAAATGAAAATCTGAACGCAAGCCGAAGTGGCTTCGCCGGCTCCGCATAAAACGAGGCGACAGTATGCAACAAGACGATGGCCCCCAAACCCCAGCAGAAAAATCAAGTCGACACCAACAAACGCCGCCACCGAAGAAGGGACATAAGGAAAAGGAAGGACCGCCAAAACACCCCATACTGCTGCCAAGAAGCACACAGGCGGGACACCAACAACGAAGTCACCTGACCACCAACGGACGTGAGACCCCCGAGGCAGAACGTAATCAGCACTGCGAAGGGTCATTCGAGCCTAGGAATAGGAGGAACTGCAGGAAGATCTCGGGTGCGACCGCCAAGGAAGCAGAGCCGGAAGCCCAAGCCGGCAAGAGGGAGATGGAACGTCTGCCAAACAGAAAATTCCCCAACACGAGTAAGCTCGCCAGGGGATTGGAAACCACGGGTCTGATGTGAGACACCAGAGAAGGGACATCGCAAGACCCTGAAAACCCAACAGGCAGAGCAAGCCAGGAAAACAGGAAATCAAACCTGGCAACAGGAAGGCCAAAAGGCACAAACAAAACACACAACAGTGTGAAGGAGGAAATGATAAAAAGACTAGCAGAAACGCCCCAACACCAGAGATATAAAGATGCGAGAAACAACTACACGGCAGTGAGGAGAAAGGCAGAAAGAAATTTTGAAAAAGGGATTGCAGACAAATGTAAAACAGAACCAGGTCTATTCTATAAATTCATAAGCGACAAATTGCAGGTAAAGGATAATATTCAGAGGTTGAAAATGGGAAATAGATTCACAGAAAATGAAAAGGAAATGTGTGAAACATTAAACGAAAAGTTTCAAAGTGTGTTTGTACAAAATGAAATCTTCAGGGAACCAGATACAATAAGAATTCCAGAGAACAACATAGAGCACATAGAGGTGTCTAGAGATGAAGTGCAAAAAAATGCTCAAGGAGCTAAGTAAGAACAAAGCAGTTGGTCCAGATGGAGTTTCACCATGGGTTCTGAGAGAATGTGCACCTGAGCTCAGCATTCCACTTCAACTGATTTTTCAGGCATCCCTGTTTACAGGAGTTGTAGCTGATGTGTGGAAAAAGGCTAACATAGTTCCAATCTACAAAAGTGGAAGCAGGGAAGACCCCCTTAATTATAGACCTGTATCATTGACAAGTGTAATAGTCAAAATATTGGAAAAAATAATTAAAACTAAATGGGTAGAACACCTGGAAAGAAATGATATAATTTCAGACAGACAGTATGGTTTTCGATCTGGAAGATCCTGTGTATCGAATTTACTCAGTTTCTATGATCGAGCCACAGAAATATTACAGGAAAGAGATGGTTGGGTTGACTGCATCTATCTGGACCTAAAAAAGGCCTTCGACAGAGTTCCACATAAGAGGTTGTTCTGGAAACTGGAAAATATTGGAGGGGTGACAGGTAAGCTTCTAACATGATGAAAATTTTCTGACTGATAGAAAAATGATGGCAGTAATCAGAGGCAATGTATCGGACTGGAGAAATGTCACAAGTGGAGTACCACAGGGTTCAGTTCTTGCACCAGTGATGTTTATTGTCTACATAAATGATCTACCAGTTGGTATACAGAATTATATGAACATGTTTGCTGATGATGCTAAGATAATAGGAAGGATAAGAAATTTAGACGATTGTCATGCCCTTCAAGAAGACCTGGACAAAATAAGTATATGGAGCACCACTTGGCAAATGGAATTTAATGTTATAAATGCCATGTTATGGAATGTGGAATAGGAGAACATAGACCCCACACAACCTATACATTATGTGAGAAATCTTTAAAGAATCTGATAAAGAAAGAGATCTAGGGGTGGTTCTAGATAGAAAACTATCACCCGAGGACCACATAAAGAATATTGTGCGAGGAGCCTATGCTACGCTTTCTAACTTCAGAATTGCTTTTAAATACGTGGATGGCGATATACTAAAGAAATTGTTCATGACTTTTGTTAGGCCAAAGCTAGAATATGCAGCTGTTGTGTGGTGCCCATATCTTAAGAAGCACATCAACAAATTGGTAAAGGTGCAAAGACATGCTACTAAGTGGCTCCCAGAACTGAAGGCCAAGAGCTACAAGGAGAGGTTAGAGGCATTAAATATGCCAAAACTAGAAGACAGAAGAAAAAAGAGGTGATATGATCACTACGTACAAAATAGTAACAGGAATTGATAAAATCGACAGGGAAGATTTCCTGAGACCTGGAACTTCAAGAACAAGAGGACATATAAACTAGCTAAACACAGATGCCGAAGAAATATAGGAAAATTCACTTTCGCAAATAGAGTGGTAGACGGTTGGAACAAGTTAGGTGAGAAGGTGGTGGAGGCTAAGACTGTCAGTAGTTTGAAAGCGTTATATGACAAAGAGTGCTGGGAAGACGGGACACCACGAGCGTAGCTCTCATCCTGTAACTACACTTAGGTAATTACACTTAGGTAATTACACTCGCAGAGGAAGTGACAGGGAAGATAAAGATAAACTGTAACACGAGTGGCGCACAACAAGGCGACACAGGTGGAAACCTAGTACCCAACCGAGCCACAGGGACGTTAGAAGAAACGTGTGCAGTATAACAGGCAACAGATGGAACACACTAGGCAGCCCACACCTGGGCTGACCCCATACACAGCCCCAAGTGTAGAGACGAGAAAGCCCAGGAGGCACAGAATCCGCATGTCAGGCGAACGACAGGTGAGAGGCGGAACCAAAGAGCCAGAGCCCAACCCCGCAAGCACAAGTAGGCGAGCACAATGAGGTGAGCACATAACATCCTCAACACAAGAAAACGTACCACCGAACAGGAACCTCCACCGTTGCACCATGGAACAAGGTGGAAGCGGGGCCCCAAACTCATGCATGGTTAGACAAGCATAGGAGGGGCAGGATGAGTACAGGCAGGAGCCACCTCGTATGGGCCAAGAGGCCTCCTGCAGTCGCCTGTGATCCGAGGAAGGAATCGGGTGGTGAGAACAAGGGCCGCCACGTACGGCTGGGGGCCTGGTAGCCTGGTGGATAGCGTGCAGGACTCATAATTCTGTGGCGCGGGTTCGATTCCCGCACCAGGCAGAAACAAATGGGCAAAGTTTCTTTCACCCTGAATGCCCCTGTTACCTAGCAGTAAATAGGTACCTGGGAGTTAGTCAGCTGTCACGGGCTGCTTCCTGGGGTGTGTGTGTGGTGTGGAAAAAAAAATAGTAGTTAGTAAACAGTTGGTTGACAGTTGAAAGGCAGGCCGAAAGAGCAAAGCTCAACCCCCGCAAAACACAACTAGGTGAATACGGGCCAATAACCCTGCAGCAGGCACCTCGGTTTTTATGTTCTACGTTCTCAAGTCTCAAGTACGCATGTACACCCATTCCTACTCCCAAAAACAAAAACCGCGTCTGGACGAAGGAGACGCCAGACCACACCAACTCACCTGCAGAACATCGGCGCTGAAGAGCCATGACGCAAGCCTATGAGAACGTAGCCGCCAGAGGCGGCCAGGGCGCTCAAGCCGAAGAGGAGGAGAGCGACGAAGGAGGCTTACCCCACCCAAAAACGCAGGGAAAAACCTCGTGACCTCCCCACAGCGGCACTCCAGAACACCCCCAAGAGCAACGGGGCACAGACTGGAGAATGATAAGAGCGAGAGGCGAAGCCCCCGAGAGAAATTGGACGCAGAACACCAGCACGTGTGCATACCTCCCGGAACCAAAACAAACTCCCACGGCGCATGCGCAGGACACGAAAGAAAAGTAGCCCAACAGATCGGGCTACATTGGGCTACACAGGTCCATCCTACTCTGTCCAACAACAGAGCAGAAAAAGGAGCTCAACTGGTCGTATCCCGAGCGATCCGTCGAAGAAACAGGCCAACTCTTGGAAACAGAAGCCAACTTAGCCGGCCCATGTAAGGAAAACAACAAACCGAAACGGAACCCAAGCGGGCCACCAGTAGCCCAACACAGCGACAAGTAGCCCAACCGGCGACAAGTAGCCCAACTGGCCACAAGTAGCCACGTAGCCCAACCGGGCGGCAAGTAGCGTAATCCAGCATCCCGGACCAGAACGGAAGGAAAACGAGCAGTGCCGAGACAAAGCGCGGAGCGAAGAGAGATGAACAAACGAGCGAGAAGGCCAAAAATCCAGAAGCTGCCCAGAATAGGACCCACAAGCCCTAGAAAGGACCCAAGGCAAACCCCACCGAACGATGACAGACGTACCAGGAAAACGGGAAGGAGCAAAACCGTCCCGAACCTTCGAGAACACATAGAAGCAAACACAAAGGACGAAGGCACAGAAAAACCCCGTTGCACCCGAGACCAAAAGTCATGCAGAACCCCAAGAAGAGGGGGACATGACGGAGAAGACCTGTCCCGGGAAAAAAGGGTGAAGAACGTAGAAAAGCACCCACCAACTGGACGGAAGCAAAGGGCATAATGGACAAGGAACCGAGCCCGGGGAGGGCCGACGCCCAAACACTCATGTGGAGAGGGGGAAAGGAAAAACCCCACCCACAAACCGCAAGCCCCGCCCAGAGGGGTAGAAGAACCCCGCGGGGACCAACGGGGCCTGAGGCCTCCCACGTCAGCCCCATCCCAGCCCCGGGAACCCACCCGGCAGGCCTCGGGGCCGAGCTGTCCCCCCAAAGCCCCAGCCTCAAGAAACCGGGGCAGCCGTGAAAAGCACTAAGGAAGGGAGCCCACTGGCAGACTCTTACAACACGGCTGGAGGAAACAGGCTTGAATGCCCCTGTCGCTACCCCGGAAGGGCAAGTCCCCGAGACCAACCGAGCTTCGGAACCATGGATGGTAAAGATCCGGATGTAGGAGGAAGGGGGGGGGACCCGACAAGACCACTAACAAAAACGGGGCAGCCTCGGGCTTGTGGGGAGCAAATAACTAGAGCGTTGGCACTGAAACCCAATGTGCAACACCCGTGCAGCCTGCACCCACATAGACAGCATAAGACTGGGTAACCGAGTCACAAACAAGCAATAAAATTTGTAGGACCCCGGGCCGAAGGTGTCACCGACCCCACAGGCTGCAGACGGAGGCAAAACCGTGAGAGTCACCCTGAGACAAGGGGACAGAGCAACCCTCGAACTCACACAAAGGAAGGGGGGTGACACCGGGGCCACATCTATCGGGCCCACACTCCCCCTAGGGGTTTCCCAGCGTCCGGAGTGTTACTATAAGAGGACTCGTGCTCAGGTAATCCCAGGCAGGGTACTGCTAACCGGCAGTGCCCATGACTACCAAATAACATTCTAAGAGCTGAACCCCCAGGACGTGTACACTCACTGGGGACCTAGCAGGGGTAACCACCAGAAGAAGGAAGAGAACTCGACACAAAAGGGGAAAGAACCAAAGGCAGAGCCCCCACCAGGTAGACAAACAAAAAGAAAAAGAAAACCCCCCAAGAGCACAGCATACCCAGGCAGAACAGACCCAGCCGCTATGATTGGTGAAAACAAGCTGCGCAGCACCCTGTGCCCCACCAGTGCAAACTGCCCTTACCCTAAGGCGAATAAGGGAGACAGAACCCCCTATCACACAAAGGGCGGCCGAAAACCGAGCACCAAACGACCTAGCAGAAGCAGGACCCAAGGAACTTGTGGAAGGTAACCCCAAGCCCCAAGGGCAGTACTCACAGGGCACCTAGGGAAGGGAACCCCTAAGCGCATGCAGCCCGAGTACTGGAGACTCACTCCCGGCTACCTAGAAGACAGACACCACACTCTAGGTACAGTGCTGAAACAACCACTGGAGCCGGAGCACACAACCGGTGCCACTAGCATCAGCCAAAGAACTGGGGTGTGGATTGTCGGCGCGGTAGGTCTGGGGCTCCCCCTTCCCCCTACCGGGAAGGGGGGCTGCGCAGACAGCAGTACGACGACGAATGACGTCATACTAGTTTGCTCGCTTTTGTTTGGGGAGTTCTATCCACTCGTTCAGCTTTTGGTTGCAATTTTCACCAGAATAGGGGTTTGTTTTGGGACGCCTACCTTTCTGGGTGCCTAACCTGGTCGATGGCAGACATAGAATGCTTCCAACCACACGGGGGTTTCTATAGGCCATTGCCCCCCTTGCCTCTTCTCTGAGGGGGCCAGGTTCTGGCTCGTGGTCCCTGGTAGGCCCATAAGAACTCCGCACACATGACTGATGCCAGAGTTTGACATTAGCATATCAGCCTGGTAAGCTCCGGGGAGCCGTAGGGGCTCCCCCAGAAAAATATATTCGCGGCAACTCGATCATCCTGCCCCAAGCACCCTACCGGCCCCTGGGGCGCATGCCACGGGCGACCAGGGAATGATGACGTCACGCATGAACTTACGGACCCCATAGCAGCTAAAGTACTTACAATTTCAACCTTCTGTTACCCTTACTCAAGGAAGGATTTTGGCACTTTAAAAACAGACAAGAATTTTTTCCATTGATTTTATTTCCTGCGCACTGAGGGAGTGTCATATTTGGAGGCCGCGTAGTTAATGGGTTAATTACAATTAGTATTTAGCCTATAGCTATATTGATATTACAGTTTTATAAAACTAATAAAGCAAAACTAAAATATATCAATAAACTGTAAAGTAACTCAGGATATTTTCAAATTTTGCATAAAATCTCTATTGTTTAATAAAACTGAAAAAAATCTTGATATTTAAAACTTGTGTATAGCAAATTGAACTTGAAAACTTCATCCTAAAATTCTGAGTGTCTTAACAGAAAATGAGGAGAGTAAATGGGGAGGTAAATGTAACAGCTCCATAAGTGCAATTATGTACTATGTATGACGGTAAGGAAATGTACTTATTACACTTAGTATTAAACCGTACTGTCAATTCGGAGGATGGGTTGGTATATATAGTGTAATAACACCACAAACAGTATTGTTGTGGGAGGAATGTTAGTGTGTCTGGTCTTGAACCAGTGAGGGAGGCAGCCATCAGCTCTGTGTGTGTGGTGTGACCTCTCTTATTGCCTGAACTCGTCATACCAGCCTAGTTGTATAGTTATGGTGAATAAAACATGTAGATACTTATATATATATATACTGTCTCCACTCTATCAACCGGACTATATGGGAAGGACCCCCAGCCGGATTATCACGTTTTTCGGATAATGGTACTTTTTCACCTACGAGTCCAAAAGTGACCATTTCCAACAATTTTTATACTACAAACAACATAATTTGAATTGCCTTGCCACATATAATTATTAGATATTCAACTAGAAACCTCAACTTACCTTGTTGGTGTTCGTCTTCTTGATTGATGCCACACATCTTGAAGTTAAGAATTGTTAACAATTTACGTAACCTATACTAACACAACACTAAAATTAACACTTAAAATTACTGTACAGTTCATTAAGCAAAGTTAGTTTTGACTGCCAGCTGCTGAAGCCTCACTGGTTGAAGGCGCTTGGCTTGCCTGTGACGCCTCACTTGTTAAAGGCGCTTGCATGCCCTCACTTGTTGAAGGCGCTTGGCTTGCCTGTGGCGCCTCACTTGTTGAAGGCGCTTGGCTAGCCCTGTGGCGCCTCACTTGTTGAAGGTGCTTGGCTAGCCCTGTGGCGCCTCACTTGTTGAAGGCGCTTGGCTAGCCTATGACGCCTCACTTGTTAAAGGCACTTGCTTGCGCCTCACTTGTTGAAGGCGCTTGGCTTGCCTGTGAGGCTTCACTTGTTAAAGGCGCTTGCTTGCGCCTCACTTGTTGAAGGCATTTGCATGCCCTCACTTGTTGAAGGCGCTTGGCTTGCTTGTGACGCCTCACTTATTGAAGGCGCTTGGCTAGCCTATGACGCCTCACTTGTTAAAGGCACTTGCTTGCGCCTCACTTGTTGAAGGCGCTTGGCTTGCCTGTGGCGCCTCACTTGTTGAAGGCGCTTGGCTTGTCTGTGGCGCCTCACTTGTTGAAGGCGCTTGGCTTGCCTCTGGCGCCTCACTTGTTGAAGGCGCTTGGCTTGCCTCTGGCGCCTCACTTGTTGAAGGCGCTTGGCTTGCCTGTGGCGCCTCACTTGTTGAAGGCGCTTGGCTTGTCTGTGGCGCCTCACTTGTTGAAGGCGCTTGGCTTGCCTCTGGCGCCTCACTTGTTGAAGGCGCTTGGCTTGCCTCTGGCGCCTCACTTGTTGAAGGCGCTTGGCTTGCCTCTGGCGCCTCACTTGTTGAAAGCATTTGGCTATCTGTGACGCCTCACTGGTTGAACAACACGTAACTTGTCTTTAATTGCCAGGACAACCTTCTTCCTCTTAACACCTCCAGAACGATTGATGCTGCTACCAGACATAGCCTTGGCCAAAAATGTTCAAAGTTACTATGAAAATAAAAGTTATTTAAAAAAATATTTCACTAATGGCGCAGCACTGTGTATAACACGAGGGATGGACGCACATGGGTTGACCAGTGTTGGACGGGTCCACTTGGGGCAGCTATAGCACCTTACGTAGGCCGCCAGGAGGAAAAAACTCAATATTTTTTAAGGAAACTTCAGCCTGTGCACATTGCTTTTAGAAAACTTATTTATTTGTTATTACATAATTACTAGTACTTATTTCATTTGTTTTTGGCTATGATTAATTGTTCTAAAATTAATGGTAATTCCTGTACCCAGGTGGTCCCTCCCGACGCTCTCCTCCCACCCTCCCGACACCACCCACCCACCCCACCCCCTCCTCCACCATGCGTCTAGAGCCACAGACGGGATTAATACGGTATGGCCGAATGTTCATCCGGCTAAACCAGCTTTAATCCGGTTCCTGTGGCCATTTTGGCCGGATATTGTGATAACTTTATTCGATCACGATTTTGGCCGTATAAGGGTGTTTTTCGGATGTTCGAATCCCGGATAATCGCGGGGTTACAGTATATATATATATATATATATATATATATATATATATATATATATATATATATATATATATATATATATATAACGTGTATAAATAGTGTAATAAAAACAATAACAGAATGGTGGGAGGCGGAATGTTGGTCAGTGGGTGTTGAAGGCGGGAGGTACTGTACTCAGCCAGCAAACTGCTGTGTTGCGGCCACTCTTGTTGTTTTGGGCTCACTATACCAACTTAGTGGTTCGTTATGGTGACCACATATGTAGATAGGTATCTACAATTTGTGCATAAAGTGTAAGAACAGCAAAAAACGCTGTTTGTTTGATTGTAGAATATAATATACATATCACATATATGAGCCCCTACAATTTTCAGCATAGCAATATTCCACACATTGAACTATATAAATTCCACAAATTACACACTTTTGAATAATATTACAACAAAAATCAGAGAAGAAACAAATGAGAAACATCAAAACAATTGTGAAACATTATATTCGTGGTAACTGCTGCTCCACCGGGTGGTGGGGCCTAGTGACCTTGAGTGCTCCATCATTCAGCGCTCATAATTTGCTCAACTTCCCAGCTCCATCGCGGCTAAAGTATGTCACATACAATTTTTTTTTTTTTAGCTTCCCGTGATCAGAGACTGAATTTTCAGTCGTGGAGAGGGGGGACCTGCTGCCTGGGTAACAGCTTCTCCCCCGATTCAACCTACCCAGGCTTTGCGCCCTGGTGAGGCCACTCCAGACCGACACCCAGAGCGCAACTCCATAGTCTCCTGAGACTGATGGATGCCTACTACTAAGAAGAGAAAATAATTTTTGGAAAGAATTTATTTTCTGCACACCGGGGGTTTGTCATATTTTAATGCAGAGCAGTGCAGTGGTTAACCCCTTAACTGCGTTGCCTCCAAATATGACACCCCCGCAGTGTGCAGGAAACAAATTCTCTGGAAAAAATTCTTTTTTTCTTTTTAAAGTGTCAGAAACCCTTCCCTCAGTATGGGTATGTAGAAAAAAAATCAAAATTGTACTTACTTTGGCTGCTATGGGGTCCGTAAGTTGGGGCGTGATGTCATCATTCCCCATGCGCCCGTGCCGTAAGCTCCCGGGGCGGGTGGGGCGCTCGGGGCAGGGCGCGCGAGTTGCCGCGAATATAATTTTGTTCATTTTTTTCGCACAGTTCCAAATACATTTTATTTGTTTTTACGTGCTAATCCTATGTATAATGAACACGTACACTATATTATGGCAGTAAAACATCCGTACTGTCCGAAGACATTGTGTTACGTGCATGACACTTGTGTACACATATGCTGCACATATTTACTATGTATCATGCTAATTTATGTATATATACAATCTATTTACACACTATACACTGTCACACTCTACATACATTCAACCATCAGCACATTCAGAACACCTGAGTGAGAGCAGTCACACCCAGCCAGTCTCCCTCACTCCAACATCTTACTCGCCATAGAACATATTTACACATGTTATATATACCTATCTACATGTTTTATTTACCAGAACTATGCAAGTAAACCGGTATTGTGTCCAAACAGTACAGTGGCCACCATACACTGCATGAGAAATCACACAGCAGACAGCAGACGACACTACGATTACAACGTCACCTCCCTCACCAAAATAGCTCGTATGGGCCAATAGCAGCTGCCTGGTATGGGCCAATAGCAACTGCCTCGTATGGGCCAATAGCAGCTGCCTCATATGGGCCAATAGCAGCTGCCTCGTATGGGCCAATAGCAGCTGCCTCATATGGGCCAATAGCAGCAGCCTCGTATGGGCCAATAGCAGCTGCCTCGTATGGGCCAACAGCAGCTGCCTCGTATGGGCCAATAGCAGCTGCCTCGTATGGACCAGACAGAACACGAAACAAATAAATTGGATAAGTTTAGATTTAGGAAAGACTTGGGTAAATACTGGTTCAGTAACAGGGTTGTTGATTTGTGGAACCAATTGCCACGTAACGTGGTGGAGGTAGAGTTCCTTGATTGTTTCAAGCGTGGGTTGGACATGTATATGAGTGGGATTGGGTGATTATAAATAGGAGCTGCCACGTATGGACCAATAGGCCTTCTGCAGTTACCTTTGTTCTTATGTTCTTAGATCCTATCAACATACTCCTGTTGCTGTTATGAAAAATCACACAGCAGACAGCAGATGACGCTACGATTACAACGTAACCTCCCTCACCAAAATAGCTCCTCTCAACATTCTCCTGTTGCTGTTCTTACACTATATACACACACACTGTATATTGTATACCCATGTACATATGTGTTGCTCATAGCGAACCACTAAGCTAGTATGGTGAGCAAAACACGAGTGGCTGCCACACACACACAATGAGGCTACCTCAATTCTCGCCCTCCCTCCCTCACCAAAATTCCTCCTTCCACAGTACTATGCACAATGCTAATTATAACCACAATCCTGCTACTATCACAATTCTGGTCACTAATTCCTGTAAATGAATAATTGACCACACGTTTATTTTGAAAAGGAACCTAGGAAGTCATTTGAAGATTCCTAGATGGACGAAATAATGCTGTGGTGCTGTGGCTAGTGCTGTGAACATTGTGAACAGCATTGAATCACTGATATTTGAACATTGTACCCAGTCATTATCACACTCAGGCTCTTCTATAATACTGTCATGGCTAAATAATACAAGTTATATATATATTTTGACATTATTAGGCGATGCTGTGGTCACACGCTGAACAGCAGTGCTGTGCGCTCATGCTGCGAGTGCCAGCCTTGGTTGTTCACTCACTACTGAGGCTCCCACACCCGGAATGTGGACCACGATTTTTTTTAAAGATGGCGTCTGTTTACAAGAGCCCTGAGGAAGCTGATGTGAACCCCATATAGCCACGGGAGTTTTGAATGGGACGTGAAAAATACAAATACCCGGAGGTGCGTTGCGCAAACCAGACGTGAGCCTGCAGGCGCGTTGCGCAGTTTAAGGGTTAAAGAGCAGTTATCATCATATGATGATTCACAGGGTAATGCTGTTATCATATGATGATTTAAACTACCGTATTATTGTCTAGGTTTTACATGTATGATGCAAAGAAGAATATAATAACTCAATGTGGATGTAACAGAGTTTACCTTGATACATGAGAAAATCCTGCTATCATTTCACATTTATGTTACTATGTACATACAGTTATTGTCATTGTATAAAATTCCATCATAATTACATGATATGTATACCAATGATGTTCATATGGTTTTTTCACAACTCCATATGGTGATAATGAAGTACACCAGGCAAACCAATCACCAATTGAACTATTATCATGTGTTATATGTACTAGGATCTGGCCATCACCTCCGGGTGGTACATTTGTCTTACACCATTGTTTCAATCCATATTGTCACTCATATAGTGCCAATCAGTGCCTATGTCTTCATCTGTCCCAACACCCATGAATATTATGTTTATATGGTTTTCACTACACCCTCATCTATGGTTTAGTGTTACCCATGATCGATGCTCTCTACCATGGTATACAACCTCACCCATGCTCTGCACCCTCATCTGTGGTCTACATTCACCCATGGTTTACATTCACCCATGGTTTACATTCACCCAACCTTACCTATACTCACTCAATCCATGCGTCCCTGTATAAATTTCAAACCCTTACGGGATAACCAATGGCTGAAGAAACTACACAACCTAGTACAGTACTCCAACAACCTGAAGCAACTGAGGTCCTCCAAGCCACAGTCTCTCGACAACAACAAACCAAAGACTGCCTCCTCGTCGAACAACAATCAAGCAATTCACAGCTTACAAGCTGCAACAAATGACACCTTGAACAGATAAACAAGATTAAAACTGAGGACACCTAACCAGGGCAAAGTGTCATCCTTCAAAAGCTATAAAAACAAATAAATCTCCCCAAGATGCACCAGTCGGCCTCTGAAAATGACATAGAACAACATCAACTGCACGACTCTCTAATAATTAGCTCTGCTGATCTGCCAGAAGACCTACAAGGTGAGAACTGCTGTAATATAACCCGTAACCTAATTAATTCAAAGTTCAATGTTAATGTTGATACAAATCAAAGTCAGGATAGATAAAAACAGTCCCCCATAGCACTAGGCGAATGCTCATTAAACTCGTGAATCCCGCTGTGAAGTATGACCTCGTTCAATCAGCTGCACGTCAAAAAACCAACCTTTAGGTCAAAGAGAACCTTACCAAGCAGCGTGGCTCCCTCTACAGGCTGAGGCAAATTCGTAAACAAAACCCAATTCTTATCAAACAGTGCTACACTAGGAATGGAACAATCATTGTAAAGAAGGAAAGAACAGGAAAAATCCAGCATTGAATGTAATGAAACGCCTTTTTCTGGGTGAGACCTGGAGGCTCCCCAGAGCTATCCAGGCTGAATGGATATGTATAACTTTCTTGCATCAGTCAATGTGCATGGAGTTCTTGCCTACCGGGAACCACGAGCCAGAACCTGGCCCTCTCAGAGAGGTGCGAGGAGCAATGGCCTATAGAAACCCCCATGTGGCTGGGAGCCTTTTATGTCTACCATCGACTGGGTCTGACACCCAGAAAGGTAGGCGTTCCAAAACAAACCCCTATTCTGGTGAAACTATTGCTACCGAAAGTCGAACGAGTGGACAGAACTCCCCAGATGAAAATTAGCAAACTAGCATGATGCCATTGCGTCGCATCGCTGTTGTCTGCGCAACCTCCTCTGGGAGGGGAAAGGGGAAGCCCCAGACCCCTGCGCCGGCAATCCAACCAGCAGTTTTTGGGCTGGATGTTAAAACATGCAAAAACACCACCGACTGGAGGGAGGGATGCCAGGGAGCCTCCAGGTCTCACCCAGAAAATGGCATTTCATTACATTCAACGCTGGATTTCTGGGGGAGAGCCCCATCGGCTCGCCGGATCTACCTCACCAGAGATAAGGAAAAGAGGGAAAGGCCCGGGAGGCAAATGCCACGCGCCCTAACTCAAAAACAAGACAACTGACAAACCGAAGGATCCTACAGACAACCCAGGACACCCAAACCCCAGAACAGGACAGAAGGAAGGAAACTTGGGCAATCCAAAACGCCCCCATGGCCACAGAGGCCAAGAAGCGCAAAGAACAGCAGAAGAACCGCAACAGAACACAACACATTATGCACCCCCAGCCCGACCAACCAAGCATCAACAACCCAAGGACCCCTCCGGAAAGCAGCAGTCCCATTCTACGACAGAAAAGGAGATGACTGCAATTGAACAAAACGACCACCAGGATCAAAAGAGCAGAGACCTCTGCGTTGGAGGAGAGCATGAAGCTCCTCGACCCGACCCCCAGAGGCCAATGCCAACAGGAAAAGAGCATTGGAGAAACAACCTGAACCGAAGGGGTCACAACAAACCGAGGAGAAGAGAGAAAAGAGAGCACCTGGTCCCAAGACGAGGATGGCTCAGGAGGCGCATGAGCAGGCCAGGGGGTGAAACAACGCACGGGACAGCTTGTGGAACGGGGCAGAAGTAAGATCAACACCAAACGGAAACTGGAGCGACTCCGCTAGCCCCGCAAGATACGAGGCGACAGTATTCAGCATCAGATGACGATCCTAGAACAACCACGAAAGGAAAGACAAAACAACCCTATCAGAGACCGAAGTACACCTACGCAGTGATAGGAAAAACCGGAAGGACCACCAGAAAGCTTCATACTACCGCGAGATGAAGCACGCAGGTGGGAGACCAACAACGAAGCCACCTGCAACCCACACAGGTGATGATAAACTTGAGTCAGAAACTCCAGACGCAAAGACGCGAGGAGAAAAACGAATCAGACTCATACCGGGCTGGACCAATCTGCTGAAAAAGGCGGAGCCGCAGAAAGACCCTCGGGTCCGGACACCGAGCAAGCAGCGCCTGAAACCAAGGCTGGGCCGGTCACCAAGAAGCCAAAAGGACGATTCTCCCGATAAGTCTCCAAGCGAGCCATGACCTGAACTGAGGGAAAGAGGTACAGGTAACCCTCACCTTGCCCAGTCCTGCCTGAAGGCATCGATCCTGATGGCCTCGCAGTCGGGGAAGGACGCCACGGATACCGGGAGATGCATCGACCATGTCGACGGGAAGAAATCCACTCCCGGAGGCCCGTACGTCTGGCAGAGCCAACTGAGCGAGTTGGCGTCGACTGTCCATTCTGTGGACAGGGAAATGAACCGGGACACGCTGTCTGCCAGGACATTGGACAACCAATGGAGAGCCAAACCCCGAGAATTTAGCAGACGAGTCACCCAAAGCTACCAGCCCCAAAGAACCAAGGTCCACAAGGAACCCCCTCGGTTCAGGCAATGAACCACCAGAGAACAGTCCAAATGGAGCCAGATCGTCGATCTGCGAGCGACCCGAACCCTCTGGAGCGACATCCACGCAGCGGCGAACTCCCGCACCGTGCTGTGAGCCTGCCGGAAGAATGGACCCCCACCGACCCTGGCAGGCATAGTGAGCACTGGTCACAAAGCCCCAGCCGAGAGACGACGCATCAGTGAACACATCGAGCAAGGGCTCGGGTAGGCGCCAAAGCAGTGAGCCCCGAAAACCCTGAAGCCGGTGACGAAGCAACCGACAGATGGCCCCAGGAGGTCGAACCCAGCAATCATGAGAGAGGTGGAAGGGTGTCCCCAAAGGAACCAGAAGAGATGCCGAAGCCAAACCCGATCCAGCGGGTTAACCAGCATAGCGAAATTCCGACTCCTGCACAACTACTCAAGCAACTGCCGAGTGACCCGGGACACTGAAGGCAGAACTGCAGCCGCAGCAATGCCCCCAGGAGAGACATTGAAGAGGTCCGAGAGTCCCACACAAGGCCCAGCCAGTTCTGAACCTGGGACGGAACCAGATGGAAATGTCCTGCAGCACACCAGGAACCCAAACCCAGTTAACTGAAAAAGAACCACCCCTCTGCAGAGCAGACAAGCAGACTGGCTGAGAGCCCACACCAACCAGTTGTTGAAGTGGGCCAACACCCGAATACCGAGTAGACGTAGAAAAGTTACCCCGCACCGGGTGGAGGAAAGACGCAAGATGCCAGAAGCTAACCAAAGAAAAGGCAACAAAAACAAGAAGCAAGCCGTCCCACTACCAACGAAACCAGATCTAGAACCCCACACGAAGCGGGACAGGCCACAACACACGTCCTGAAGGTCCAGAGACACCACCCAACAACCCAGCTCCAAAAGAAGCCGGATCTGGGACAGTCATCCAGAAAGAACTGATGATCTACACAGTTTCGATGTGGGACTGGAACAAGATGATTCGATGGAGCAAAGGGAAAGAAGCCTGCTCCGCCAGCCCCGAACCCCCTGAAGGAGGAGGCCGCCCAACGCCATCATAGGCTGGAGGACATGACCCGAACCGCCCACGAATAGCAAGACCAAGCGTAGGCAAACAGAGCCAGCCTCTCCCCCCCCCCCTCCAGCACCAGGCCAATGGGGCAACCTGCAAAGGGACTGACCTTCCCTTCCGAGGAGAAAAAAAAATAGAAAATAGAAGAAGAAAAAGAAACAGCAAGAAGCAGAATTGAGAGCAGAGCGAGTACCGCGCCGACCAGATGAAGACGGCCTCCGAGGAGACACCGGCACAAAAACTGCACCACAGGCCCACTTCGACAAGCAAAGGCCAAGACCCAAGAAATGCAGTCTGCAAGCCAGGAAGCTACCGAACTCCAGAAGAGTCAAGACCGGGACATACAGGAGGTAACCACCAAGGTCCACCCATACCTCCAAGGAAGAACCCAAGAGAAAGAAAAACCTCTGGAACGAAACCAAAGAGCCCAAAGGAACCCAGGGATCCCAAATCACCACATTTGCCAGCAGAAATGCACCACAGAAGGAAAGGCCAAACACAAGACCCAGACTGAACCCCCAGTCAAAACAGCCAGAAACAGGCTGAAAACTGAGGGTGAAAAGCCGTGGGATCAAGCAGAGCAAACAGGCACAGACACTGGGCCCAAAAGCCAGGGCCCAGAATCCAAATACTGTACAGACAGTAAAACCCAAAACTGGGTGAAAAACCATCACCCAAACATTCCCAGAGGAACAGAAAAGGGAGAGCGCCCCAAAAGAAAGAACAAAACAAAGAAACGGCAAAGGGAGAGAAAAAACAGACCGAGGCGAAAAAATGCCCCAAAACGAGAGTGCACACTCCCAGGCACATATAAACAAACTGCTGCGCCGCCCTGATGGCCAGGCGGGGAAAGCAACCCGTAGACGAATATGACCGCCAAAACAAAAGAAGGCTGACAAAAGTTTTGACAACAGTCAAAGCAGGCAACTTTGCAAGGGAGCCAAAATCATGGCAGCAAATGTGGGGAAACAAAGCAGATGGCAAGAGGGAAATGTGGGAAAACAAAGCTAGGCCAAGGCCAGAGATGGCCTTGGCCCCAGCTGGCCCCAAGACCAGAAATGACGTCCACCCTGGATCGCTTTAACCAACGAACTGGAGTTGCTGGGCAGCCGGAATACAGGGTCAGGAACTCCCTCCCCTCCCCCCTCCTGGGAAGGGAAGGGGCTGTGTGGACGAGCGGCACGATGGCAAAACGTGACATTTGTTTGTTTCCTTGGGACTGGAGGGAGTTTTATTTCTCTGTTCACTGTTCGGCTGCAATTTTCTTACCATGTGGGGCCTGTTTTGTTATGCCTATCTTTCTGGGTGCCTAACCCTGATCGATGGCAGATAAGGAAAACCCCTAACCACAGGTGGGGGGAGGTTTCCAGGGCTATTGCTCCCTGTGCCTCTCTGAGGGGGCCAGGTTCTGGCTCGTGGTTCTCGGTAGCTGAACTCCATTGCCTAAAGCCCTGATCTAATGTATCGCATATTAGCCCGATAACTCCTGGGAGCTGAAGGGGCTCCCCCACAGAAAATATTATAAAGTTCTCTTTCTGCAAACAGAGTGGTAGAATGTTGGAACAAGTTAAGTGAAATGGTGGTGGATGCCAAAACTCTCAGCAGTTTCCAAACATTACATGACAGAGTTGGCAAGATGGGACACCTTGAGTGTAGCTCTCAACCTAAAACTTTGGTAATTATACACACACAATGTTCCCAGGAATGCCACCAGACTAGTCCCCTAGTTAAGAAGTACGAGCTACAAGGAAAGGCTACCTGAATTAAATGATCAGGGAAGGGCAAAGGTGGAAACTTAGTACCAAAATGAGCCACAGAAACATCAGAGATAACTTTTTCAGTATCCAATTAGTTATCAAGTTGATTGCACTAGGAAGAAGTAGACTCCTAGTCTACCACTTGCACTCCACTAGGTGGAGGTAGACTTAATACACAGTTTCAAATGTTGATATGATAGAGCCCAATAAGCTGAAGAACCTGTACACAGGCTCACTGATGTTTGAGAGGAGGGACCGAAGAGCCAAAGCTCAATCCCCACAAGTACAATTAGGTGAGTACACACAAACACAAACACATTATATGTATGTTATTACTAACCTTTATTAATTTTATTTAATATGTGATTAGGGGCAAATCTCTCGCAGAACTTCCTGTTGTAAAGAATGTGTGTGAATGGGACCTCTTGAGCTTCACTGTATCCTTTATCACAACTCTGCATGACTTTCCTTCTCTTCGCAGCAACATTAGTCCCATCAGTAGGTCTTTTCTGCTGTAGATAAAGATACATAATTTTACTAATTCTAAAACACCAGCGATGAATGTAATAAAACACCATTTTCTGGGTGAGCCCCGGAAGCTCTCTGAAGCTACCATCTCTGATGTGGGTGCCATGAGTCGTGGAGCTCTCTGGCCTACTGGGGACCCAGTGCCAGAACCTGGTCCCCTCACAGAGGCAAAGGGGTCTGTGGCATATTAAGTTATTCATTTATGCTACTACCAAGGGAAGCACCAGAAAATCAGCGAGGCAGAAGAAACCACAGCTGGCTGTTTCCAATACCTGCAGACTTGAAAATTGCCATACAACTCCCTAAACTATGTGAAGAAACAACTACAACTTTTATAACCCACTCAATTCGCCCCACTGATGCAGAAGCCTGACTCCCTGGGAAAGGGAGTGTGTCAGGGAGCCACCAGAGCTCACCCAGAAATTGGCTTTTCATTACATTTAACACTGGGTTTCTGAGAGAAGCCTCTTGTGGCTCCCTTAACCACTTAACTGCGCCAACCAAGTATTCTCGGTCGGCGGGAAACTGCGCCAACCGAGAAAACTCTTTGATTTTTCAGTACCAATTTTATATGTGTACGAGGTTGGTTGTGTACGAAATGGACTCTTAGGACCTCCAGTGAGAGGCAGCCATTTTTGAAAAAATTCTCAGAATACCCTAGGGCTGCTGGCTGGGTTAGTATTGAATGAGCAACCATGGGCCTCTGGCTCCCAAACACCTGTCCGACACGGTGTTGAAAGATAACACTCTGTCGGTGAAATTCAAACCTTATTGTTTGAAGAACATAAGGGTCATAATATTGGTGAAGCTAGGAGCAATGAGGACCTAACACAAAGGTCGGATGCAAGTGATACAGCACCTATGAGGACGATACAGCGAGCGTATCCAATTGTAGCTCTCAGCGTCACCCTTGCAATCCTATGCAAGGGTGACGCTATCCTATGCTATCTTCAATTTATTTAGATGATACATAGATGAATCATTTTCTGCGTTCAGTGATGATGCATCTGATACAAGTAGTATAGTTGAACAGTGTTAGCGGCTTCCATGGTGGTGTTTTCCATAGATATTTTCAAGAATACCTGAATCTCTTCCTGACTAACGGACACTCATTGAGGCTAGCTGAATCTCTTTCTGACTGACGGACACTCTTGAGGTAAACTCCTGTGTGGGATCATACAAAGCAATCTTTTCAAGACTACCATACAAATTGATCTTTTCCTATAATCTTTTCAATACTACCTTATGCTTTACAAGCTTGGCTACATACAACCTACAAGTACTAAAACCAAGGGTGTACATGAGTGTGTTATTTGCAAGCACACAGAATGAAGAAACAGGAAGTGAAAATTTATCTGTACCTGGTGCACTGAGAGCAAAGTCACGCTGTGTACCACGGGCTACTTCGTTGATTCGCTTTCGCTTTGATGTCCAAAGGGCTTGGAAAGGATGGGGGGAGGTAGAGGGATGGGGAGATGAAATTCAGGAAGAGGATGCGGGTGTAGAGAGAGAGGAGGATTGAAAGTTCGGTGGCCTGTCCACCATGGGTTGACATATGTGTATGTGTAGTTTGTTTGTGTATGTGTTATGTTGGGTTGTCAGTACATTGGCTGGGGGGGCTAGTGTTTGTGACCTTGTTGGTGTCCTCAAGCACTAGAGCCGATGGAGTTGGCTGAGGGAGGCTAATCTTAACAACATCAGGGTAGTCACACCTCTGACATCACGACAAATGGTTTTTTGGTTTTATATTTTTTTTGTAGTAGTTTTATTTGTTTATATTATTTTTTTTTTTTTTTTTTTTTTTATTTGGTGTAGATCGGGTCCGGGATGGGCCACTCATCAGGGTCGTCTGGCAGGCCGCTAAGTATTTGAGGTCTTGGGAAGGCCTCATCGTGGATGTGTCTGATCACTTTTTGTTGAAGAGTGATTTTTCTGGTTCTGTGTGGTGGTTCGCGGATCTCGTAGTCGCTGGTGGTGTTTTCTGCTACGTAGGGATCTTCGGGGTCTGGGATATACATATTCTTCATGCGGTACAGCTGTCTTCTGGCCAGGTAGCTGAGCCTGATGTTCATTGGCTTCATGTTGAGCGTTTCATGGATTTGGTCAGTTCTTACTCTATCCATCAGTGTCAGGCCCTCCGCGAAGCGAAGTGCCTTATTTTGTACCCGTTGGATCTTCAGCATGTTGGATTTGTTGGTGAGGTTCAGGGGGACGTAAGGGTATTCAAGGCTAGGCCTTATAATCATTCTGTACAGGTGGAGCTTGATGTGGGATGGGGCTTGCTTGAAGCGGAAGAGCCTCGCCAGCGAACCTCGAGCCATTGCTGTCTTCTGGGATACAAACTGGGAGGAGTTGAGTAGCCTGTTGAAGTTGTATCCGAGCACTGTGTTGGAGTTTGAGATGGCTATGGGTTCACCCCTGATTCTTATCCCTCCCTCATTTTCGATTGAGAAGGCCATACATCCGACAGTGCTTAATTGGATCTTTTCTGGGTTAGTGGTGATCCTCCATTTCCTTTCCCAGTTAGCAGTTCTGGCTAGTTCTACATTTGCCTTGCGGGTTACAGTTGCATGTTTGGCCGCTTGGCTGCTTGGGTTGGATGTTATTACATGTGTTACGTCGTCCGCAAATTGCACGATGATGGTGTCCCTATACTCTGGCTGGGGCAGGTCGTTCACAAAGATGTTGAAGAGAACGGGGCTCAAGCATGACCCTTGGGGGACTCCAGCTGTTGGGGTGAAGGCTGCGGCCTCTTTCGCCTTGAAGTTGGGGGTAACTTGCCTATTCTTTAGAAAATTTCTGATCAGCCTGAGGAGGATTATTACTCACTTCCGAAGTACTGAGTGTGTAATACAGTGTGTTACTGTGTAGTGTGTGAAACTGTACATATTGTAATTTTAATGAATTTTTAACAGGTAATATTGCAACACTAAACATTTATTGTGGGCACATTACTGACACATGTATCACAGTTCCATGGAACATTATGAACGTTCTACTGTATATATATTGTAAAGGACACAAATATGCATCATATACGCTAAAAAACAAATAAAACCACATTGGAAATACTGTAACCACGCAATTATCTGGGATTCGAACATCCGGAAACGCCCTTATATGGCCAAAATCGTGAACGGATAAAGTTATCTCAATATCCGGGCAAAATGGCCATGGGAGCCGGATAAAAGCTGGTTTAGCCGGATAAAAATTCGGCTGTACCGTATTAATCCCGTCTGCTTATGGCTCTAGACACATGGTGGAGGAGGGGGTGGGATGGGTAGGTGGTGTTGGGAGGGTGGGAGGGGAGCGTCGGGAGGAACCACCTGGGTACGGGAATTACCATTAATTTTAGAACAATTAATCATAGCCAAAAACAAATGAAATAAGTACTAGTAATTATGTAATAACAAATAAATAAGTTTTCCTAAAAGCAATGTGCACAGGCTGAAGTTTCTTTAAAAAATATTGCGAGTTTTTTTCCTCCTGGCGGCATACGTAACGTGCTATACCTGCCCCAAGTGGACCCGTCCAACACTGGTCAACCCATGTGCTCCCGTCCGTTCCTCGTGTTATACCACAGTGCTGCGCCATTAGTGAAATATTTTTTTAAATAACTTTTTTTATTTTCATAGTAACTTTAAACATTTTTGGCCAAGACTATGTCTGGTAGCAGCATCAATCGTTTTGGAGATGTTAAGAGGAAGAAGGTTGTCCTAGCAATTAAAGACAAGTTACGTGTTCAACCAGTGAGGCATCACAGACAGCCAAATGCCTGTAACAAGTGAGGTGCCACAGGCAAGCCAAGCGCCTTCAACAAGTGAGGCCTCACAGGCAACCCAAATGCCTTCAACCAGTGAGGCTTCAGCAGCTGGCAGTCAAAACTAACTTTGCTTAATGAACTGTACAGTAATTTTAAGTGTTAATTTTAGTGTTGTGTTAGTATAAGTTACGTAAATTGTTAAGAATTCTTAACTTCAAGATGTGTGGCATCAATCAAGAAGACGAACACCAACAAGGTAAGTTGAGGTTTCTAGTTGAATATTTAATAATTATGTATGGCAAGGCAATTCAAATTATGTTGTTTGTAGTATAAAAATAGTTGGAAATGGTCACTTTTGGACTCGTACGTGAAAAAGTACCATTATCCGAAAAATGTGATAAGGCAGGGGGTCCTTCCCATATGGTCCGGATGATCGAGTGGAGACAGTACATAAAATAAATAATTGAAAATATATTTGTGGCAACACCTGGTGCTTGAATGGCCCGCGCGACCGTGTCTGGGTGATTCACGCACGGGCGACCAGGCCCTGATGATGTCATAGTACACCTTGTCCACGTCCCCACAGCCAAAGTAAGTGGAATTTGGTATTTATTATTACATAGACATGTTCAGGGAAGGGAACTTATCATTTTACGAAGAAAAAAGAATTTTTTGGGAATACTTTATTTCATGTGCACCGGGGAATTTCACAATCAACTTAGCACAGCACGGTGGTTAAGCTAACTGACCATGGGAAAGGAAGAAAAGGGCACTTACCAGGAAGGAGTGAGCACCGCAGGTATCAGAACAAAGATGAAGGGAAATGAAGTGGCAAAAGGAGCATCTCAAACTGCATACTTTTGTCTAGAAAAGGAATGCAGGCGGGACACCATCAAAGAAACCACTTGCTCGCTGCAAAGTTGGCAATAAAGAAGTCAAAAAGTCCAGACATGAAGAGCTGAGGTCAAACAAGGAAAATACTGTACATCACGGGCTGACCTTCTGATAAAGGCAGATCCACGGTAAAACACCTGGGTTAGGACACCCAGCCTCATACAATGGACAGCACCAATTCCAGACTGATGCAAAGAGGCCAACCTCTGGGCACCTAAACATCATGCAAAGCCAAAGGAATGAGACGACATCGACAGTTCATTAACCCTTTAACTGCACAACGCACCTGCAGGCTCACACTTGGGGTGCGCTACGCGCCTTCGGGTATTTGTATTTTTCACGTTCCATTTAAAAGTGGCACGCAGTGATGTGGGTATGGAATGGATAGCTGGGAGCCCCAGTAATCATCCGCCATCTTGAAAAAAATTCCCAGCATGCCCCGCGGCCATGGAGAGCCCTAGTTCCAAGCAGCAACCATGTCTGACGCATCGTCATTGAGCTCCTGCTCCATGGTGACCCGCGGTCATGGAAAACGACTCTCTGAGGAGGAGATTCGCGATATTTTGTATGACGACAGTGCTATGGATGATGACCTGGACTATGATCCAGAGAAAGACCTGACACAGAGGTCTGATACGAGTGAGGGGAGAGACGAAAGTGGATGATGTGGCGAGCGTGTACGGTACATGCTCCTCGCCTGGCCTGTCTCGCTGCCCTGGGTCAACACCGTTATCATCACCACTATCATGTATGTCCCCGGACGCTACTTTATTCAGTGACAGTACATGTGACGAATCTTTCTCGGGCGTCAGTGACATTGGCTCCGATATGAGTAGTGTGGACAACCCGAGTACTAGCAGCGGGGGTGGTACCAGGCGGGGTTTTGCTGCCTCAGCAACACGTCGAAGCAGGAGGCAGCGTGTCTCACAGCATGACGACAGTGGGCCCTCAACATCACGTGTTCGTGGTAGGTACGAAAATCTGCTTCAGCGCCAAGCATACCCTCACGCACCTCCAGCAGCAGCAGCAGACGACGTAGCCGTGGTTTTGGTGCTCGTGGTGGTGTTGGCTGTGGTATTGGCGCCAACACCAAACCCCTTGGTGTACTTGTGTGAGAGGATTACTCCACATTTGTTCCTCAAATACCAACGTTTGATGATACCGATGTTGGTGTTACAGCTTTATTCCTGTATAACGGTGATGATATGGCGGACATGGAGTATTTCCAGGCATATTTTGACAACGTTTTCATGACGCATCTTGTGACCGAGAAAAACATATACGCCCACACCCTCATAGATGGCGGTATATTACCTGCCTCACGACTCATGCGATGGAAGGATACGACAATCGACGAGATGTACGTGTTTCTGGCACTATGCATGATGGTGAAGCACTCTGAGAAAGCTGTCATCCAGGACTATTGGAACAAAGACAGTCTTGTTCCATTGCCCGTGTTCAACTGCTATATGTCGCGGGATAGGTTCCTCTTGATTCTCAGGTGCCTGCATTTCGAGAATAATGCAAATGAGGACAGACACGGCAGACTGTGGAAGGTATGCAAGGTATTCAGCGACCTACGAGGGAAGTTCAGGGAATATTTTGTACCTGGACAGAATGTCGTTATTGACGAGTCGCTTGTACTGTTCAAGGGCAGACTGGCATTCATGCAGTACATCCCTTCAAAGTGGCACCGATTTGGACTGAAGTTTTCCGTGCTGTGCGACTGTGAGACTGGTATCGTCCTGGACATGATCTTGTATTCTGGTACAGACGTCGACATACCAGCTCAAGATGAACACGGGTTCTCCGGCAGTGTCGTAAAAACCCTGATGGAACCGTTGCTGAACAGGGGGCATATACTGTTCACCGACAACTATTACACCAGCCCCCTGTTGACCAGATACTTTCTTGCCCACAACACCGGCGTATGTGGCACTGTGAAGGTCCTCAGGAAGAAAATGCCAGTGTTCGGTATAGATATATCCGTGGGTGAGTGCCAGCTGCGCAAGTGTGACAATTAGCTGTCAGTGCGGTGGAAGGACAGACGCGAGGTGAATATGCTGACCACGATTCACACCGGTGCCATGTTGGACAGTGGGAAGGTCCATTTTCAGACGCGCAACCCCCATGTATAAGCCAGACTGTGTCATAGACTATAATGTGAACATGCGCCTCGTCGATAAATGTGATATGATGCTTGGTGGTGTTGAGTGCGTGGGCGTATGTGAAGTGGACGAAAAAGTTCTTCTTCCACCTCATGGATGTTGCAGTGCTCAACTGCTTCAATATGTACCTAGTGAAGTCCGGCAGGAAACCATCTATACTTACCTTCAGTGCCAGTATTGTGTCACAGCTGCTGGTAAAGTATGGCAGGGAGGGCTCCGTAGTACCACTCGGGGAGCAAGCAACAATGCCACACGCAGCTCCAGACAGACTGCGGGGTAATGAGAACTTCGGGGTACACAAGCTGGAGTATATGCCAGGCACAGCATCATTGGAGAAGGGTAAACGTGCGTGCATAGTATGCAGGAACACTACAAACAGAGCACAAAAACGAAGATGCATCAGCACCTGATGGTCGTTGTCATAGGTTTGTTCATCTGCAACCATCTCCCTTTTTCTGGCGAAGGATGTGACTGCTGCTTTCCGGAGGGGTCCTTGGGTTGTTGTTGTCTCGACGTCGTGTTGAGGAGTGGAGCACCGACCGCCTCCCAGGTATGTCCCCTTGTTTTCTTAGGCAGTCTTTGGTGAAGTAGCTCCGGGGAGCCGTAGGGGCTCCCCCAGAGGATTTCTTAGGCATTCTTTGGTGAAGTAGCTCCGGGGAGCCGTAGGGGCTCCCCCTGAGAGGATTGAGCTACGAGGAAAGGCTAAAGGAGCTGAACCTTACATCCCTGGAAAACAGAAGAGTAAGGGGAGAAATGATAACCACCTACAAAATTCTCAGGGGAATTGACAGGGTGGACAAAGACAAACTCTTCAGCACGGGTGGGACACGAACAAGGGGACACAGGTGGAAACTTAGTACCCAGATGAGCCACAGAGATGTTAGAAAGAATTTTTTCAGTGTCAGTAATTAATAAATGGAATGCACTAGGAAGTGATGTGGTGGAGGCTGACTCCATACACAGTTTCAAACGTAGATATGATAGAGCCCAGTAGGCTCAGGAATCTGTACACCAGCTGATTGACAGTTGAGAGGCGGGACCAAAGAGCCAAAGCACAACCCCCGCAAGCACAATTAGGTGAGTACAATTACGTGAGTACCTGGTGCATGGAGTGCAAGACGCCCCTCTGCCCTCATTGGATGTTTCGCAGCATATCACACACTCGCGGAGTACTGAGTGTGTGTATAATGTATGTGTATATAGTGTGTGATACTGTACAGTGTGTATATATAATGTAAATATACACATATCAGCGTGATGAATTGGAAATAAGTTCAGGATAAGTGTACTTGTTTGTGATTCACGTAACACAGTGTCTACGGATGGTACGGATGTTCTACTGCCATAATATAGTGTACATGTTCACCATACATTGGATTGGCACGTAAAATCTAATAAATTGTATTTGGAACTGTGCACAAAAACCCAGCATTGAATGTAATGAAACACCATTTTCTGGGTGAGTCCCGGAGGCTCCCCGGAGCTATCCATGGCTGATATGGATACCCTAACTATTTTGCATCAGTCGATGTGGATGGAGTTCTAGGCCTACAGGGGACCACGAGCCAGAACCTGGCCCCCCCTCACAGAGGCACGGGGAGCAATGGCCCATAGAAATGCACATGTGATTTGGAGCATTCTATATCTGCCATTGACCGGGATAGGCACCCAGAAAGGTAAGCACCACAAAACAAACCCCTATTCTGGTTAACAACGAAAATCGACAAACGAGTGGACAGAACTCCCCAAGAAAAACGAACAAACAAGCATGACGTCACACGAGCCGCGCCGCATGTCTGCGCAGCTCCACCAAGACTTCCCGGGAGGGGGAAGGGGGGAGCAGTGCCGAGACTTCCCCGGGAGGGGGGAAGGGGGAGCCCCAGACCCCCGCACCGGCGATCCCCGCCCCAGTTTTGGGGCTGGATATCAAAATCGCGAAAAACCAGCGTTGAATGTAATGAAACGCCATATTCTGGGTGAGTCCCGGAGGCTCCCTGGAGCTATCCATGGCTGATATGGATACCCTAACTATTTTGCATCAGTCGATGTGGGTGGAGTTCTAGGCCTACCGGGGACCACGAGCCAGAACCTGGCCCCCTCAGAGAGGCACGGGGAGCAATGGCCCATAGAAATGCACATGTGATTTGGAGCATTCTATATCTGCCATCGACCGGGACAGGCACCCAGAAAGGTAAGCGCCACAAAACAAAACCCCTATTCTGGTTAACAACAAAAATGACAAACGAGTGGACAGAACTCCCCCAGGAAAACGAACTAACAAGCATGACGTCACACGAGCCGCGCCGCATGTCTGCGCAGCTCCCCCTCCCCGGGAGGGGGAAGGGGAGCCCCAGACCCCCGCGCCGGCTATCCCCGCCCCAGTTCTGAGGCTGGATATCAAAACCGCGAAAAACCCGCCGACCGGAGGGTGGGAGGGTGCCGGGGAGCCTCCGGGACTCACCCAGAAAATGGCGTTTCATTACATTCAACGCTGGTTTTCTGGGGGGAGCCCCTACGGCTCCCCGGAGCTACCTCACCAAAGACTACCTAGGAAAACAAGGGGACATACCCGGGAGGCGGTCGGGGAACCACTCCTCAACACGAAGTCAAGACAACAACCAAAGAACCCCTCCGGAAAGCAGCAGGCACTACATTCGCCCGAAAAAGGGAGAACGGCCGCAGACGAAGAAACCTATGACCAAGATCATAGGAGCCAAGAAACCACTGCGCCTGAGAAGAGCATGAAGCTCTGCCACACGACCCCCAGAGGCCAATGCCACAAGCGTGCAAGTCCACCACCACAAGTGCAGCTGACAGGGAAGGAACCTGCATAAGGAGCCGCCCCGCACCAACACCCGCAGAAGGGCAGGAGCGAAGACTCATTAAAAGGAGCAAAATCGCCCCCAGGAAAACGAGTAGCGCCGAGACAGCGCAAAGAGGAGAGATATGCACAAAAGAACAAGAAGGCCAAACATCCAGAAACTGCCGGGAAGAGGACCCACAAGCCCTAGAAAGGACCGGAGGGAAGCTCAACCGAATGACGACAGACGTACCAGAAAACGGGAAGGAGCTGACTTGGGTTAGAAGACACAATTGCTTTTTCCCACTCTCTCTCTCATTATTTCTGCCCCTTCATTCTCCGCCGCACACGTACAATTACGTTTACAGTAGAGTGAAGGAGGAGGGGCCCACTGTGGAGTGTGTCAAGGAAAACCCAGCACAAGACGCCGCCAGAGTAGCAGGCGCCGGCCCTGTCAAGGAGAGGAGCAGCAGTGTCATCGCCTGCTGCTTTCTCTCTATGGTGTGGGTGCCGGAGGCCACTGAGCGACGGGGACAAGGAAGAAAGATGTCGGTGACGGGTGTCACGAGCCCCAACAGATGGCTAATGCAGTATACGGCGCTAGGACTGTGACCTGCGCCGGTCGGACTGACTGACATGTCAACGTCTCACAGTGGGTGTTGATCTCCCCACCGTGTATCCGCTTTCTCCTTTCCCACGGCAATTGGGTGCAGCTACCAAGGCTACCCCAAAACTGTCCCAAACCTTCGAAAACAAAAGAAGCAAACAAAGAACGAAGGCACAAAAAACTCCATCGCACCCGAGACCAAAAGTCATGCAGAACCCCAAGAAGAGGGGGACATGACTGAGAAGGCCCGTCCTGGAAAAAAGGGGCGAAGACTGTAGAAAAACACCCACCGACAGGACGGAAACAACGGGCACACTGGACAAGGAAAACCGAGCCCAGGGAGGGACCGACGCCCACACAGCACGTGCGGAGCGGGGGGGCGGAAAAATCCCACACCACAAAACCGCAAGCCCCGCCCAGAGGGGTAGAAAGACCCGGCGGGGACCAACGGGGCCGAAGGCCCCTAACGTTTGCACCACCCCTGCCCCGGGAACCCACCCTGCAGGCCCGGGGCCGAGCAGTCCCCTCAAAGCCCCAGCGTCAAGAAAAACCCCGGGGCAGCCGTGAAAAACACCAAGGAAGGGAGCCCACTAGGCTCCGGAACTTGAACGGAAACCGGAGGAAAAGCGAGGGGCGAGACGAAGACCCCAGGCTCATCCCCAACCAGCACAACGAGGCGAGGACAAGACAGAGTCCAAGGAACCTGGAAAAACCAGGCCCAGCACAGCAAGACCGGCAAGGAAGGAGGGCCCCAGAGGGAGCACGGAAGGGCCGAAAATAATGCCACAACCAACCCCGACACGCAGCTGCAGTACCAAAACCGCAGCAAAACGTCCCCACACTCCCCGAGGAAGCGACAGAGAAGATAGATAAATCGTACACGAGTGGCACACAAGGGGACACAGGCGGAAACCGAGCACCCAACCGAGCCACAGGGACGGTAGGAGAAACGTGTGTAGTGTAACAGGCAACCGAAGGAACACATGAGGCAGCCCAACAAGGGCTGATCCCGTACACAGCCCCAAGAGCAGAGACGAGAGCGCCCATGAAGCACAGAATCCGCTCAACAGGCAAACGACAGGGGAGAGGCGGAACTAAAGAGCCAGAACCCAACCCTGCAAGCACACAACACCCTCGACACAGGAAACGTACCACCAAACAGGCACCCCCACCGTTGCACCGTGGAACAAGGTGCAGGCCGGGCCCCGAACTCAAGCCAGGTTAGACAAGCATAGGAGAGGGGCAGGAGTACAGGCAGGGGTCGCCTCGAAAGGGCCAAGAGGCCACCCGCAGACACCCGTGAACCGAGGAAGGAATCAGGTGGAGAGAACAAGAGCAGCCCAATATGGGCTAATAGCCCTGCAGCAGGCACCTCGGGTGATACGGACCACCGTCACAAGTACGTACGTACACCCATGCCTAGGTCCAAAAACAGCGTCAGGACGAAGGAAACGCCAAACCGCACCAACTCACCTGCAGAACATAGGCGCTGAAAGGCCATGACGCAAACTTTCGAGTCCGTAGCCGCCGGAGGCGGCCAGGGCGCCCTTGCTGGAGAGGAGGGGAGCGGTGAAGGAGGCTCCCCACCCTAGAACGCAGGGAGTTGAGAGGGTAGATAAAGACAGGCTAAGTAACACAAGGGGCACACGCACAAGGGGATACAGGTGGAAACTGAGTGCCCAAAGGAGCCACAAAGATAGTAGAAAGAACTGTTGTAGTGTCCGAGTGGTTGACAAATGGAAGGCATTAGGAAGTGATGTGGTGGAGGCTGACTCCATACTCAGATTCAAGTGTAGATATGATAGAGCCCAACAGGCTCAATAATCTGTACACCTTTTGACCGACGGTTGAGAGGCGGGACCAAAGAGCCAGAGCTCAACCCCCGCAACACAACTAGGTGAGTACAGCAGCACCCCAGACAACCCCCAAGCAACGGGGCACGGATTGGATGAAGAAAAGAGCGAGAGGTGAAGCCCCCCCCCCCGAGAGAAATGGATGCACAACACGTGTGCACACCGCCCGGAACCAAAACAAACTCACGGCGCATGAGCAGGACGCGAAAGAAAAGTAGCCCAACAGGGCGAGAAGTAGCCCAACCAGCTACAAGGCGCCCCACAAGGTGAGAAGGAACGCCACAGGCGACAAGTAGCCCAAAACTGCTACAAGTAGCCCAAAACTGCTACAAGTAGCCCAAAACTGCTACAAGTAGCCCAAAACTGCTACAAGTAGCCCAAAACTGCTACAAGTAGCCCAAAACTGCTACAAGTAGCCCAAAACTGCTACAAAAAGCCCAAAACTGCTACAAGTAGCCCAAAACCGCTACAAAAAGCCCAAAACCGCTACAAGTAGCCCAAAACCGCTACAAGTAGCCCGAAACCGCTACAAGTAGCCCAAAACTGCTACAAGTAGCCCGAAACTGCTACAAGTAGCCCGAAACTGCTACAAGTAGCCCAAACTGCTACAAGTAGCCCAAAACTGCTACAAGTAGCCCAAAACTGCTACAAGTAGCCCAAAACTGCTACAAGTTCCGGGACACGCAGGAGGTTAGCCGCAAAGGCCAACGGCACCGCAGACGAAGAGATGCGGTTAGCCAAAAAACTCCGGAAGACGGAACCGAAGGAACCCCAGGGACACGGAACCAAACCCGGGGAGGAGCAGAACCCAAGCCCAAATCGTGCGCAGAGGGGGGAAAGAAAAACCCCACTCCTCGCCACAGTAAGCCCCGCTCAGAAGGACGGAATCCAGGCGGGGCGCAATGGAGCACAAAGCCCCCCAAGGCCGCTCCTCCCCAACCCCAGGAGCCTCTACACCAGGCCCCGGGCCGAGTCGACCTCCAAAGCCCCGGCCCCACAAGAAAAAGCCGGGGCAGCCGAGAGAGCTGGAAGAGAAGGGGCCCACTGGTCAGACCCCGGAGCATCGACCGAAGGAACAGACTCGAATGCCTCCGCAGCTACCCCAGACGGGGCAACCCCCGAAACTGCCCAAGTCTCAGAACCTCTAGCCCCGCCCCGACCCGGAAGCCTACAGATGCGTAGGGGCCGGAAGCAGGAGGAGGAAAAACAAGGGGGCGTGGAAGAACCAAGGTCGAAGCGACCAAAACCCCCAAGTCTGTGTCCCTACACAAGCGGGGCAGCATCGGGGCATCCGGGGAAGCGACAAACCTGAGCGCGTTGCAACAACCTACCCTGCAACGCGCAAGCTGCCTGCACCCACGGGAATTCATCAGCAGACTGGGTGAATGGAGTCACGAACAAGCAACAAAGCTCGCAGGACTCAGGGTCGAATGTGTCACCGACTCAACAGGCAGCATGACGGAGGCAAAAACAAGGAGAGTCACCCTGAGACAAAGGGACAGAGCAACCCTCAACTCGCACAAAGCGAGAGGGGACGCAAGGGCCTCCACAATCGGACCCGAGAGCCCCCGGGGGGTTTTCCAGGGCCCCTAGACTGGGTCTGCTAAGGGTTATCCCAGGCAGGGCACTGCTAACCGGCGCCCCAAACTACCAAACAAACTGCTAAAGCTGAACCCACGGGACGTGTCCACCTGTGAGGGCGAAGCAGGGGTGCCACCACACAAACGAACCTAATATAAGGGGGGGAAACAAGGCAGACCCCCTACCAGGCAAAAACAAATATAAAAGAAAAACCACACAAGTGGACAACGTACCCAGAGGGAACAGAGCCGGCCGCTGTCATAGGTGAAAACTAGCTACGCAGTACCCTGCGTCCCACCAGTGCTATAACTACCACTTACCCCAAGGTAAACAAGGGAGGAAAACTCCCAAACAATTCGGGGCGGCCAAACGCCAAGCAGCGAAAAGCCAACAGAGGTAGACCCAAGGTGACTTGTGGAAGGCAACCCCAAGCCCCAAGGGCGGTACTTACAGGGCACTCAGGGAAGGCGACCCTAAGCACATGCAGCCCGAGTACCTGAGAATACTACTCCCAGCTCACAAGACCACCGTAAGAGCAGCACTGCAAACAAGTCACAGCACAGAAACAAGACCGGAGCTGGAGCCACACTGTTGGGATCGAACTGTCGAAAACCCAACACATTTAAAATAGGTTTGTTCTAAGCGTTTTTCTTAAGTTTCTTTGTAATATAACGGGGTATATTGATTTGATCAGGTGTCAGCCTCAGCCGGACCTATTGTCAGGTGCGACACACTTTGTGCTGAGGTCTGACAAAGGACAGTAAATAAGTTTATCTAAAAACTTCATCATGGATATATTCAGCTATATCGCAAACACATAAGAGTTTACATTATATACAATATATAACATGTATATATATTGAGGCATTGTACATAAGTACAGTTATATATATATATATTAGAGAGATACTACGACCATGCAATGAGGTCCTCTTCCTTCGTGAGGGTGGAGCACACTAACAGATGGGTCGGTCCTCTTCCTTCGTGAGGGTGGAGCACACCAACAGATGGGTCAGTTGGTCACACATCTGAAAACGACGACAGCATGTTGACTGCATGGAGGGGAGTAGATGTCTGTCTCTCCACCTGCTCCGATGAGCCCTCATTACCTCGCCCGGTGCTTCTGATTGGCTAACAGAAATTCCCGCCACCGGACGAGGCACATCGTGCTGACCGTTAACGACCTCCATGGTCGTTAACCTTGTTCTTCCTGTAATAATGAACGTATTACTATTAAATCACCGTGCCTTTATGCGACGAAATAACACGATACGGCATTTCGTAACACACACGACCGTGCATGATCCCATCAGCCGAGGAACTGAGGCAGGGATAGCCGGCGCGGGGGTCTGGGGCTCCCCTTCTCCCTCCCGGGGAGGGGGGAGCTGCGCAGACATGCGGCACGGCTCGTGTGACCTCATGCTTGTTAGTTCGTTTTCCTGGAGGAGTTCTGTCAACTCGTTTGTCAATTTTTGTTGTTAACCAGAATAGGGGTTTGTTTTGTGGTGCTTACTTTTCTGGGTGCCTGTCCCGGTCGATGGCAGATATAGAATGCTCCAAATCACATGTGCATTTCTATGGGCCATTGCTCCCCGTGCCTCTCTGAGGGGGCCAGGTTCTGGCTCGTGGTCCCCGGTAGGCCTAGAACTCCACCCACATCGACTGATGCAAAATAGTTAGGGTATCCATATCAGCCATGGATAGCTCCGGGGAGCTGTAGGGGCTCCCCCCAGAAAAAACATTGTATTCAGTATAAAATGTATTTGTATGTTAATATTATGGAGGGTGGGGAACGGATTAATTCAAATCCCTTTATTTCTTATGGGAAAAATTGCTTCGACTTACGATCCATCTCTGGGAACGGATTAGCATCGTAAGTTGAGGCCCCATTGTACATATCAGCCTGGATAGCTCCGGGGAGCCGTAGGGGCTCCCTCTAGAAATAGATCAGTTAGAAAGGCAGGGTCCAAGGGCAAATAGCTCGATTCTGCAGGCACAAATAGTAAATTCAAATTGTACATACACACACTTGATTCATTGATATGTATGAATGAATGTATCAACGAATAAATGAAAGTTCTTACTGATACATACAAAGAAAACTGCAGAAGGTCTATTGGCCATATGAGGCAGCTCCTATTTATATCTACTTTAGACTCATTCATATATTAATCAGTTTGGGTGCATATAAAAAGAAGCTGCTTAGTATGGACCAATAGACTTTCTGTAGTTCCTTTACTATAATGTTAAAATGATGATTGGTTGACCTCATTACATTCATATAGAGTTGTGAACACCATACGAATGTATTAGTATACTTAGCGTGTAATTATAATGGAATTTTATACCAAAATATTTACTAAATATTTACTGCACTGACATAGTAACAATTGCAACAATAGCCAATTTGCATAGTAAGCACTCATCTAATATTATCAGGATTTTTTCATGGGTCAAAGTAAACTTAACTACATCCATTTAGAGCTACTGCATTCATATTAGCATCATTGTTATAAAACCAAACAATATCAGTTACACTCAACATTTGGTGATAACTGCCTCATGCTCTGATTCAATGTATGATAACGAGGGATTTGTTAAGAATAAATGAGATGCTTTATCAAGATTGTAAATTAATGGCAATGCAATATGCAGAATTTTTACATGAGAAGATTAAATTTTTCACTATAGTCAATGTTCCATAACTTTGCATAACACTGTAGTATAATTCTAATGCATTATGTTCATGAAGGAAAGTTGACAACAACAAGAGAGCAGCAGTGTTTAGCGTTGCCGGCACATACCAAGTTGTACCGTTATACAGTACTACTGTAATGTCTAATGTTACAATACTGTATATGAAAAAACCAGCGTTGA
>WNGS01000543.1:16954929-16971553 GCA_020271785.1 Procambarus virginalis | reverse complement strand
ATGGAACCAACGGGCTTAACCTTAAATGGCGCATAGCTATATACCATTTGACACCCACAGGCGCATACAAAAAAAAAAAAAAAATTATTTTTTCTTCCTAACCTGTTAATTTGTGTTCACTGATCACGGGAAAAATACATAAAAAATCGTAAGTTGAATATATTGGCCGCTATAGGGCAGGGAAGTCTGGCACAAAACAGGCGCTCACTCAGCATGCGTCCCAGGCGGTCTGTTGATCGCCAGCTGTCAGGCCGGAGTTGCCACAAAGAGATAATTGCCTAATTATTTCAATGTCTCTGATTGATTTTTCGTAGTTTTTTTGCTGTAATATTATTCAATAGTGTGTAGTGTGATATATTTATATAATGAAATGGGTGAATCATCGCTGTACTCAAAAATATGGTGTGCTTATTGTTGATTCAATTATGTTCATCAAACAGTGAACAAATACTTTGTCGGTTGTTATACTATATACACAGGTTATATATAAGTATCTGCATGTTTTGTTCACCATAACGAACCACTAAGTTGCTATTATGAGTCAAAAAAGTAACGAGGAGTGACCGCCGTGTACCAGCCAGCCACTCACGCCCTCCCTCAAGTCATCTGACTCGCCCACATTCTCCTCCCACAATACTGTTTTTGCTTTTATTCACTATATACAGACGCTATATATAAGTATCTACATTCGTGTTCACCATAACGAACCACTAAGTTGGTATGCTGAGTGGCAGTGGCAGCCCGTCACTGGCTGCCACTGCCACTGATGGACCTCACAGTCAGCTGATGGCTGCCGCCCTCAAGGCCACCCGCACTAATATTTCTCCTCCAACAATACTGCTTGTGGTGTTATTACGCTATATACACACATTATATATAAATATCTACCGGTTTTATTCACCAAACTTGTACAAGTAAACTGGTATGGTGCCCAAAGACGTGATCACCAGTAAACAACACGATAATTCCTGCAGACGACGCTCCTCTCACCAAAATGGCGGCTCCCAACCTCCTACTTTTGCTGTTTATACTCTCTATACACACGTTATATATAAGTAGCTACATTTGTGTTCACCATAACGAACCGCTAAGCTGGTATGGTGAGTGCAGTCAGTAAAAGGTGGCCACACACAGTCAGATAACAACGCCACCACCCTCCCTCCCACAGCATTACTCCTCCCTCCATGGAGCACAGCGCTAAATATCATCACAATCCTCTTATTATCAGACCCATGGTCAGTTTTATCACAGTCAGGGGTCTTCTGTAATAATATTATCGCTACATAATAGCATGAACAAGTATATTATGGCATTTTTAGGCGATGCTGTGGTCACAAGCTGAACAGCAGTGCTGTGAGATCATGCTGCGTGCATCAGGCTTGGTAGCTTACTCGATACTGAGGCCCCTAACACCCGGGAGTTTGGCCCACGAATTTTTTTAAAAATGGCGTCTGTTTACAAGAGCCCTGATGAAGGTGTGGTGAACCCCGTGTATCCGCGGGCCGTTTAAATCTTGCGTAGTACTCCAACGCATCATATGATGCGACGCGCAATTTTCTGCAAGTCGGTCAACGCATCATATGATGCGATGCGCAATTGAAGGGTTAAGGGACAAGGAACCGAGCCCGGGGAAGGGCCGATTCCCAACAACTTGTGCAGAGAGTGGGAAAGTAAAAACCCCACTCCGCGCAACCGCAAGCCCCGTCCAGAGGGTAGAAAAAAGCCCCGGCGGGTTCCAATAGGGCCAGGGACCCCCCAAGTCAGCCCTTCCCCAGTCCCGGGAACCCACACGGCAGGCCCCAGGCCGAGCCGTCCCCCAAAGCCCTAGCCTCAAAAAAACCAGGGCAGCCGTGAAAAACACAAAAGAAGGGGGCCCACTAACAGACTCTTACAACACGGCTGGAGGAACAGGCTCGAATGGCCCCGTCGCTACCTCGGAAGGGCAAGTCCCGGAGACCATCCGAGTCTCAATGCCATGGAAACGCCACCCTGACCACGAACCCACAGACAGTAAAGATCCGGATGCAGGGAGGAAGGGGGAGGGGGACCTGACAGGACCCCCAACCAAAATGGGGCAGCCTCGGGGCTTCCAGGGAGCAAACAACCTAGTGTGTTGCCACCGAAACTTAACGTGCAACGTCGGTGCTGTCTGCACCCAAGAGTCAGCAGAAGACTGGGTAACCGAGTCACAACAAGCAACAAAACTCGCAGGACCCCGGCCAAAGGTGTCACTGACCCCACAGGCAACTGACGGAGGCAAAACAGGGAGTGTCACCCTGAGACAAAGGGACAGAGCAACCTTCAAACTCGCACAAAGCGAGGGGGTCCCTCCAGGGCCACATCCATCAGGCCCACGCTCCCCCTAGGGGTTTTCCAGGTCCTGAGCGTTTACTATAAGAGGACTCGCACTCAGGTAATCCCAGGCAGGGTATTGCTAACCAGCGCCCATGTCTACCAAACAACTTTCTAAGAACTGAACCCCCGGGATGTATACACTCACAGGGACCTAGCAGGGGGAACCACCGGAAGAAGGAAGAGAATCCAGTACAAAGGGGGCAAGAACCAGAGGCAGATCCCCCCCCCCACCAGGTAGACAAACAAGACAAACAAGGAAAAAGAAAACCCCCCGCAAGAGGACAGCGTACCCAGGCGAAACAGAGCCGGCCACTATGATTGGTGAAAACAAGTTATGCAGTACCCTGCACCCCAACCAGTGCAAACTGCCCCCTTACCCTAAGGCGAACAAGGGAGACAGAACCCCCCATCACACAAAGGGCGGCCGAAAACCAAAAAGTAGACGGCCTAGCAGGACACAAGGAACTTGTGAAAGGTAACCCCAAGCCCCAAGGGCAGTACTTACAGGGCACCTAGGAAAGGCAACCCTAGATGCATGCAGCCCGAGTACTGGAGACTCACTCCCGGCTCACACACCACCTAGAAGACAGGCACCACACTCTAGGCACAGTACTGAAACAACCACTGGAGCCGGAGCACACAACCGGTGCCTTTAGCATCAGCCGAAGAACTGATGGGTGGATAGCCGGCGTGAGAGGTCTGGGGCTCCCCCAGACCTCCTGGGGAGGAGGGGAACTGCGCAGACAGCGGTGCGGTGACATGTGACGTCATACTAGTTTGCTTGTTTTCTGTTGGGGAGTTCTATCCACTAGTTTGGCTTTTTGGTAGCAATTTTCACCAGAATAGAGGTTTGTTTTGGGATGCTTACCTTTCTGGATGTTTGACCCGGTCTATGGCAGACATAGAATGCTTCCAACCACACGGAGATTTCTAAAGCCCATTGCTCCCCCTTGCCTCTCTGAGGGAGGCCAGGTTCTGGCCGTGGTTCCCGGTAGGCCCTAAGAACTCCATACACATGACTGATGCCAAAGTCTGACATTAGCATATTAGCCTGGTATAGCTCGGGGGAGAAGACTGGGCTCCCCCCAGAGAAGCACAAAAACAATGAAATTCTTCACAAAGAATTCAAGCGCGGCTGTCACTAGGTGGAAGACACTGGTAAACTGAAGTGCGCCATGTGCTCAGTCAGCCCTTACGTGTATCAACAAACTCGAGCATCAAGGCAAACTTCGAGTACCGAGTTTAATTTTTCTAAGAAATTGAGTTTGAGAACATAAAAATTAGAAAATAGGGGCATTCAAAAACCGAGGAACCACTGTATTTTCTTAGGTTGAACTTTACCACTGACTTTCTTGGAACCCAATGCGTGATATATAATAAGAACTTTTATGTTCAGAAACCAAAAACCAGCATTGAATGTAATGAAATGGCATTTTCTGGGTGTGACCCGGAGGCTTCCCGGAGCTATCCAGGCTGATATGGATATATTAGCATTCTGGCATCAAAGTGCATGGAGTTCGGGCCTACCAGGAATCACGAGCCAGAACCTGGCCTCCTCAAAGAGGCACGAAGAGCAATGGCCTATAGACTGCCCCCCCCCCCCTTCTCCTGTGTGATTGGAAGCCTTCCATGTCTGCCATCGACCGGGTCAGGCACCCAGAAAGGTTGGTGCCCTAAAACAAACCACTATTCTGGTGAAAATATTGCTACCAAAAGCCGAACAAGTGGACAGAACTCACCAAATGAAAATTAGAAAACTAGCATGACATCACCATGTTGCTGCGCTGCTGTCTGCACAACCCACCCCTCCCCGGGAGGTAAAACGGGGAGCCCCAGACCTTCGTGCCGGCGATCCACACCCCCATTTCTGAGACTAGATGTCAAAACATGCGAAAACACCACCGACTGGAGGGAGGAAGGATTGCCGGGGAGCCTACGTGTCACTCCCAGAAAATGGTGTTTCATTACATTCAACAAAGGGAAATGAAATGGCATTTCATTACACTGACCCAATGCGACAAAGGACCTACGAGGACCCAGAACATTGACAAGGTAGTGAGCGGCCAAGACCCTGTTCGGCCTCAAAAATCTCGTGCACGAATGCCAACCCACGGCATGTTACCGAAGATGGCAATCAAAGCAGCAAACTTACGAACGTCCTGAGCACAAGGATAGAATGCAGGCTGATTAGACTTGATAACCCTGCAGACGACCTGGGAGACCCACACCCTGGAATAGGGAAGAAGGGAAACTGGGTCAACCCAAAGAGCGTCCCAGGCAACCAAAGCCATGGCGAGCAGATAACGGTGGAGAGCTGCAACTGGACACAACACATGATGCACCCCCGGCCTGACCAACCAAGCATCAACAACCCGAGGACCCCTCCGAAAAACAGCAGACTCATTCATCACCAGAAAAGGAGACGGCTGCAAACGAACAGGTAGCAAACGGGAACGAAAGGGACACAACCAACAACACACAGAGAAGGATTAAGACAGAGGAGGACAGCTTGAGACTTCAAGAAGACCTGGACAAGCTGCAGGAATGGTCGAACAAATGGCTGTTAGAGTTTAACCCAAGCAAATGTAATGTAATGAAGATAGGGGTAGGAAGCAGGAGACCAGATACAAGGTATCATTTGGGAGATGAAATACTTCAAGAGTCAGAGAGAGAGAAAGACCTGGGGGTTGATATCACGCCAGACCTGTCCCCTGAAGCTCATATCAAGAGGATAACATCAGCAGCATATGCCAGGTTGGCTAACATAAGAACGGTCTTTAGAAACTTGTGTAAGGAATCTTTCAGAACATTATATACCACATATGTCAGACCAATCCTGGAGTATGCGGCTCCAGCATGGAGTCCCTATCTAGTCAAGCATAAGACTAAACTGGAAAAGGTTCAAAGGTTTGCCACCAGACTAGTACCCGAGCTGAGAGGTATGAGCTACGAGGAGCGACTGCAGGAATTAAACCTCACTTCGTTGGAAGACAGAAGAGTTAGGGGGGACATGATCACCACATTCAAGATTCTCAGGGGAATCGACAGGGTTGATAAAGACAGGCTGTTTAACACAAGGGGCACACGCACTAGGGGACACAGGTGGAAACTGAGTGCCCAAATGAGCCACAGAGATATTAGAAAGAACTTTTTTAGTGTCAGAGTGGTTGACAAATGGAATGCATTAGGAAGCGATGTGGTGGAGGCTGACTCCATACACAGTTTCAAGTGTAGATATGATAGAGCCCAATAGGCTCAGGAAACTGTACACCTGTTGATTGACGGTTGAGAGGCGGGACCAAAGAGCCAGAGCTCAACCCCCGCAAGCACAACTAGGTGAGTACAACTAGGTGAGTACAGAGCTGCTGGTCATGTCCCAGCATGTCACGCCAACAACACACACAGTCGTTGGTCATGTCCCAACACAAGACTAAACGGAAAAAGGTGCAAAGGTATGCCACCAGACCAGTACCCAAACCAAGGGGTATGAGCTACGAGGATATGATCACCACATTTAAGATCCTCAGAGGAATCGAAAGGGTAGAGAAAGACAGACTAGGGAACCCAAGGGGCACACGCACCAGGGGACACAGGTGGAATGAGTGCCCAAATGAGCCATAGAGACGTTGGAAAGAAGCATTTCAACGTCAGAGTAGTAAACAAATGGAATGCATGAGGAAGGGACATGGTGGAGGCAGACTCCACACATAGCATCAAGCGTATATATGATAGAGCACAGCAAGCTCAGGCACCTGCACAATAGCCGATAAACAGCTAAGAACCCTACGTATATGGAAGGGCTAAGCCAGGCACTGCAAGACGGACAAGGAATAAGTGACCCAGATAAGACCATGAAAAATGGGGCTGTGACCCCCTTTGTAACAAACAACACAAATGAAACAAGGAAGGCCCCAGGAAGCACAGAAGGGCCAAACAAAACGCTACAACCAATCCCCAACAACACGCATCCACAGTATGAAAACTGCAGCAAAACGGCACCTCATAGCACCCTGACACAGTAACATTTACCCCATAACATGCACCCCCACCATTGTACTTAGTAACATAGTGGAGGTGGGGCCCCTAGAATGACTCAAGCATGGGTTGGACATGCATACGAGTGGGACTAGATGGGTAGAATAGGAGCTGCCTTGTATGACCCAATAGGTCTTCTGCAGTTATCTGTGTTCTGATGGTCCAATATACGTATCCAAAAACCACGAACCAGCACCTCCGAAAGAGATGCCAGACCCCCCATAAACGCACCTGCAGAACGTAGGCACGAACGTGTAAAGAAACAATGTAGCCGAGAAGATTCCGGGAGCACCGCCAGTGGAAGAAGGCAAGAGCCGCACATGCAGGAGAAGAGTAGGGTAGAGGCCATACGCAGGGAAAACCCGGCGTCCATCCCGTAGCAGCAATCCAGAACACCCCCAGTAGCTACGGGGCATGGACTGGAGAATTAAGAGGAGCGAGAGGCGAACCACCTGAGAGAAAAGAACGCAGAACACCAGCACTTGTGCACACCGCCCATACCATACCAAAACAAACTAACACAGCGCATGCACAGGCAGGGTTGCCAGACTTGGGTGCCAGAAGTCGCAAGTTGAAGAAATAAAATAACGAAAGTGACTATAAAACTAGACCAAATATTTTTATTAACGAAGGAATTCCATTGCAGAGTACACAGACAGCTTATCTGAACAGTAGCCGAAAAGAGTAGGAAGTAGCAAAAATACATAGTACTCTTACAATACATACTCTTACAAAAATACATACATACTACTCTTACAAAAATACATACTCTTCACTCGGGCTACAAGTAACCCAACCGAGCCAGGAGGAGCCCAACTGGGCCACAAGGATCCCAACTGGGCCACAAGAAGCCCAACTGGGCCACAAGAAGCCCAACTGGCCCATAAGGAGCCCAACTGGGCCACAAGGAGCCCAACCGAGCCACAAGAAGCACAACCGGCCCTCAAGGAGCCCAACCGGGCCATAAGGAACCCCAATCTGGCAACCCTGCGCAGGACAGGAGGTCCGAACTGCACAACCCACTCAGCGGGAAGGCGCCAACTAGGAATATTGAAAAAAAAACAAGCAGTGCCGAGACAGAGCACGGAGAGAAGATACAATCAGAAAAAAAAAAACGAAACAGGACCGAAAACCGAAAAGCCTGGAAGAGGACCAACAAGCCCTAGAAAGGACCGGAGGGAAGCCACCGGAAGACAACAGACATTCCAATAATATGGAAAGCAGCGAAAATCTTCCCTAACCTTTGAGAACATAAAGAAACAAGCACTAAGCATGAAGGCACAGAAAGACACAGTCGCACCCGAGACCAAAAGTCATGCAGAACCCCAAAAAGAGGGGAACATGACGGTGAAGGCCCGTCGCAAAAAGAAGGGTGAATAAACGGAGAAAAGAACCCACCAACAGGACGGAACCAACGGATCATATCCAAGGGATATGAACCAAGACAGACCCCCCACCAGTCAGACAAACAAAAATAAAAAGAAAACCCCGCAAGAGGTCAGTGTAGCCAGGCGGAACAGAGTCGGCCGCTATGATTAGTGAAAATAAGCTGTGCAGTACCCTGCGCCCATACCAGTGCAAATTGCCCCTTACCCTAAAGCGAACAAGGGAGACTGAACACCCTAGCACACATAGGGCGGCCGAAAACCAAGCAGTAAACGGCCTAGCAGAGGCAGAACCCAAGGAACTTGTGGGAGGTAACACCAAGCTCCAAGGGCAGTACTTACAGGGCACCAGGGAAGAAAGGTTAGGTTAATCCTGAGATGATTTCAGGGCTTAAGTGTCCCCGCGGCCCAGTCCTCGACAGGCTTCCACCTCCAGAAAGCAGCCCGGGACAGCTGACTAACACCCAGGTACCTATTTTACTGCTAGTACTGCTAGGTAACAGGGGCATAGGGTGAAAGAAACTCTGCCCAATGTTTCTCGCCGGCGCCCGGGATCGAACCCGGGACCACAGGATCACAAGTCCAGTGTGCTGTCCGCTCGGCTGACCGGCTCCTAAAACCCTAGGAAACCCTAAGTGCATGCAGCCCGAGTACTGGAGAATCACTCCCGGCTCACGCACCACCTAGCACTCACCACACACTAGGTACAGTGCTGAAACAATCACCGGAGCTGGAGCACACAACCGTTGCCTCTAGCATCAGCCTTAGAACTGACGGGTGGATAGCCGGTGCGGGGATCGGGGGTTCCCCCTTCCCCCACTCCCGGGACGGGGGGAGCTGCGCAGACAGTGGCGTGGCAACGTGATATGACATTATGCTCGTTTGCTTGTTTTTTTGGGGGGAGTTCTATCTCCTTGTTCAGCTATTGGTAGCAATTTTCACCAGAATAGGGGTTTGTTTTGAGGCGCTTACCTTTCTGGGTCCCTGACCCGGTCGGTGGCAGACATAGAATGCTTCCAACCACACGGGGGTTTCCTATAGGCCATTGCTCCCCTTGCGTCATCTGAGGGGGCGAGGTTCTGGCTCGTGGCCCCCGGTAGGCCCACAGAACTCCATACACATGACTGATGCCAAAATCTGACATTAGCATATCAGTCTGGAAAGCTCTGGGGAGCTTTCCCGGATAGGCTGGCGCATGCAGCAGGAGCTAACAGCATTGCTGTTCAGCGTGTGACCATAGCATCGCCTAATAATGTCAAAATATATATGTATCTGTTATTATTTAGCCATGATAGTATTACAGAAGAGCCTGAGTGTGATAAAGACTGTGTACAATGTTCAAATATCAGTCAATCAATGCTGTTCAAGATGTTCACAGCGCTAGCCACAGCACACTGCCATTATTTCGTCCATCTAAAATTCCTCAAACGACTTCTGACATTGCATTACAAGATAAACATGTGGAAAACTATTCATTTACATGATTTAGTGACCAGGATTCTGATAATAGCAGGATTGTGGTGAGAATTAGCGATGTGGGAGGAGGAGTATTGTTGGTGAGGGAGGGAGGGAGGGAGAGAGCGTTGTCTGCTGGCTGGTGTGTGACATGTTATTGTCTGGAATCACAATACCAGCTTAGTGGTTTGCTATGGTGAACACATATATAGATACTTATATTTAACATGTGTGTAGAGTATAATAACAGCAAAAGGAGTTTGTTGGGAGGAACCATTTTGGTGAAGAAGTGGGTGAGGCTGTCGTCTGCTACCTGCTGTGTGACATGTCATGCAGTGACCACTATTCTGTTTGGACTTCATACCAGCTTAACACTTTAGTCCGGGCATGATGCAGCATTGCGTCATCCATTTACTGTCTGTAATCTCGGGGATGACGCAGCATTGCGTCATCCACTAAAAAATTGCCAAAAATCAGGCTTTTATCCGATTTTTGGGGACTGGTTTTAAAATGTGCGCCTATGTCTTCCCTACACGCCTATGTCATGTTCAACACACAATAATACTAAACATTTGTGGCAGGAATTGGGAGTGTAGCTGGAAGGCGTCTGGGCGCTCACTCGCAGTTAACGCGTGGACCGTCTTCAACTTGTCGGCGGTTGGAGCGTGACCAGGTTTTTATTTTATATGCTAATGTTCCCCTAGAGAATTCTATTGTGAACCCATTGATACCAAAATGAAAGACCTAGGACGAAATTGAGGTGACCAGAGTGAAAAGAGTGAACACATTTTATTGCTTTTGCGCGCTCCTGGGTAACTCGTTCGCACTTTCTCCGTTTGCTGCAGGTATTAGCCGGGCTTTTGAGTTTATATGCATTTAGTGCTGTAGAGAATTCTATTGCGAACACAATGATACCAAATTTAATCTCGTAGGACGAGAATTGAGGTGACAAAGTTGAAGAGAGTATACACTTTTCAGAATTAACGCGCTCTCCGTGAAACTCTGGGACCCAAATCGCACAGTTGAGGGGTGGCGCGCTGGGTATGCAAAGTGTTAATTGTACAGTTATGGTGAATAAAACATGTTGATACTTATATATAATGTGTGTATATAGTGTAATAACACCACAAACAGTATTGTTTATAAGAAAATGTTAGTGTGTCTGGCCTTGAACCAGTGAGGGAGGCAGCCATCAGCTGTGTGTGTGTGTGGTGTGACCTCTCTTATTGCCTGAACTCGTCATACCACCTTAGTTGTACAGTTATGGTGAATAAAACATGTAGATACTTATAATATTTTGTGTGTATATACAGCCCATCCTCCAAAAATGGGGAAGTAAATGTAACAGAACAAGTAAGTGCAATTACGTACTTTTCATAGCAGTAAGGAATTGTACTTATTTTCACTTAGTATTAAACCGTACTGTAAAATATATTGTGAATGTTTGAGTTTACCTGAAAAGCTGAATAGAAAACCATAACCTAACCTGACCTTCTTAGTGTTTGAAGATAAGCACTTCATTGCTTCTTAACCCTTAACTGTGCAACGCGCCTGCAGGCCCACGTCTGGGGTGCTCTACGCACCTCCCGGTATTTGTATTTTTCACGTTCCATTTAAAATTCCCGCGGTATTACGGGGTTCACATCAGCTTCTTCAAGGCTCTTGTAAACAGACGCCATCTTTAACAAAAATCGTGGTCCACATTCCCGGGTGTGAGAGCCTCAGTAGTGAGTGAACAACCAAGGCCGGCTCACGCAGCATGAGCGCACAGCACTGCTGTTCAGCGTGTGACCACAGCATCGCCTAATAATGTCAAAATATATATATATATAACTTGTTTTATTTAGCCATGATAGTACTGTCTCCACTCGATCATCCGGACTATATGGGAAGGACCCCCAACCGGATTATCACGTTTTTCGGATAATGGTACTTTTCACCTACGAGTCCAAAAGTGACCATTTCCAACAATTTTTATACTACAAACAACATAATTTGAATTGCCTTGCCACATATAATTATTAATTCAACTAGAAACCTCAACTTACCTTGTTGGTGTTCGTCTTCTTGAGTGATGCCACACATCTTGAAGTTGAGAATTGTTAACAATTTACGTAACCTATATTAACACAACACTAAAATTAACACTTAAAATTACTGTACAGTTCATTAAGCAAAGTTAGTTTTGACTGCCAGCTGCTGAAGCCTTACTGGTTGAAGGTGCTTGGCTTGCCTGTGAGGCCTCACTTGTTAAAGGCGCTTGCATGCCCTCACTTGTTGAAGGCACTTGGCTTGCCTGTGGCGCCTCACTTGTTGAAGGCGCTTGGCTAGCCCTGTGGCGCCTCACTTGTTGAAGGCGCTTGGCTAGCCCTGTGGCGCCTCACTTGTTGAAGGCGCTTGGCTAGCCCTGTGGCGCCTCACTTGTTGAAGGCGCTTGGCTAGCCCTGTGGCGCCTCACTGGTTGAAGGCATTTGGCTGCCTGTGACGCCTCACTGGTTGAACAACACGTAACTTGTCTTTAATTGCCAGGACAACCTTCTTCCTCTTAACACCTCCAGAACGATTGATGCTGCTACCAGACATAGTCTTGGCCAAAAATGTTTAAAGTTACTATGAAAATAAAAAGATATTTAAAAAAATATTTCACTAATGGCGCAGCACTGTGACGCCTCACTCGTTGAGGTGTATAACAGTAACTTGTCTTTAATTGTTAGGACAACTTTCTTCCTCTTAACACCTACAGAACGATTGATGCTGCTACCAGACATAGTCTTGGCCAAAAAGTTCAAACTTACTATGAAAATAAAAAAGTTATTTAAAAAAAATATTTCACTAATGGCGCAGCACTGTGTATAACACAAGGGACAGACGCACATGGGTTGACCAGAGTTGGACGGGTCCACTTGGCATGGGGCAGCTATAGCACCTTACGTAGGCTGCCAGGAGAATATTTTTTAAGGAAACTTCAGCCTGTGCACATTGCTTTTAGAAAACTTATTTATTTGTTATTACATAATTACTAGTACTTATTTCATTTGTTTCTGGCTATGATTAATTGTTCTAAAATTAATGGTAATTCCTGTACCCAGGTGGTCCCTCCCGACGCTCTCCTCCCACCCTCCCGACACCACCCACCCACCCCACCCCCCTCCTACACCATGCGCCTCGAGTCACGGGCAGACGGGATTAATACCGTATGGCCCGCCTCATGTTTTCATATACGGAAAAAGACTCGATCATCCGGGCAACTGACCGGATAGTGTAATTTCGGCAGGACATTAACCGGGCCCCAAAATTTTATCCGTCCAAACTCTCGTTAATCCGGATCCTGTGGCTATTTTGGCCGGATATTGTGGTAACTTTATCCGATTGCAATTTTGGCCGTATAAAGGCGTTTTTCGGATGTTCGAATCCCGGATAATCGCGGGGTTACAGTATTACAGGAAGAACCTGAGTGTGATAATGACTGTGTACAATGTTCAAATATTAGTGATTCAATGCTGTTCACGATGTTCACAGCGCTAGCAACAGCACCACAGCATTATTTCGTCTATCTAGGACTTCAAACGACTTCTTAGGTTCCTTTACAAAATAATTTGTGGTCAATTATGTATTTACAGGATTTAGTGACCAGTATTGTGATAACAGCAGGATTGTGGTGTGACGGTAACGAGTTGGAAATGGTGGTCGGCAGTCTTCCAACTAGCAGGTGTCAGTGCTGGGCCACATATTAAATATTAAAAAAAAAGAAAAGAAAAAAAAAGAGAAAAAAAAGAATGACTGCGTGGTTGGTAATCTGTGGTAAGGTAAGAAACATAAAACACAATAATAAACAATGTACTTTAATAACAATAAAAAACACAAATTGAAATAAATGCAAAATCTTGGCTTAATGGTAAAAAATGTCAAGTGGAAAAATAAATAAACATGAAAATAGATTACGTTAATGGGGGAGGAGAATTGACATACAAAGGTAAATAAAATATGAATGCTGGAATATATGCACTATCTATAAACCTCTATTTGACCACACAAGGTGAGTCACTTAGGTGTTCATAGAATGAGAGCACAAGATATTCTGGCTGGCAGAAACGCAAGGGACTCCAACAATAACTGGCGATGACTTGTGATTGGCGAGGAACCGGAGTGGCGTGTTGGTTGGCGGCCAATGAGAAAGCTGGATGGCCGCAAGTCGCTAGTTAGGCAGTTGAAGGGTTCGGCGCGTCGACCAGGTGTACAACAGGTGCTGGAGTGGGGGGAGGAGGGAGTTGCTGGTGCGTGTGGCTGTCTTGATATATACGTTTAGCCACTACAAAACGTATCTTGCATATTGTTGAGGACGTGATGAAATACGAAAATAGCAGGCTAAATCTCTGATAAGAGATTATCGTCACAACTCTCCCCCGAAGCCTGCTGTTTCGGGTGAGTCATGTTCACTGGAGGTAGAGTGGGAGGTGGAGCTGCCTCTACCTCATGCACTCTGGAGAGGGCGTCAGCGATGATGTTATCAGGCCCCTTGATGTAGCAGATCTTTAAATTGAAGCCTTGAAGATATAAAGCCCATCGCAGCAGACGTTGGTTATTAAATTGGGCTTGATGTAAGAATCTCAGAGGGTTGTGGTCCGAATAGATGGTAGTGGACCTAGCACCGTGCAGATATGGTGCAAAGTGTTGTAAGCTCAGGACGATGGACAGGAGTTCCTTCTCTATAGTACTGTAGTTCTTCTGATGAGGCTTCAACTTGCAACTGTAGTAGCTGACAGGTAGAACCTCCTCGCCTCGCTGCTGCATTAAGACACTTCCGATGCCGGTACCACTGGCGTCGACATGGAGGATGAAAGGCTTCTTGATATCTGGTGAGGCGAGAATGGGATTAGAACAGAGGAGGAATTTGAGTTTGATTAGTGGAGCACTATTATCGTCCTGAAAATGATGTTGAAGGTTAGTAAGGATTTCTGAGTTAGAGAGCGCTGTCTCAGTGTCAGTGCTCTCGGAAGGAGAAGCAGGGAAGGTCTCACTGTGGCTGTATGGACCTGTAAATGAGGTGAAATTGGTTAACACAGTGGGAGGAACCCCATGGTAGGGCTTGAGTAAATTGATGTGGCACAGCTGGGTCTTCCGCCGCCTATCGGGGGTCTCGAGAACGTAGTTGAAGTTGTTCCGGCACTCCTTAACACGGTAGGGTCCTGAGAACCTGTTCTGTAAAGGAGAACCTGGGATAGGGAAATAGGCAAGCACTAAGTCTCCTGGTGTAAACTTCCTTACTTTACAGTGCTGGTCGTAACGAGTCTTCATCCTCTCCTGGGCTTTCTGTAGGTTGTTGCTGGCAAAGGAATGGACCCTCTCTAGAATGTGTCGGAGATTTTGAAGATACTGGGGCACATTCTGATGCTCACTGAAGGTGTCATCACGTAGAGAATCCTTGAAAGCCTTGAGAGGTGTACGGCACTTACGTCCGTAGAGCATCTCATAAGGAGATACTCCTAGTGACTCGTTGGGAAGACTTCTGAAAATACACATGATGAGATCAATTTGCCTATCCCAATCCTTTGAGGTCTCATTACAGAACTTTTTTAAGAGTGCCTTGATGGTTTGATGACTACGCTCGAGAGAACCCTGTGAAGCAGGATGATAGGGGCTGGACAGTACCTGTTTGATGTTGAACTCCTCCAGAGTCCGTTTGAAGAGATCACTGGTGAAGTTGGTGCCACAGTCGCTCTGAATCTCCCTCGGAAATCCATACTGGGTGAAGATTTTCAGTAGATTCTTCACCACTGTAGCAGCTGTAATATTTTTCACTGGAACTGCTATCGGAAATCTGGTGGTAGGACACAGGATGGTTAAGATATATGCATTGCCTGCACTGGTCCGAGGCAAAGGACCAACGCAGTCGATAATGAGCTTGTGGAACGGTTCCTCAGGCACCTGGATGGGTATCAGTGGTGCTCTGGGAATGGAAACGTTCGGTTTCCCGGCTAACTGACACACGTGGCATAATTTGACATGAGATTTGACGTCGTTTACCATACCTGGCCAGTAGTAGTCTTGTCGAATTCCATGGTAAGTCTTGTTGAACCCATAGTGTGACAAAGCGCCGTGGGCCAGGTGTAGAATCGTGGGCCGCAGGCTGGTAGGAATCACTAGTTGTTCAACGTCTGCCCAATCGTCCTCGTCCTTCAGTTTACTGGGTCTATACCTGCGATAGAGTATTTCGTTCTCCATAAAGAACCCAGGAACACTGTCGGATTGGGTTTCAGCCTGAAAGAATAATGGTGTCAATGTAAGATCATCTCTCTGTAACTTACGGAACTCCACCGCGGTCAGGTTAGGGGGTAGTTTCGAAGGGTCCTGAGGGACAGCGGTAGCAGTAGAGTCGGCTGGCTGTGGACGTGCAGCTTGAGCACGGGTGGTCACCATAACAGGAGGAGAACCTTCATCACTCTCTTGAACCTTTACTGGAAAATGTTCAAAAATCGGGTTATCCACCACAGAGTTGCTTACCTCGGATATGTCCTTGACGATCAGGTTGTTTGGTTGTTGGTCTTCTGCCAAGTCGTTGCCCAGGAGAAGTTGCACTCCAGGCATGGGAAAAGGCTTTTCCCTGACGGCGACTTGGACTTCACCGGTCACGAAGGGACAATCCAGGTAAACTCGGGCAAGTGGATAAGGAGTTGTAGCAGTAAGGTCAGTGATGAACACAGTCTCTCCTGTGTAGGCGACGTTGGGCACAGCCGATTTCAAGACGATCGATTGTAGAGCCGCTGTGTCCCGTAGGATCTTAAGTCCGAAACGTCCCTCTGAATCTGAACCGTGGGTAGAGATAGTTCCTGGATATAGATGCTTGGTAAAGAGAGAGAGATCATTAGCATGAACACCAACATTCATTACAGGCTTACCGGACTTAGGGTGAGTAGGTTTAGACTTAGGGGGTTCGACGTTACCTTTAGATTGGGACTTACCACATTTGTCAATGGTGTGTCCATATAATCGACAATACCTGCAGTACAGTTGAGAGGTACCTTGATCTGGGCTCGCTTTCTCGTAACTGTACCAAGACTTCTTGCTGGTAGGTTCTGGAGTCAGCCGGTGGATGAGGCTGTAAGTGTCAGCTGACTTCGCACACTTCACTAACTCCGTCTCTTCCTTGTCTGCTAAGTATAGGCGGACAGGAGGAGGTACACGTCTCAAAAATTCTTCAACCAGTATGAGGTTGACAAGTTCTGAAAAAGTAGAGACATGTGCTGCCTCCAGCCATTTCATGAAATATCTTCGTTTGGTGTTAGCAAATTCTAAGAAGGTGGTGGTACTTGCCTTGACGTAGTCACGAAACTTTCGTCGATAGCTTTCGGTGGAGAGAAGGTAGGCGTCCAACACAGCTTGTTTCAGGGTGGTGT